>CP136062.1:39591585-40191585 GCA_032622095.1 Siphonodentalium dalli
ACATACATATATAGGTATCCCCACCACATACATCTATAGGTATCCCCACCACACATAAATATAGGTATCCCCACCACACACATCTATAGGTATCCCCACCACACACATATATAGGTATCCCCACCATACACATCTATAGGTATCCCCACCACATACATATATAGGTATCCCAACCACACACATATATAGGTATCCCCACCACATACATATATAGGTATCACCACCACACACATATAGGTATCCCCACCACATACATATAGGTATACCCGCCACATACATATAGGTATCCCCACCACATACATATAGGTATTCCCACCACACACATCTATAGGTATCCCCACCACACACATATATAGGTATCCCCACCATACACATCTATAGGTATCCCCACCACATACATATATAGGTATCCCAACCACACACATATATAGGTATCCCCACCACATACATATATAGGTATCACCACCACACACATATAGGTATCCCCACCACATACATATAGGTATCCCCGCCACATACATATAGGTATCCCCACCACACACATATATAGGTATCACCACCACATACATATATAGGTATACCCAACACATACATATATAGGTATCCCCACCACACACATCTATAGGTATCCCCACCACATACATCTATTGGTATCACCGCCACATACATCTATAGGTATACCCACCACATACATCTATAGGTATCCCGCCACACACATATATAGATATCCCCACCACACACATATATAGGTATCCCCACCACATACATCTATAGGTATCCCGCCACACACATATCTAGGTATCGCCACCACACACATATACAGGTATCACCACCACACACATATATAGGTATCCCCGCCAAATACATATATAGGTATCCCCACCACATACATATATAGGTATCACCACCACACACATATAGGTATCCCCACCACATACATATAGGTATCCCAGCCACATACATATAGGTATCCCCACCACACACATATAGGTATCCCCACCACACACATATATAGGTATCACCACCACATACATATATAGGTATACCCAACACATACATATATAGGTATCCCCACCACATACATATATAGTTATCCCCACCACACACATCTATAGGTATCCCCAACACATACATATATAGGTATCCCCACCACAAACATATATAGGTATCCCCACCACATACATATATAGGTATCCCCACCACATACATCTATTGGTATCACCGCCACATACTTATATAGGTATCCCCGCCACATACATCTATAGGTATCCCGCCACACACATATATAGGTATCCCCACCACACACATATATAGGTATCCCGCCACACACATATATAGGTATCCCCACCACACACATATATAGGTATCACCACCACACACATATATAGGTATCCCCGCCAAATACGTATATAGGTATCCCCGCCAAATACGTATATAGGTATCCCCACCACATACATATATAGGTATCCCCACCACACACATATATAGGTATCCCCACCACGTACATATATAGTTATCCCCACCACACACATCTATAGGTATCCCCACCACATACACTTATTGGTATCCCGCCACACACATATATAGGTAACCCCACCACACACATATATAGGTATCCCCACCACATACATCTATAGGTATCCCGCCACACACATATCTAGGTATCGCCACCACACACATATACAGGTATCACCACCACACACATATATAGGTATCCCCGCCAAATACATATATAGGTATCCCCACCACATACATATATAGGTATCACCACCACACACATATATATGTATCCCCACCACACACATATATAGGTATCCCCACCACATACATCTATAGTTATCCCCACCACACACATATTTAGGTATCCCCACCACATACATATATAGGTATCCCCACCACATACATATATAGGTATTCCCACCACATACATATATAGGTATCCCCACCACATACATATATAGGTATCCTCACCACATACATATATAGGTATCCCCGCCACATACATATATATGTGTCACCACCACACACATATATAGGTATCCCCACCACATACATATATAGGTATCCCCACCACATACATCTATAGGTATCCCCACCACACATAAATATAGGTATCCCCACCACACACATCTATAGGTATCCCCACCACACACATATATAGGTATCCCCACCATACACATCTATAGGTATCCCCACCACATACATATATAGGTATCCCAACCACACACATATATAGGTATCCCCACCACATACATATATAGGTATCACCACCACACACATATAGGTATCCCCACCACATACATATAGGTATACCCGCCACATACATATAGGTATCCCCACCACATACATATAGGTATTCCCACCACACACATCTATAGGTATCCCCACCACACACATATATAGGTATCCCCACCATACACATCTATAGGTATCCCCACCACATACATATCTAGGTATCCCAACCACACACATATATAGGTATCCCCACCACATACATATATAGGTATCACCACCACACACATATAGGTATCCCCACCACATACATATAGGTATCCCCGCCACATACATATAGGTATCCCCACCACACACATAAATAGGTATCACCACCACATACATATATAGGTATACCCAACACATACATATATAGGTATCCCCACCACACACATCTATAGGTATCCCCACCACATACATCTATTGGTATCACCGCCACATACATCTATAGGTATACCCACCACATACATCTATAGGTATCCCGCCACACACATATATAGGTATCCCCACCACACACATATATAGGTATCCCCACCACATACATCTATAGGTATCCCGCCACACACATATCTAGGTATCGCCACCACACACATATACAGGTATCACCACCACACACATATATAGGTATCCCCGCCAAATACATATATAGGTATCCCCACCACATACATATATAGGTATCACCACCACACACATATATAGGTATCCCCACCACACACATATATAGGTATCCCCACCACATACATCTATAGTTATCCCCACCACACACATATATAGGTATCACCACCACACACATATAGGTATCCCCACCACATACATATAGGTATCCCCGCCACATACATATAGGTATCCCCACCACACACATATAGGTATCCCCACCACACACATATATAGGTATCACCACCACATACATATATAGGTATACCCAACACATACATATATAGGTATCCCCACCACATACATATATAGTTATCCCCACCACACACATCTATAGGTATCCCCACCACATACATATATAGGTATCCCAACCACAAACATATATAGGTATCCCCCACCACATACATATATAGGTATCCCCACCACATACATCTATTGGTATCACCGCCACATACTTATATAGGTATCCCCGCCACATACATCTATAGGTATCCCGCCACACACATATATAGGTATCCCCACCACACACATATATAGGTATCCCCACCACATACATCTATAGGTATCCCGCCACACACATATATAGGTATCCCCACCACACACATATATAGGTATCAACACCACACACATATATAGGTATCCCCGCCAAATACATATATAGGTATCCCCACCACATACATATATAGGTATCCCCACCACACACATATATAGGTATCCCCACCACATACATATATAGTTATCCCCACCACACACATCTATAGGTATCCCCACCACAAACATATATAGGTATCCCCACCACATACATATATAGGTATCCCCACCACATACATATATAGGTATCCCCACCACACACATATATAGGTATCCCCACCACATACATCTATAGGTATCCCGCCACACACATCTATAGGTATCCCGCCACACACATATATAGGTATCCCCACCACACACATATATAGGTATCCCCACCACATACATCTATAGGTATCCCGCCACACACATATATAGGTATCCCCACCACACACATATATAGGTCTGCCCACCACATACATATATAGGTATCCCCGCCACACACATATATAGGTATCCCCGCCAAACACATATATAGGTATCCTCACCACACACATATATAGGTATCCCCGCCACTCACATATATAGGTATCTCCGCCAAACACATATATAGGTATCCTCACCACACACATATATAGGTATCCCCGCCAAATACATATATAGGTATCCCCACCACATACATATATAGGTATCACCACCACACACATATATAGGTATCCCCGCCAAATACATATATAGGTATCCCCACCACATACATATATAGGTATCCCCACCACACACATATATAGGTATCCCCACCACATACATATATAGTTATCCCCACCACACACATCTATAGGTATCCCCACCACATACATATATAGGTATCCCCACCACATACATATATAGGTATCCCCGCCAAATACATATATAGGTATCCCCACCACATACATATATAGGTATCACCACCACACACATATATAGGTATAACCCACCACACACATATATAGGTATCCCCACCACATACATCTATAGTTATCCCCACCACACACATATATAGGTATCCCCACCACATACATATATAGGTATCCCCACCACATACATATATAGGTATCCCCACCACATACATATATAGGTATCCCCACCACATACATATATAGGTATCCCCACCACATACATATATAGGTATCCCCGCCACATACATATATATGTATCACCACCACACACATATATAGTTATCCCCACAACATACATATATAGGTATCCCCACCACATACATCTATAGGTATCCCCACCACATACATCTATAGGTATCCCGCCACACACATATATAGGTATCCCCACCACACACATATATAGGTATCACCACCGCACACATATATAGGTATCCCCGCCAAATACATATATAGGTATCCCCACCACATACATATATAGGTATCACCACCACACACATATATAGGTATCCCCACCACATACATATATACATATAGAGGTATCCCCACCACATACATATATAGGTATCCCCACCACATACATATATAGGTATCCCCACCACATACATCTATTGGTATCACCGCCACATACATCTATAGGCATCCCCACCACATACATCTATAGGTATCCCGCCACACACATATATAGGTATCCCCACCACACACATATATAGGTATCACCACCACACACATATATAGGTATAACCCACCACACACATATATAGGTATCCCCACCACATACATCTATAGTTATCCCCACCACACACATATATAGGTATCCCCACCACATACATATATAGGTATCCCCACCACATACATATATAGGTATCCCCACCACATACATATATAGGTATCCCCACCACATACATATATAGGTATCCCCACCACATACATATATAGGTATCCCCGCCACATACATATATATGTATCACCACCACACACATATATAGGTATCCCCACCACATACATATATAGGTATCCCCACCACATACATATATAGGTATCCCCACCACATACATCTATAGGTATCCCGCCACACACATATATAGGTATCCCCACCACACACATATATAGGTATCACCACCGCACACATATATAGGTATCCCCGCCAAATACATATATAGGTATCCCCACCACATACATATATAGGTATCACCACCACACACATATATAGGTATCCCCACCACATACATATATACATATAGAGGTATCCCCCACCACATACATATATAGGTATCCCCACCACATACATATATAGGTATCCCCACCACATACATCTATTGGTATCACCGCCACATACATCTATAGGCATCCCCACCACATACATCTATAGGTATCCCGCCACACACATATATAGGTATCCCCACCACACACATATATAGGTATCACCACCACACACATCTATAGGTATCCCGCCACACACATATATAGGTATCCCCGCCCAATACATATATAGGTATCCCCGCCCAATACATATATAGGTATCCCCACCACATACATATATAGGTATCACCACCACACACATATATAGGTATCCCCACCACATCCATATATAGGTATCCCCACCACATACATCTATATGTATCCCCAACACACACATATATAGGTATCCCCACCACATACATATATAGGTATCCCCACCACCTACATATATAGGTATCCCCACCACATACATATATAGGTATCCCCACCACATACATATATAGGTATCCCCACCACATGCATATATAGGTATCCCCGCCACATACATATATATGTATCACCACAACACACATATATAGGTATCCCCACCAAATACATATATAGGTATCCCCACCACATACGTCTATATGTATCCCCACCACACACACATATAGGTATCCCCACCACATACATATATAGATATCCCCACCACATACATATATATGTATCCCCACCACATACATCTATATGTATCCCCACCACACACATATATAGGCATCCCCACCACATACATCTATAGGTATCCCCACCACACACATATATATAGGTATCCCCACCACATACATATATAGTATCCCCACCACACACATCTATAGGTATCCCCACCACACACATATATAGGTATCCCCACCACACACATATATAGGTATCACCACCACACACATATATAGGTATCCCCACCACATACATATATAGGTATCCCCACCACATAAATATATAGGTATCCCCACCACACACATCTATAGATATCCCCACCACACACATCTATAGGTATCCCCACCACACACATATATAGGTATCACCACCACACACATATATAGGTATCGCCACCACATACATATATAGGTATCCCCACCACATAAATATATAGGTATCCTCACCACACACATCTATAGATATCCCCACCACACACATCTATAGGTATCCCCACCACATACATAAATAAGTATCCCCACCACACACATTTATAGGTATCCACGCCCCATACATATATAGGTATCACTACCACACACATATATAGGTCTCCCCACCACATACATCTATATGTATCCCTACCACACACATCTATAGGTATCCCCACCACACACATCTATAGGTATCCCCACCACACACATATATAGGTATCCCCACCATACACATCTATAGGTATCCCCACCACATACATATATAGGTATCCCAACCACACACATATATAGGTATCCCCACCACATACATATATAGGTATCACCACCACACACATATAGGTATCCCCACCACATACATATAGGTATCCCCGCCACATACATATAGGTATCCCCACCACAAACATATAGGTATCCCCACCACACACATATATAGGTATCTCCACCACATACATATATAGGTATAACCAACACATACATATATAGGTATCCCCACCACATACATATATAGGTATCCCCACCACACACATATATAGGTATCCCCACCACATACATATATCGGTATCCCCACCACATACATATATAAAGTATCCCCACCACACACATCTATAGGTATCCCCACCACATACATCTATTGGTATCACCGCCACATACATCTATAGGTTTACCCACCACATACATCTATAGGTATCCCGCCACACACATATATAGGTATCGCCACCACACACATATATAGGTATCCCCACCACATACATCTATAGGTATCCCGCCACACACATATCTAGGTATCACCACCACAAACATATACAGGTATCACCACCACACACATATATAGGTATCCCCGCCAAATACATATATAGGTATCCCCACCACATACATATATAGGTATCACCACCACACACATATATAGGTATCCCCACCACACACATATATAGGTATCCCCACCACATACATCTATAGTTATCCCCACCACACACATATATAGGTATCCCCACCACATACATATATAGGTATTCTCACCACATACATATATAGGTATCCCCACCACATACATATATAGGTATCCCCACCACATACATATATAGGTATCCCCACCACATACATATATAGGTATCCCCGCCACATACATATATATGTATCACCACCACACACATATATAGGTATCCCCACCACATACATATATAGGTATCCCCACCACATACATCTATAGGTATCCCCACCACACATAAATATAGGTATCCCCACCACATACATATATATATATCCCCACCACATACATATATATGTATCCCCACCACATACATCTATATGTATTCCCACCACACACATATATATGTATCCCCACCACATACATCTATAGGTATCCCCACCTCACACATATATAGGTATCCCCACCACATACATATATAGGTATCCCCACCACACACATCTATATGTATCCCCACCACACACATCTATAGGTATCCCAACCCCACACATATATAGATATCACCACTACATACATATATAGGTATCCCAACCACACACATATATAGATATCACCACCACATACATATATAGGTATCACCACCACACACATATAGGTATCCCCACCACATACATATAGGTATCACCGCCACATACATATAGGTATCCCCACCACACACATATAGGTATCCCCACCACACACATCTATAGGTATCACCACCACATACATAATAAGTATACCCAACACATACATATATAGGTATCCCCACCACATACATATATAGTTATCCCCACCACACACATCTATTGGTATCCCCACCACATACATATATAGGTATCCCCACCACACACATATATAGGTATCCCCACCACATACATCTATAGGTATCCCGCCACACACATATATAGGTATCCCCACCACATACATCTATATGTATCCCCACCACACACATATATAGGTATCCCCACCACATACATATATAGGTATCCCCACCACACACATCTATAGGTATCCCCACCACACACATCTATAGGTATCCCAACCACACACATATATAGATATCACCACCACATACATATATAGGTATCACCACCACACACATATAGGTATCCCCACCACATACATATAGGTATCCCCGCCACATACATATAGGTATCCCCACCACACACATGTAGGTATCCCCACCACACACATCTATAGGTATCACCACCACATACATATATAGGTATACCCAACACATACATATATAGGTATCCCTACCACATACATATGTAGTTATCCCCACCACACACATCAATAGGTATCCCCACCACACACATATATAGGTATCCCCACCACACACATATATAGGTATCCCCACCACTTACATATATAGGTATCCCCACCACATACATCTATTGGTATCACCGCCACATACTTCTATAGGTATCCCCGCCACATACATCTATAGGTATCCCGCCACACACATATATAGGTATCTTCACCACACACATATATAGGTATCCCCACCACATACATCTATAGGTATCCCGCCACACACATATATAGGTATCCCCACCACACACATATATAGGTATCACCACCACACACATATATAGGTATCCCCGCCAAATACATATATAGGTATCCCCACCACATACATATATAGGTATCCCCACCACACACATATATAGGTCTGCCCACCACATACATATATAGGTATCCCCGCCACACACATATATAGGTATCCCCGCCAAACACATATATAGGTATCCTCACCACACACATATATAGGTATCCCCGACACACACATATATAGGTATCCCCGCCAAACACATATATAGGTATCCTCACCACACACATATATAGGTATCCCCGCCAAATACATATATAGGTATCCCCACCACATACATATATAGGTATCACCACCACACACATATATAGGTATCCCCACCACACACATATATAGGTATCCCCACCACATACATCTATAGTTATCCCCACCACACTCATATATAGGTATCCCCACCACATACATATATAGGTATCCCCACCACATACATATATAGGTATCCCCACCACATACATATATAGGTATCCCCACCACATACATATATAGGTATCCCCACCACATACATATATAGGTATCCCCGTCACATACATATATATGTATCACCACCACACACATATATAGGTATCCCCACCACATACATATATAGGTATCCGCAACACATACATCTATAGGTATCCCCACCACATACATCTATAGGTATCCCGCCACACACATATATAGGTATCCCCACCACACACATATATAGGTATCACCACCGCACACATATATAGGTATCCCCGCCAAATACATATATAGGTATCCCCACCACATACATATATAGGTATCACCACCACACACATATATAGGTATCCCCACCACATACATATATACATATATAGGTATCCCCACCACATACATATATAGGTATCCCCACCACATACATATATAGGTATCCCCACCACATACATCTATTGGTATCACCGCCACATACATCTATAGGCATCCCCACCACATACATCTATAGGTATCCCGCCACACACATATATAGGTATCCCCACCACACACATATATAGGTATCACCACCACACACATCTATAGGTATCCCGCCACACACATATATAGGTATCCCCACCACACACATATATAGGTATCACCACCACACACATATATAGGTATCCCCGCCCAATACATATATAGGTATCCCCACCACATACATATATAGGTATCCCCACCACATACATCTATAGGTATCCCCACCACATCCATATATAGGTATCCCCACCACATACATCTATATGTATCCCCACCACACACATATATAGGTATCCCCACCACATACATATATAGGTATCCCCACCACCTACATATATAGGTATCCCCACCACATACATATATAGGTATCCCCACCACATACATATATAGGTATCCCCACCACATACATATATATTTATCCCCGCCACATACATATATATGTATCACCACAACACACATATATAGGTATCCCCACCACATACATATATAGGTATCCCCACCACATACGTCTATATGTATCCCCACCACACACACATATAGGTATCCCCACCACATACATATATAGATATCCCCACCACATACATATATATGTATCCCCACCACATACATCTATATGTATCCCCACCACACACATATATAGGCATCCCCACCACATACATCTATAGGTATCCCCACCACACACATATATATAGGTATCCCCACCACATACATATATAGTATCCCCACCACACACATCTATATGTATCCCCACCACACACATATATAGGTATCCCCACCACACACATATATAGGTATCACCACCACACACATATATAGGTATCCCCACCACATACATATATAGGTATCCCCACCACATAAATATATAGGTATCCCCACCACACAAATCTATAGATATCCCCACCACACACTTCTATAGGTATCCCCACCACACACATATATAGGTATCACCACCACACACATATATAGGTATCCCCACCACATACATATATAGGTATTCCCACCACATAAATATATAGGTATCCTCACCACACACATCTATAGTTATCCCCACCACACACATCAATAGGTATCCCCACCACATACATAAATAAGTATCCCCACCACACACATTTATAGGTATCCACGCCCCATACATATATAGGTATCACTACCACACACATATATAGGTCTCCCCACCACATACATCTATAGGTATCCCCACCACACACATCTATAGGTATCCCCACCACACACATCTATAGGTATCCCCACCACACACATATATAGGTATCCCCACCATACACATATATAGGTATCCCCACCACATACATATATAGGTATCACCACCACACACATATAGGTATCCCCACCACATACATATAGGTATCCCCGCCACATACATATAGGTATCCCCACCACACACATATAGGTATCCCCACCACACACATATATAGGTATCACCACCACATACATATATAGGTATAACCAACACATACATATATAGGTATCCCCACCACATACATATATAGGTATCCCCACCACACACATATATAGGTATCCGCACCACATACATATATCGGTATCCCCACCACATACATATATAGGTATCCCCACCACACACATCTATAGGTATCCCCACCACATACATCTATTGGTATCACCGCCACATACATCTATAGGTTTACCCACCACATACATCTATAGGTATCCGCCACACACATATATAGGTATCGCCACCACACACATATATAGGTATCCCCACCACATACATCTATAGGTATCCCGCCACACACATATCTAGGTATCGCCACCACACACATATACAGGTATCACCACCACACACATATATAGGTATCCCCGCCAAATACATATATAGGTATCCCCACCACATACATATATAGGTATCACCACCACACACATATATAGGTATCCCCACCACACACATATATAGGTATCCCCACCACATACATCTATAGTTATCCCCACCACACACATATATAGGTATCCCCACCACATACATATATAGGTATCCCCACCACATACATATATAGGTATCCCCACCACATACATATATAGGTATCCCCACCACATACATATATAGGTATCCCCACCACATACATATATAGGTATCCCCGCCACATACATATATATGTATCACCACCACACACATATATAGGTATCCCCACCACATACATATATAGGTATCCCCACCACATACATCTATAGGTATCCCCACCACACATAAATATAGGTATCCCCACCACATACATATATATATATATCCCCACCACATACATATATATGTATCCCCACCACATACATCTATATGTATTCCCACCACACACATTTATATGTATCCCCACCACATACATCTGTAGGTATCCCCACCACACACATATATAGGTATCCCCACCACATACATTTATAGGTATCCCCACCACACACATCTATATGTATCCCCACCACACACATCTATAGGTATCCCAACCCCACACATATATAGATATCACCACCACATACATATATAGGTATCCCAACCACACACATATATAGATATCACCACCACATACATATATAGGTATCACCACCACACACATATAGGTATCCCCACCACATACATTTAGGTATCACCGCCACATACATATAGGTATCCCCACCACACACATATAGGTATCCCCACCACACACATCTATAGGTATCACCACCACATACATAATAAGTATACCCAACACATACATATATAGGTATCCCCACCACATACATATATAGTTATCCCCACCACACACATCTATTGGTATCCCCACCACATACATATATAGGTATCCCCACCACACACATATATAGGTATCCCCACCACATACATCTATAGGCATCCCGCCACACACATATATAGGTATCCCCACCACATACATCTATAGGTATCCCCACCACACACATATATAGGTATCCCCACCACATACATATATAGGCATCCCCACCACACACATCTATAGGTATCCCCACCACACACATCTATAGGTATCCCAACCACACACATATATAGATATCACCACCACATACATATATAGGTATCACCACCACATACATATATAGGTATACCCAACACATACATATATAGGTATCCCTACCACACACATATGTAGTTATCCCCACCACACACAGCTATAGGTATCCCCACCACATACATATATAGGTATCCCCACCACATACATATATAGGTATCCCCGCCACATACATATATAGGTATCCCCACCACATACATCTATTGGTATCACCGCCACATACATCTATAGGCATCCCCACCACATACATCTATAGGTATCCCGCCACACACATATATAGGTATCCCCACCACACACATATATAGGTATCACCACCACACACATCTATAGGTATCCCGCCACACACATATATAGGTATCCCCACCACACACATATATAGGTATCACCACCACACACATATATAGGTATTCCCGCCCAATACATATATAGGTATCCCCACCACATACATATATAGGTATCACCACCACACACATATATAGGTATCCCCACCACATACATATATAGGTATCCGCAACACATACATCTATAGGTATCCCCACCACATACATCTATAGGTATCCCGCCACACACATATATAGGTATCCCCACCACACACATATATAGGTATCACCACCGCACACATATATAGGTATCCCCGCCAAATACATATATAGGTATCCCCACCACATACATATATAGGTATCACCACCACACACATATATAGGTATCCCCACCACATACATATATACATATATAGGTATCCCCACCACATACATATATAGGTATCCCCACCACATACATATATAGGTATCCCCACCACATACATCTATTGGTATCACCGCCACATACATCTATAGGCATCCCCACCACATACATCTATAGGTATCCCGCCACACACATATATAGGTATCCCCACCACACACATATATAGGTATCACCACCACACACATCTATAGGTATCCCGCCACACACATATATAGGTATCCCCACCACACACATATATAGGTATCACCACCACACACATATATAGGTATCCCCGCCCAATACATATATAGGTATCCCCACCACATACATATATAGGTATCCCCACCACATACATCTATAGGTATCCCCACCACATCCATATATAGGTATCCCCACCACATACATCTATATGTATCCCCACCACACACATATATAGGTATCCCCACCACATACATATATAGGTATCCCCACCACCTACATATATAGGTATCCCCACCACATACATATATAGGTATCCCCACCACATACATATATAGGTATCCCCACCACATACATATATATTTATCCCCGCCACATACATATATATGTATCACCACAACACACATATATAGGTATCCCCACCACATACATATATAGGTATCCCCACCACATACGTCTATATGTATCCCCACCACACACACATATAGGTATCCCCACCACATACATATATAGATATCCCCACCACATACATATATATGTATCCCCACCACATACATCTATATGTATCCCCATCACACACATATATAGGCATCCCCACCACATACATCTATAGGTATCCCCACCACACACATATATATAGGTATCCCCACCACATACATATATAGTATCCCCACCACACACATCTATATGTATCCCCACCACACACATATATAGGTATCCCCACCACACACATATATAGGTATCACCACCACACACATATATAGGTATCCCCACCACATACATATATAGGTATCCCCACCACATAAATATATAGGTATCCCCACCACACAAATCTATAGATATCCCCACCACACACTTCTATAGGTATCCCCACCACACACATATATAGGTATCACCACCACACACATATATAGGTATCCCCACCACATACATATATAGGTATTCCCACCACATAAATATATAGGTATCCTCACCACACACATCTATAGTTATCCCCACCACACACATCAATAGGTATCCCCACCACATACATAAATAAGTATCCCCAACACACACATTTATAGGTATCCACGCCCCATACATATATAGGTATCACTACCACACACATATATAGGTCTCCCCACCACATACATCTATAGGTATCCCCACCACACACATCTATAGGTATCCCCACCACACACATCTATAGGTATCCCCACCACACACATATATAGGTATCCCCACCATACACATATATAGGTATCCCCACCACATACATATATAGGTATCACCACCACACACATATAGGTATCCCCACCACATACATATAGGTATCCCCGCCACATACATATAGGTATCCCCACCACACACATATAGGTATCCCCACCACACACATATATAGGTATCACCACCACATACATATATAGGTATAACCAACACATACATATATAGGTATCCCCACCACATACATATATAGGTATCCCCACCACACACATATATAGGTATCCGCACCACATACATATATCGGTATCCCCACCACATACATATATAGGTATCCCCACCACACACATCTATAGGTATCCCCACCACATACATCTATTGGTATCACCGCCACATACATCTATAGGTTTACCCACCACATACATCTATAGGTATCCGCCACACACATATATAGGTATCGCCACCACACACATATATAGGTATCCCCACCACATACATCTATAGGTATCCCGCCACACACATATCTAGGTATCGCCACCACACACATATACAGGTATCACCACCACACACATATATAGGTATCCCCGCCAAATACATATATAGGTATCCCCACCACATACATATATAGGTATCACCACCACACACATATATAGGTATCCCCACCACACACATATATAGGTATCCCCACCACATACATCTATAGTTATCCCCACCACACACATATATAGGTATCCCCACCACATACATATATAGGTATCCCCACCACATACATATATAGGTATCCCCACCACATACATATATAGGTATCCCCACCACATACATATATAGGTATCCCCACCACATACATATATAGGTATCCCCGCCACATACATATATATGTATCACCACCACACACATATATAGGTATCCCCACCAGATACATATATAGGTATCCCCACCACATACATCTATAGGTATCCCCACCACACATAAATATAGGTATCCCCACCACATACATATATATATATCCCCACCACATACATATATATGTATCCCCACCACATACATCTATATGTATTCCCACCACACACATTTATATGTATCCCCACCACATACATCTGTAGGTATCCCCACCACACACATATATAGGTATCCCCACCACATACATTTATAGGTATCCCCACCACACACATCTATATGTATCCCCACCACACACATCTATAGGTATCCCAACCCCACACATATATAGATATCACCACCACATACATATATAGGTATCCCAACCACACACATATATAGATATCACCACCACATACATATATAGGTATCACCACCACACACATATAGGTATCCCCACCACATACATTTAGGTATCACCGCCACATACATATAGGTATCCCCACCACACACATATAGGTATCCCCACCACACACATCTATAGGTATCACCACCACATACATAATAAGTATACCCAACACATACATATATAGGTATCCCCACCACATACATATATAGTTATCCCCACCACACACATCTATTGGTATCCCCACCACATACATATATAGGTATCCCCACCACACACATATATAGGTATCCCCACCACATACATCTATAGGCATCCCGCCACACACATATATAGGTATCCCCACCACATACATCTATAGGTATCCCCACCACACACATATATAGGTATCCCCACCACATACATATATAGGCATCCCCACCACACACATCTATAGGTATCCCCACCACACACATCTATAGGTATCCCAACCACACACATATATAGATATCACCACCACATACATATATAGGTATCACCACCACATACATATATAGGTATACCCAACACATACATATATAGGTATCCCTACCACACACATATGTAGTTATCCCCACCACACACAGCTATAGGTATCCCCACCACATACATATATAGGTATCCCCACCACATACATATATAGGTATCCCCGCCACATACATATATAGGTATCCCCACCACATACATCTATTGGTATCACCGCCACATACATCTATAGGCATCCCCACCACATACATCTATAGGTATCCCGCCACACACATATATAGGTATCCCCACCACACACATATATAGGTATCACCACCACACACATCTATAGGTATCCCGCCACACACATATATAGGTATCCCCACCACACACATATATAGGTATCACCACCACACACATATATAGGTATTCCCGCCCAATACATATATAGGTATCCCCACCACATACATATATAGGTATCACCACCACACACATATATAGGTATCCCCACCACATACATATATAGGTATCCCCACCACATACATCTATAGGTATCCCCACCACACACATATATAGGTATCCCCACCAATACATATATAGGTATCCCCACCACCTACATATATAGGTATCCCCACCACATACATATATAGGTATCCCCACCACACACATCTATATGTATCCCCACCACACACATCTATAGGTATCCCAACCCCACAAATATATAGATATCACCACCACATACATATATAGGTATCCCAACCACACACATATATAGATATCACCACCACATACATATATAGGTATCACCACCACACACATATAGGTATACCCACCACATACATATAGGTATCCCCGCCACATACATACAGGTATCCCCACCACACATAAATATAGGTATCCCCACCACATACATATATAGATATCCCCACCACATACATATATATGTATCCCCACCACATACATCTATATGTATCCCCACCACACACATATATATGTATCCCCACCACATACATCTATAGGTATCCCCACCACACACATATATAGGTATCCCCACCACATACATATATAGGTATCCCCACCACACACATCTATATGTATTCCCACCACACACATCTATAGGTATCCCAACCCCACACATATATAGATATCACCACCACATACATATATAGGTATCCCCACCACACACATATATAGATATCATCACCACATACATATATAGGTATCACCACCACACACATATAGGTATCCCCACCACATACATATAGGTATCCCCGCCACATACATATAGGTATCCCCACCACACACATATAGGTATCCCCACCACACACATCTATAGGTATCACCACCACATACATATATAGGTATACCCAACACATACATATATAGGTATCCCCACCACATACATATATAGTTATCCCCACCACACACATATATAGGTATCCCCACCACACACATATAGGTATCCCCACCACATACATATAGGTATCCCCACCACATACATCTATAGGTATCCCCACCACACATAAATATAGGTATCCCCACCACATACATATATAGATATCCCCACCACATACATATATATGTATCCCCACCACATACATCTATATGTATACCCACCACACACATATATATGTATCCCCACCACATACATCTATAGGTATCCCCACCACATACATCTATTGGTATCACCGCCACATACTTCTATTGGTATCCCCGCCACATACATCTATAGGTATCCCGCCACACACATATATAGGTATCCCCACCACACACATATATAGGTATCCCCACCACATACATCTATAGGTATCCCGCCACACACATATATAGCTATCCCCACCACACACATATATAGGTATCACCACCACACACATATATAGGTATCCCCGCCAAATACATATATAGGTATCCCCACCACATACATCTATATGTATCCCCACCACACACATTTATAGGCATCCCCACCACATACATCTATAGGTATCCCCACCACACACATATATAGGTATCCCCACCACCTACATATATAGGTATCGCCACCACATACATATATAGGTATCCCCACCACATACATATATAGGTATCCCCACCACATACATATATAGGTATCCCCGCCACATACATATATATGTATCACCGCCACACACATATATAGGTATCCCCACCACATACATATATAGGTATCCCCACCACATACGTCTATAGGTATCCCCACCACACACAAATATAGGTATCCCCACCACATACATATATAGATATCCCCACCACATACATATATATATGTATCCCCACCACATACATCTATATGTATCCCCACCACACACATATATAGGCATCCCCACCACATACATCTATAGGTATCCCCACCACACACATATATAGGTATCCCCACCACATACATATATAGTATCCCCACCACACACATCTATAGGTATCCCCACCACACACATATATAGGTATCCCAACCACACACATCTATAGGTATCCCCACCACATAAATATGTAGGTATCCCCACCATATACATATATAGGTATCCCCACCACACACATACATAGGTATCCCCACCACATACATATATAGGTATCCCCGCCACACACATATATAGGTGTCCCCACCACACACATATATAGGTCTGCCCACCACATACATATATAGGTATCCCCGCCACACACATATATAGGTATCCCCGCCAAACACATATATAGGTATCCTCACCACACACATATATAGGTATCCCCGCCACATACATATATAGGTCTCCCCGCCACACAATTATAGGTATCCCCACCACACACATATATCGGTATCCCCGCCACACACATATATATGTATCCCCACCACATACATCTATAGGTATCACCACCACACACATATATAGGTATCCCCACCACATACATATATAGGTATCCCCACCACACACATCTATATGTATTCCCACCACACACATCTATAGGTATCCCAACCCCACACATATATAGATATCACCACCACATACATATATAGGTATCCCAACCACACACATATATAGATATCACCACCACATACATATATAGGTATCACCACCACACACATATAGGTATCCCCAACACATACATATAGGTATCCCCGCCACATACATATAGGTATCCCCACCACACACATATAGGTATCCCCACCACACACATCTATAGGTATCACCACCACATACATATATAGGTATACCCAACACATACATATATAGGTATCCCCACCACATACATATATAGTTATCCCCACCACACACATATATAGGTATCCCCACCACACACATATAGGTATCCCCACCACATACAAATAGGTATCCCCACCACATACATCTATAGGTATCCCCACCACACATAAATATAGGTATCCCCACCACATACATATATAGATATCCCCACCACATACATATATATGTATCCCCACCACATACATCTATATGTATCCCCACCACACACATATATATGTATCCCCACCACATACATCTATAGGTATCCCCACCACATACATCTATTGGTATCACCGCCACATACTTCTATTGGTATCCCCGCCACATACATCTATAGGTATCCCGCCACACACATATATAGGTATCCCCACCACACACATATATAGGTATCCCCACCACATACATCTATAGGTATCCCGCCACACACATATATAGCTATCCCCACCACATACATATATAGGATTCACCACCACACACATATATAGGTATCCCCGCCAAATACATATATAGGTATCCCCACCACATACATATATATGTATCACCACCACACACATATATAGGTATCCCCACCACATACATATATAGATATCCCCACCACATACATATATATGTATCCCCACCACATACATCTATATGTATCCCCACCACACACATATATAGGCATCCCCACCACATACATCTATAGGTATCCCCACCACACACATATATAGGTATCCCCACCACCTACATATATAGGTATCGCCACCACATACATATATAGGTATCCCCACCACATACATATATAGGTATCCCCACCACATACATATATAGGTATCCCCGCCACATACATATATATGTATCACCGCCACACACATATATAGGTATCCCCACCACATACATATATAGGTATCCCCACCACATACGTCTATAGGTATCCCCACCACACACAAATATAGGTATCCCCACCACATACATATATAGATATCCCCACCACATACATATATATGTATCCCCACCACATACATCTATATGTATCCCCACCACACACATATATAGGCATCCCCACCACATACATCTATAGGTATCCCCACCACACACATATATAGGTATCCCCACCACATACATATATAGTATCCCCACCACACACATCTATAGGTATCCCCACCACACACATATATAGGTATCCCAACCACACACATCTATAGGTATCCCCACCACATAAATATGTAGGTATCCCCACCATATACATATATAGGTATCCCCACCACACACATACATAGGTATCCCCACCACATACATATATAGGTATCCCCGCCACACACATATATAGGTGTCCCCACCACACACATATATAGGTCTGCCCACCACATACATATATAGGTATCCCCGCCACACACATATATAGGTATCCCCGCCAAACACATATATAGGTATCCTCACCAAACACATATATAGGTATCCCCGCCACATACATATATAGGTCTCCCCGCCACACAATTATAGGTATCCCCACCACACACATATATCGGTATCCCCGCCACACACATATATAGGTATCCCCACCACACACATATAAAGGTATCACCACCACACACATATATAGGTATCCCCACCACATACATATATAGGTATCCCCACCACACACATATATAGGTATCACCACCACACACATATATATGTATCCCCACCACATACATATATATGTATCCCCACCACATACATATATAGGTATCCCCACCACATACATCTATAGGTATCCCCACCATACACATATATAGGTATCCCACCACATACATATATAGGTATCCCCACCACACACATCTATAGGTATCCCCACCACACACATCTATAGGTATCCCAACCACACACATATATAGATATCACCACCACATACATATATAGGTATCACCACCACACACATATAGGTATCCCCACCACATACATATAGGTATCCCCGCCACATACATATAGGTATCCCCACCACACACATGTAGGTATCCCCACCACACACATCTATATGTATCACCACCACATACATATATAGGTATACCCAACACATACATATATAGGTATCCCTACCACATACATATATAGTTATCCCCACCACACACATCTATGGGTATCCCCACCACATACATATATAGGTATCCCCACCACATACATATATAGGTATCCCCACCACATACATATATAGGTATCCCCCCCACATACATCTATTGGTATCACCGCCACATACATCTATAGGCATCCCCACCACATACATCTATAGGTATCCCGCCACACACATATATAGGTATCCCCACCACACACATATATAGGTATCACCACCACACACATCTATAGGTATCCCGCCACACACATATATAGGTATCCCCACCACACACATATATAGGTATCCCCACCACATACATATATAGGTATCACCACCCAATACATATATAGGTATCCCCACCACATACATATATAGGTATCACCACCACACACATATATAGGTATCCCCACCACATACATATATAGGTATCCCCACCACCTACATATATAGGTATCTCCACCACATACATATATAGGTATCCCCACCACATACATATATAGGTATCTCCACCACATACATATATAGGTATCCCCGCCACATACATATATATGTATCACCACAACACACATATATAGGTGTCCCCACCACATACATATATAGGTATCCCCACCACATACGTCTATATGTATCTCCAACATAGGTATCCCCACCACATACATATATAGGTATCACCACCACACACATACATAGGTATCCCCACCACATACATATATAGGTATCCCCACCACCTACATATATAGGTATCTCCACCACATACATATATAGGTATCCCCACCACATACATATATAGGTATCTCCACCACATACATATATAGGTATCCCCGCCACATACATATATATGTATCACCACAACACACATATATAGGTGTCCCCACCACATACATATATAGGTATCCCCACCACATACGTCTATATGTATCCCCAACACACACACATATAGGTATCCCCACCACATACATATATAGATATCCCCACCACATACATATATATGTATCCCCACCACATACATCTATATGTATCCCCACCACACACATATATAGGCATCCCCACCACATACATCTATAGGTATCCCCACCACACACATATATAGGTATCCCCACCACATACATATATAGTATCCCCACCACACACATCTATAGGTATCCCCACCACACACATATATAGGTATCCCAACCACACACATCTATAGGTATCCCCACCACATAAATATGTAGGTATCCCCACCATATACATATATAGGTATCCCCACCACACACATACATAGGTATCCCCACTACATACATATATAGGTATCCCCGCCACACACATATATAGGTATCCCCACCACACACATATATAGGTCTGCCCACCACATACATATATAGGTATCCCCGCCACACACATATATAGGTATCCCCGCCAAACACATATATAGGTATCCTCACCACACACATATATAGGTATCCCCGCCACATACATATATAGGTCTCCCCGCCACACATCTATAGGTATCCCCACCACACACATATATCGGTATCCCCGCCACACACATATATAGGTATCCCCACCACACACATAAAGGTATCACCACCACACACATATATAGGTATCCCCACCACATACATATATAGGTATCCCCACCACACACATATATAGGTATCACCACCACACACATATATATGTATCCCCACCACATACATATATATGTATCCCCACCACAAACATATATAGGTATCCCCACCACATACATCTATAGGTATCCCTACCACACACATATATAGGTATCCCACCACATACATATATAGGTATCCCCACCACACACATCCATAGGTATCCCCACCACACACATCTATAGGTATCCCAACCACACACATATATAGATATCACCACCACATACATATATAGGTATCACCACCACACACATATAGGTATCCCCACCACATACATATAGGTATCCCCGCCACATACATATAGGTATCCCCACCACACACCTGTAGGTATCCCCACCACACACATCTATAGGTATCACCACCACATACATATATAGGTATACCCAACACATACATATATAGGTATCCCTACCACATACATATATAGTTATCCCCACCACACACATCTATAGGTATCCCCACCACATACATATATAGGTATCCCCACCACATACATATATAGGTATCCCCACCACATACATATATAGGTATCCCCGCCACATACATATATATGTATCACCACAACACACATATATAGGTGTCCCCACCACATACATATATAGGTATCCCCACCACATACGTCTATATGTATCCCCACCACACACACATATAGGTATCCCCACCACATACATATATAGATATCCCCACCACATAAATATATATGTATCCCCACCACATACATCTATATGTATCCCCACCACACACATATATAGGCATCCCCATCACATACATCTATAGGTATCCCCACCACACACATATATAGCTATCCCCACCACATACATATATAGTATCCCCACCACACACATCTATAGGTATCCCCACCACACACATATATAGGTATCCCAACCACACACATCTATAGGTATCCCCACCACATAAATATGTAGGTATCCCCACCATATACATATATAGGTATCCCCACCACACACATACATAGGTATCCCCACCACATACATATATAGGTATCCCCACCACATACATATATAGGTATCCCCGCCACACACATATATAGGTGTCCCCACCACACACATATATAGGTCTGCCCACCACATACATATATAGGTATCCCCGCCACACACATATATAGGTATCCCCGCCAAACACATATATAGGTATCCTCACCACACACATATATAGGTATCCCCGCCACATACATATATAGGTCTCCCCGCCACACATCTATAGGTATCCCCACCACACACATATATCGGTATCCCCGCCACACACATATATAGGTATCCCCACCACACACATAAAGGTATCACCACCACACACATATATAGGTATCCCCTCCACATACATATATAGGTATCCCCACCACACACTTATATAGGTATCACCACCACACACATATATATGTATCCCCACCACATACATATATATGTATCCCCACCACATACATATATAGGTATCCCCACCACATACATCTATAGGTATCCCTACCACACACATATATAGGTATCCCACCACATACATATATAGGTATCCCCACCACACACATCTATAGGTATCCCCACCACACACATCTATAGGTATCCCAACCACACACATATATAGATATCACCACCACATACATATATAGGTATCACCACCACACACATATAGGTATCCCCAACACATACATATAGGTATCCCCGCCCACATACATATAGGTATCCCCACCACACACATGTAGGTATCCCCACCACACACATCTATAGGTATCACCATAACATACATATATAGGTATACCCAACACATACATATATAGGTATCCCTACCACATACATATATAGTTATCCCCACCACACACATCTATAGGTATCCCCACCACATACATATATAGGTATCCCCACCACATACATATATAGGTATCCCCACCACATACATATATAGGTATCGCCACCACATACATCTATTGGTATCACCGCTACATACATCTATAGGCATCCCCACCACATACATCTATAGGTATCCCGTCACACACATATATAGGTATCCCCACCACACACATATATAGGTATCACCACCACACACATCTATAGGTATCCCGCCACACACATATATAGGTATCCCCACCACACACATATATAGGTATCACCACCACACACATATATAGGTATCCCCGCCCAATACATATATAGGTATCCCCACCACATACATATATAGGTATCACCACCACACACATATATAGGTATCCCCACCACATACATATATAGGTATCCCCACCACATACATCTATTGGTATCCCCACCACACACATATATAGGTATCCCCACCACATACATATATAGGTATCCCCACCACCTACATATATAGGTATCCCCACCACATACATATATAGGTATCCCCACCACATACATATATAGGTATCCCCACCACATACATATATAGGTATCCCCGCCACATACATATATATGTATCACCACAACACACATATATAGGTATCCCCACCACACACATATAGGTATCCCCACCACATACATATAGGTATCCCCGCCCACATACATATAGGTATCCCCACCACACACATGTAGGTATCCCCACCACACACATCTATAGGTATCACCACCACATACATATATAGGTATACCCAACACATACATATATAGGTATCCCTACCACATACATATATAGTTATCCCCACCACACACATCTATAGGTATCCCCACCACATACATATATAGGTATCCCCACCACATACATATATAGGTATCCCCACCACATACATATATAGGTATCGCCACCACATACATCTATTGGTATCACCGCTACATACATCTATAGGCATCCCCACCACATACATCTATAGGTATCCCGTCACACACATATATAGGTATCCCCACCACACACATATATAGGTATCACCACCACACACATCTATAGGTATCCCGCCACACACATATATAGGTATCCCCACCACACACATATATAGGTATCACCACCACACACATATATAGGTATCCCCGCCCAATACATATATAGGTATCCCCACCACATACATATATAGGTATCACCACCACACACATATATAGGTATCCCCACCACATACATATATAGGTATCCCCACCACATACATCTATTGGTATCCCCACCACACACATATATAGGTATCCCCACCACATACATATATAGGTATCCCCACCACCTACATATATAGGTATCCCCACCACATACATATATAGGTATCCCCACCACATACATATATAGGTATCCCCACCACATACATATATAGGTATCCCCGCCACATACATATATATGTATCACCCCAACACACATATATAGGTATCCCCACCACATACATATATAGGTATCCCCACCACATACGTCTATATGTATCCCCACCACACACACATATAGGTATCCCCACCACATACATATATAGATATCCCCACCACATACATATATATGTATCCCCACCACATACATCTATATGTATCCCCACCACACACATATATAGGCATCCCCACCACATACATCTATAGGTATCCCCAGCACACACATATATATAGGTATCCCCACCACATACATATATAGTATCCCCACCACACACATCTATAGGTATCCCCATCACACACATATATAGGTATCCCCACCACACACATATATAGGTATCACCACCACACACATATATAGGTATCACCACCACACACATATATAGGTATCCCCACCACATACATATATAGGTATCCCACCACATAAATATATAGGTATCCTCACCACACACATCTATAGATATCCCCACCACACACATCTATAGGTATCCCCACCACATACATATATAAGTATCCCCACCACACACATTTATAGTTATCCACGCCCCATACATATATAGGTATCACTACCACACACATATATAGGTCTCCCCACCACATACATCTATAGGTATCCCCACCACACACATCTATAGGTATCCCCACCACACACATATATAGGTATCCCCACCATACACATCTATAGGTATCCCCACCACATACATATATAGGTATCCCAACCACACACATATATAGGTATCCCCACCACATACATATATAGGTATCACCACCACACACATATAGGTATCCCCACCACATACATATAGGTATATCCGCCACATACATATAGGTATCCCCGCCACACACATATAGGTATCCCCACCACACACATGTATAGGTATCACCACCACATACATATATAGGAATACCCAACACATACATATAGGTATCCCCACCACACACATGTATAGGTATCACCACCACATACATATATAGGTATACCCAACACATACATATATAGGTATCCCCACCACATACATATATAGGTATCCCCACCACACACATATATAGGTATCCCCACCACATGCATCTATTGGTATCACCGCCACATACATCTATAGGTATACCCACCACATACATCTATAGGTATCCCGCCACACACATATATAGGTATCCCCACCACACTCATATATAGGTATCCCCACCACATACATCTATAGGTATGCCGCCACACACATATCTAGGTATCGCCACCACACACATATACAGGTATCACCACCACACACATATATAGGTATCCCCGCCAAATACATATATAGGTATCCCCACCACATACATATATAGGTATCACCACCACACACATATAAAGGTATCCCCACCACACACATATATAGGTATCCCCACCACATACATCTATAGTTATCCCCACCACACACATATATAGGTATCCCCACCACATACATATATAGGTATCCCCACCACATACATATATAGGTATCCCCACCACATACATATATAGGTATCCCCACCACATACATATATAGGTATCCCCACCACATACATATATAGGTATCCCCGCCACATACATTTATATGTATCACCACCACACACATATATAGGTATCCCCACCACATACATATATAGGTATCCCCACCACATACATCTATAGGTATCCCCACCACACATAAATATAGGTATCCCCACCACATACATCTATATGTATCCCCACCACACACATATATATGTATCCCCACCACATACATCTATAGGTATCCCCACCACACACATATATAGGTATCCCCACCACATACATCTATAGGTATCCCCACCACACACATATATAGGTATCCCCACCACATATATATATAGGTATCCCCACCACACACATCTATATGTATCCCCACCACACACATATATAGGTATCCCAACCACACACATATATAGATATCACCACCACATACATATATAGGTATCACCACCACATACATATATAGATATCACCACCACATACATATATAGGTATCACCACCACATACATATATAGGTATCACCACCACATACATATAGGTATCCCCGCCACATACATATAGGTATCCCCACCACACACATATAGGTATCCCCACCACACACATCTATAGGTATCACCACCACATACATATATAGGTATACCCAACACATACATATATAGGTATCCCCACCACATACATATATAGATATCCCCACCACATACATATATATGTATCCCCACCACATACATCTATATGTATCCCCACCACACACATATATAGGCATCCCCACCACATACATCTATAGGTATCCCCAGCACACACATATATATAGGTATCCACACCACATACATATATAGTATCCCCACCACACACATCTATAGGTATCCCCACCACACACATATATAGGTATCCCCACCACACACATATATAGGTATCACCACCACACACATATATAGGTATCACCACCAGACACATATATAGGTATCCCCACCACATACATATATAGGTATCCCCACCACATAAATATATATGTATCCTCACCACACATATCTATAGATATCCCCACCACACACATCTATAGGTATCCCCACCACATACATATATAAGTATCCCCACCACACACATTTATAGGTATCCACGCTCCATACATATATAGGTATCACTACCACACACATATATAGGTCTCCCCACCACATACATCTATAGGTATCCCCACCACACACATCTATATGTATCCCCACCACACACATATATAGGTATCCCCACCATACACATCTATAGTTATCCCCACCACATACATATATAGGTATCCCAACCACACACATATATAGGTATCCCCACCACATACATATATAGGTATCACCACCACACACATATAGGTATCCCCACCACATACATATAGGTATATCCGCCACATACATATAGGTATCCCCGCCACACACATATAGGTATCCCCACCACACACATATATAGGTATCACCACCACATACATATATAGGTATACCCAACACATACATATATAGGTATCCCCACCACATACATATATAGGTATCCCCACCACACACATATATAGGTATCCCCACCACATACATATATCGGTATCCCCACCACATACATATATAGGTATCCCCACCACACACATCTATAGGTATCCCCACCACATACATCTATTGGTATCACCGCCACATACATCTATAGGTATACCCACCACATACATCTATAGGTATCCCGCCACACACATATATAGGTATCCCCACCACACACATATATAGGTATCCCCACCACATACATCTATAGGTATCCCGCCACACACATATCTAGGTATCGCCACCACACACATATACAGGTATCACCACCACACACATATATAGGTATCCCCGCCAAATACATATATAGGTATCCCCACCACATACATATATAGGTATCACCACCACACACATATATAGGTATCCCCACCACACACATATATAGGTATCCCCACCACATACATCTATAGTTATCCCCACCACATACATATATAGGTATCCCCACCACATACATCTATATGTATCCCCACCACACACATATATATGTATCCCCACCACATACATCTATAGGTATCCCCACCACACACATATATAGGTATCCCCACCACATATATATATAGGTATCCCCACCACACACATCTATATGTATCCCCACCACACACATCTATAGGTATCCCAACCCCACACATATATAGATATCACCACCACATACATATATAGGTATCCCAACCACACACAAATATAGGTATCCCCACCACATACACATATAGGTATCCCCACCACATACATATATAGGTATCCCCACCACATACATATATAGGTATCCCCACCACATACATATATAGGTATCCCCACCACATACATATACAGGTATCCCCGCCACATACATATATATGTATCACCACCACACACATATATAGGTATCCCCACCATATACATATATAGGTATCCCCACCACATACATCTATAGGTATCCCCACCACACATAAATATAGGTATCCCCACCACATACATATATAGATATCCCCACCACATACATATATATGTATCCCCACCACATACATCTATATGTATCCCCACCACACACATATATATGTATCCCCACCACATACATCTATAGGTATCCCCACCACACACATATATAGGTATCCCCACCACATATATATATTGGTATCCCCACCACACACATCTATATGTATCCCCACCACACAAATCTATAGGTATCCCAACCCCACACATATATAGATATCACCACCACATACATATATAGGTATCCCAACCACACACATATATAGATAACACCACCACATACATATATAGGTATCACCACCACATACATATATAGGTATCACCACCACATACATATAGGTATCTCCGCCACATACATATAGGTATCCCCACCACACACATATAGGTATCCCCACCACACACATCTATAGGTATCACCACCACATACATATATAGGTATACCCAACACATACATATATAGGTATCCCCACCACATACATATATAGTTATCCCCACCACACACATCTATTGGTATCCCCACCACATACATATATAGGTGTCCCCACCACACACATATATAGGTATCCCCACCACATACATCTATAGGTATCCCGCCACACACATATATAGGTATCCCCACCACATACATCTATAGGTATCCCCACCACACACATATATAGGTATCCCCACCACATACATAGATAGGTATCCCCACCACACACATCTATAGGTATCCCCACCACACACATCTATAGGTATCCCAACCACACACATATATAGATATAACCACCACATACATATATAGGTATCACCACCACACACATATAGGTATCCCCACCACATACATATAGGTATCCCCGCCACATACATATAGGTATCCCCACCACACACATGTAGGTATCCCTACCACACACATCTATAGGTATCACCACCACATACATATATAGGTATACCCAACACATACATATATAGGTATCCCTACCACATACATATGTAGTTATCCCCACCACACACATCTATAGGTATCCCCACCACATACATATATAGGTATCCCCACCACATACATATATAGGTATCCCCACCACATACATATATAGGTATCCCCACCACATACATCTATTGGTATCACCGCCACATACATCTATAGGCATCCCCACCACATACATCTATAGGTATCCCGCCACACACATATATAGGTATCCCCACCACACACATATATAGGTATCACCACCACACACATCTATAGGTATCCCACCACACACATCTATAGGTATCCCCACCACACACATATATAGGTATCACCACCACACACATATATAGGTATCCCCGCCCAATACATATATAGGTATCCCCACCACATACATATATAGGTATCACCACCACACACATATATAGGTATCCCCACCACATACATATATAGGTATCCCCACCACATACATCTATAGGTATCCCCACCACACACATATATAGGTATCCCCACCACCTACATATATAGGTATCCCCACCACCTACATATATAGGTATCCCCACCACATACATATATAGGTATCCCCACCACACACATCTATATGTATCCCCACCACACACATCTATAGGTATCCCAACCCCACACATATATAGATATCACCACCACATTCATATAAAGGTATCCCAACCACATACATATATAGGTATCCCAACCACACACATATATAGATATCACCACCACATACATATATAGGTATCACCACCACACACATATAGGTATCCCCACCACATACATATAGGTATCCCCGCCACATACATATAGGTATCCCCACCACACACATCTATAGGTATCACCACCACATACATATATAGGTATACCCAACACATACATATATAGGTATAACCACCACATACATATATAGTTATCCCCACCACACACATCTATAGGTATCCCCACCACATACATATATAGGTATCCCCACCACATACATATATAGGTATCCCCACCACATACATATATAGGTATCCCCACCACATACATCTATTGGTATCACCGCCACATACTTCTATAGGTATCCCCGCCACATACATCTATAGGTATCCCGCCACACACATATATAGGTATCCCAACCACACACATATATAGGTATCCCCACCACATACATCTAAAGGTATCCCGCCACACACATATATAGGTATCCCCACCACACACATATATAGGTATCACCACCACACACATATATAGGTATTCCCGCCAAATACATATATAGGTATCCCCACCACATACATATATAGGTATCACCACCACACACATATATAGGTATCCCCACCACATACATATATAAATATCCCCACCACATACATATATATGTATCCCCACCACATACATCTATATGTATCCCCACCACAAACATATATAGGCATCCCCACCACATACATCTATAGCTATCCCCACCACACACATATATAGGTATCCCCACCACCTACATATATAGGTATCGCCACCACATACATATATAGGTATCCCCACCACATACATATATAGGTATCCCCACCACATACATATATAGGTATCCCCGCCACATACATATATATGTATCACCACCACACACATATATAGGTATCCCCACCACATACATATATAGGTATCCCCACCACATACGTCTATATGTATCCCCACCACACTCAAATATAGGTATCCCCACCACATACATATATAGATATCCCCACCACATACATATATATGTATCCCCACTATATACATCTATATGTATCCCCACCACACACATATATAGGCATCCCCACCACATACATCTATAGGTATCCCCACCACACACATATATAGGTATCCCCACCACATACATTTATAGTATCCCCACCACACACATCTATAGGTATCCCCACCACACACATCTATAGGTATCCCAACCACACACATCTATAGGTATCCCCACCACATAAATATGTAGGTGTCCCCACGATATACATATATAGGTATCCCCACCACACACATACATAGGTATCCCCACCACATACATATATAGGTATCCCCGCCACACACATATATAGGTATCCCCACCACACACATATATAGGTCTGCCCACCACATACATATATAGGTATCCCCGCCACACACATATATAGGTATCCCCGCCACATACATATATAGGTCTCCCCGCCACACATCTATAGGTATCCCCACCACACACATATATAGGGATCCCCGCCACACACATATATAGGTAACCCCACCACACACATATATAGGTATCACCACCACACACGTATATAGGTATCACCACCACACACATATATAGGTATCCCCGCCCAATACATATATAGGTATCCCCACCACATACATATATAGGTATCACCACCACACACATATATAGGTATCCCCACCACAAACATATATAGGTATCCCCACCACATACATCTATATATATCCCCACCACACACATATATAGGTATCCCCACCACATACATATATAGGTATCCCCACCACCTACATATATAGGTATCCCCACCACATACATATATAGGTATCCCCACCACATACATATATAGGTATCCCCACCACATACATATATAGGTATCCCCGCCACATACATATATATGTATCACCACAACACACATATATAGGTATTCCCACCACATACATATATAGGTATCTCCACCACATAAGTCTATATGTATCCCCACCACACACACATATAGGTATCCCCACAACATACATATATAGATGTCCCCACCACATACATATATATGTATCCCCACCACATACATCTATAGGTATCCCCGCCACATACATATATATGTATCCCGCCACACACATATATAGGTATCCCAACCACACACATATATAGGTATCCCCACCACAGACATCTATAGGTATCCCGCCACACACATATATAGGTATCCCCACCACACACATATATAGGTATCACCACCACACACATATATAGGTATCCCCGCCAAATACATATATAGGTATCCCCACCACATACATATATAGGTATCACCACCACACACATATATAGGTAACCCCACCACATACATATATAGATATCCCCACCACATACATATATATGTATCCCCACCACATACATCTATATGTATCCCCACCACAAACATATATAGGCATCCCCACCACATACATCTATAGGTATCCCCACCACACACATATATAGGTATCCCCACCACCTACATATATAGGTATCGCCACCACATACATATATAGGTATCCCCACCACATACATATATAGGTATCCCCACCACATACATATATAGGTATCCCCGCCACATACATATATATGTATCACCACCACACACATATATAGGTATCCCCACCACATACATATATAGGTATCCCCACCACATACGTCTATAGGTATCCCCACCACACTCAAATATAGGTATCCCCACCACATACATATATAGATATCCCCACCACATACATATATATGTATCCCCACTACATACATCTATATGTATCCCCACCACACACATATATAGGCATCCCCACCACATACATCTATAGGTATCCCCACCACACACATATATAGGTATCCCCACCACATACATATATAGTATCCCCACCACACACATATATAGGTATCCCCACCACACACATCTATAGGTATCCCAACCACACACATCTATAGGTATCCCCACCACATAAATATGTAGGTATCCCCACCATATACATATATAGGTATCCCCACCACACACATACATAGGTATCCCCACCACATACATATATAGGTATCCCCGCCACACACATATATAGGTATCCCCACCACAGACATATATAGGTCTGCCCACCACATACATATATAGGTATCCCCGCCACACACATATATAGGTATCCCCGCCACATACATATATATGTATCACCACAACACACATATATAGGTATCCCCACCACATACATATATAGGTATCTCCACCACATACGTCTATATGTATCCCCACCACACACACATATAGGTATCCCCACAACATACATATATAGATATCCCCACCACATACATATATATGTATCCCCACCACATACATCTATAGGTATCCCCGCCACATACATCTATATGTATCCCGCCACACACATATATAGGTATCCCAACCACACACATATATAGGTATCCCCACCACATACATCTATAGGTATCCCGCCACACACATATATAGGTATCCCCACCACACACATATATAGGTATCACCACCACACACATATATAGGTATCCCCGCCAAATACATATATAGGTATCCCCACCACATACATATATATGTATCACCACCACACACATATATAGGTATCCCCACCACTAACATATATAGGTATCCCCACCACATACATCTATAGGTATCCCCACCACACACATATATAGGTATCCCCACCACATACATATATAGGTATCCCCACCAACTACATATATAGGTATCCCCACCACATACATATATAGGTATCCCCACCACATACATATATAGGTATCCCCACCACATACATATATAGGTATCCCCGCCACATACATATATATGTATCACCACAACACACATATATAGGTATCCCCACCACATACATATATAGGTATCTCCACCACATACGTCTATATGTATCCCCACCACACAAACATATAGGTATCCCCACCACATACATATATAGATATCCCCACCACATACATATATATGTATCCCCACCACATACATCTATAGGTATCCCCGCCACATACATCTATAGGTATCCCGCCACACACATATATAGGTATCCCAACCACACACATATATAGGTATCCCCACCACATACATCTATAGGTATCCCGCCACACACATATATAGGTATCCCCACCACACACATATATAGGTATCACCACCACACACATATATAGGTATCCCCGCCAAATACATATATAGGTATCCCCACCACATACATATATAGGTATCACCACCACACACATATATAGGTATCCCCACCACATACATATATATATATCCCCACCACATACATATATATGTATCCCCACCTCATACATCTATATGTATCCCCACCACAAACATATATAGGCATCCCCACCACATACATCTATAGGTATCCCCACCACACACATATATAGGTATCCCCACCACCTAGATATATAGGTATCGCCACCACATACATATATAGGTATCCCCACCACATACATATATAGGTATCCCCACCACATACATATATAGGTATCCCCGCCACATACATATATATGTATCACCACCACATACATCTATAGGTATCCCCACCACACACATATATAGGTATCCCCACCACCTAGATATATAGGTATCGCCACCACATACATATATAGGTATCCCCACCACATACATATATAGGTATCCCCACCACATACATATATAGGTATCCCCGCCACATACATATATATGTATCACCACCACACACATATATAGGTATCCCAACACATACATATATAGGTATCCCCACCACATACGTCTATAGGTATCCCCACCACACTCAAATATAGGTATCCCCACCACATACATATATAGATATCCCCACCACATACATATATATGTATCCCCACTACATACATCTATATGTATCCCCACCACACACATATATAGGCATCCCCACCACATACATCTATAGGTATCCCCACCACACACATATATAGGTATCCCCACCACATACATATATAGTATCCCCACCACACACATCTATAGGTATCCCCACCACACACATCTATAGGTATCCCAACCACACACATCTATAGGTATCCCCACCACATAAATATGTAGGTATCCCCACCATATACATATATAGGTATCCCCACCACACACATACATAGGTATCCCCACCACATACATATATAGGTATCCCCGCCACACACATATATAGGTATCCCCACCACACACATATATAGGTCTGCCCACCACATACATATATAGGTATCCCCGCCACACACATATATAGGTATCCCCGCCACATACATATATATGTATCACCACAACACACATATATAGGTATCCCCACCACATACATATATAGGTATCTCCACCACATACGTCTATATGTATCCCCACCACACACACATATAGGTATCCCCACCACATACATATATAGATAACCCCACCACATACATATATATGTATCCCCACCACATACATCTATAGGTATCCCCGCCACATACATCTATATGTATCCCGCCACACACATATATAGGTATCCCAACCACACACATATATAGGTATCCCCACCACATACATCTATAGGTATCCCGCCACACACATATATAGGTATCCCCACCACACACATATATAGGTATCACCACCACACACATATATAGGTATCCCCGCCAAATACATATATAGGTATCCCCACCACATACATATATATGTATCACCACCAAACACATATATAGGTATCCCCACCACTAACATATATAGGTATCCCCACCACATACATCTATAGGTATCCCCACCACACACATATATAGGTATCCCCACCACATACATATATAGGTATCCCCACCACCTACATATATAGGTATCCCCACCACATACATATATAGGTATCCCCACCACATACATATATAGGTATCCCCACCACATACATATATAGGTATCCCCGCCACATACATATATATGTATCACCACAACACACATATATAGGTATCCCCACCACATACATATATAGGTATCTCCACCACATACGTCTATATGAATCCCCACCACACACACATATAGGTATCCCCACCACATACATATATAGATATCCCCACCACATACATATATATGTATCCCCACCACATACATCTATAGGTATCCCCGCCACATACATCTATAGGTATCCCGCCACACACATATATAGGTATCCCAACCACACACATATATAGGTATCCCCACCACATACATCTATAGGTATCCCGCCACACACATATATAGGTATCCCCACCACACACATATATAGGTATCACCACCACACACATATATAGGTATCCCCGCCAAATACATATATAGGTATCCCCACCACATACATATATAGGTATCACCACCACACACATATATAGGTATCCCCACCACATACATATATAGATATCCCCACCACATACATATATATGTATCCCCACCTCATACATCTATATGTATCCCCACCACAAACATATATAGGCATCCCCACCACATACATCTATAGGTATCCCCACCACACACATATATAGGTATCCCCACCACCTAGATATATAGGTATCGCCACCACATACATATATAGGTATCCCCACCACATACATATATAGGTATTCCCACCACATACATATATAGGTATCCCCGCCACATACATATATATGTATCACCACAACACACATATATAGGTATCCCCACCACATACATATATAGGTATCCCCACCACATACGTCTATAGGTATCCCCACCACACTCAAATATAGGTATCCCCACCACATACATATATAGATATCCCCACCACATACATATATATGTATCCCCACTACATACATCTATATGTATCCCACCACACACATATATAGGCATCCCCACCACATACATCTATAGGTATCCCCACCACACACATATATAGGTATCCCCACCACATACATATATAGTATCCCCACCACACACATCTATAGGTATCCCCACCACACACATCTATAGGTATCCCAACCACACACATCTATAGGTATCCCCACCACATAAATATGTAGGTATCCCCACCATATACATATATAGGTATCCCCACCACACACATGCATAGGTATCCCCACCACATACATATATAGGTATCCCCGCCACACACATATATAGGTATCCCCACCACACACATATATAGGTCTGCCCACCACATACATATATAGGTATCCCCGCCACACACATATATAGGTATCCCCGCCACATACATATATATGTATCACCACAACACACATATATAGGTATCCCCACCACATACATATATAGGTATCTCCACCACATACGTCTATATGTATCCCCACCACACACACATATAGGTATCCCCACCACATACATATATAGATATCCCCACCACATACATATATATGTATCCCCACCACATACATCTATAGGTATCCCCACCACATACATCTATATGTATCCCGCCACACACATATATAGGTATCCCAACCACACACATATATAGGTATCCCCACCACATACATCTATAGGTATCCCGCCACACACATATATAGGTATCCCCACCACACACATATATAGGTATCACCACCACACACATATATAGGTATCCTCGCCAAATACATATCTAGGTATCCCCACCACATACATATATATGTATCACCACCACACACATATATAGGTATCCCCACCACTAACATATATAGGTATCCCCACCACATACATCTATAGGTATCCCCACCACACACATATATAGGTATCCCCACCACATACATATATAGGTATCCCCACCACCTACATAAATAGGTATCCCCACCACATACATATATAGGTATCCCCACCACATACATATATAGGTATCCCCACCACATACATATATAGGTATCCCCGCCACATACATATATATGTATCACCACAATACACATATATAGGTATCCCCACCACATACATATATAGGTATCTCCACCACATACGTCTATATGTATCCCCACCACACACACATATAGGTATCCCCACCACATACATATATAGATATCCCCACCACATACATATATATGTATCCCCACCACATACATCTATAGGTATCCCCGCCACATACATCTATAGGTATCCCGCCACACACATATATAGGTATCCCAACCACACACATATATAGGTATCCCCACCACATACATCTATAGGTTTCCCGCCACACACATATATAGGTATCCCCACCACACACATATATAGGTATCACCACCACACACATATATAGGTATCCCCGCCAAATACATATATAGGTATCCCCACCACATACATATATAGGTATCACCACCACACACATATATAGGTATCCCCACCACATACATATATAGATATCCCCACCACATACATATATATGTATCCCCACCACATACATCTATATGTATCCCCACCACAAACATATATAGGCATCCCCACCACATACATCTATAGGTATCCCCACCACACACATATATAGGTATCCCTACCACCTACATATATAGGTATCGCCACCACATACATATATAGGTATCCCCACCACATACATATATAGGTATCCCCACCACATACATATATAGGTATCCCCGCCACATACATGTATATGTATCACCACCACACACATATATAGGTATCCCCACCACATACATATATAGGTATCCCCACCACATACGTCTATAGGTATCGCCACCACACTCAAATATAGGTATCCCCACCACATACATATATAGATATCCCCACCACATACATATATATGTATCCCCTCTACATACATCTATATGTATCCCCACCACACACATATATAGGCATCCCCACCACATACATCTATAGGTATCCCCACCACACACATATATCGGTATCCCCACCACATACATATATAGTATCCCCACCACACACATCTATAGGTATCCCCACCACACACATCTATAGGTATCCCAACCACACACATCTATAGGTATCCCCACCACATAAATATGTAGGTATCCCCACCATATACATATATAGGTATCCCCACCACACACATACATAGGTATCCCCACCACATACATATATAGGTATCCCCGCCACACACATATATAGGTATCCCCACCACACACATATATAGGTCTGCCCACCACATACATATATAGGTATCCCCGCCTCACACATATATAGGTATCCCCGCCAAACACATATATAGGTATCCTCACCACACACATATATAGGTATCCCCGCCACATACATATATAGGTCTCCCCGCCACACATCTATAGGTATCCCCGCCACACACATATATCGGTATCCCCGCAACACACATATATAGGTATCCCCACCACATACATATATAGGTATCACCCCCACACACATATAGGTATCCCCACCACATACATATAGGTATCCCCGCCACATACATATAGGTATTCCCACCACACACATATAGGTATCCCCACCTCACACATATATAGGTATCACCACCACATACATATATAGGTATACCCAACACATACATATATAGGTATCCCCACCACATACATATATAGGTATCCCCACCACACACATCTATAGGTATCCCCACCACATACATATATCGGTATCCCCACCACACACATATCTAGGTATCCCCACCACACACATATACAGGTATCCCCACCACATACGTCTATAGGTATCCCCACCACACTCAAATATAGGTATCCCCACCACATACATATATAGATATCCCCACCACATACATATATATGTATCCCCACTACATACATCTATATGTATCCCCACCACACACATATATAGGCATCCCCACCACATACATCTATAGGTATCCCCACCACACACATATATAGGTATCCCCACCACATACATATATAGTATCCCCACCACACACATCTATAGGTATCCCCACCACACACATCTATAGGTATCCCCACCACATAAATATGTAGGTATCCCCACCATATACATATATAGGTATCCCCACCACACACATACATAGGTATCCCCACCACATACATATATAGGTATCCCCGCCACACACATATATAGGTATCCCCACCACACACATATATAGGTCTGCCCACCACATACATATATAGGTATCCCCGCCACACACATATATAGGTATCCCCGCCAAACACATATATAGGTATCCTCACCACACACATATATAGGTATCCCCGCCACATACATATATAGGTCTCCCCGCCACACATCTATAGGTATCCTCACCACACACATATATCGGTATCCCCGCCAAACACATATATAGGTATCCCCACCACATACATATATAGGTATCACCCCCACACACATATAGGTATCCCCACCACATACATATAGGTATCCCCGCCACATACATATAGGTATTCCCACCACACACATATAGGTATCTCCACCACACACATATATAGGTATCACCACCACATACATATATAGGTATACCCAACACATACATATATAGGTATCCCCACCACATACATATATAGGTATCCCCACCACATACATATATAGTATCCCCACCACACACATCTATAGGTATCCCCACCACACACATCTATAGGTATCCCCACCACATAAATATGTAGGTATCCCCACCATATACATATATAGGTATCCCCACCACACACATACATAGGTATCCCCACCACATACATATATAGGTATCCCCGCCACACACATATATAGGTATCCCCACCACACACATATATAGGTCTGCCCACCACATACATATATAGGTATCCCCGCCACACACATATATAGGTATCCCCGCCAAACACATATATAGGTATCCTCACCACACACATATATAGGTATCCCCGCCACATACATATATAGGTCTCCCCGCCACACATCTATAGGTATCCTCACCACACACATATATCGGTATCCCCGCCAAACACATATATAGGTATCCCCACCACATACATATATAGGTATCACCCCCACACACATATAGGTATCCCCACCACATACATATAGGTATCCCCGCCACATACATATAGGTATTCCCACCACACACATATAGGTATCCCCACCACACACATATATAGGTATCACCACCACATACATATATAGGTATACCCAACACATACATATATAGGTATCCCCACCACATACATATATAGGTATCCCCACCACATACATATATAGGTATCCCCACCACATACATCTATTGGTATCACCGCCACATACATCTATAGGTATACCCACCACATACATCTATAGGTATCCCGCCACACACATATATAGGTATCCCCACCACACACATATATAGGTATCCCCACCACATACATCTATAGGTATCCCGCCACACACATATCTAGGTATCCCCACCACACACATATACAGGTATCACCACCACACACATATATAGGTATCCCCGCCAAATACATATATAGGTATCCCCACCACATACATATATAGGTATCACCACCACACACATATATAGGTATCCCCACCACACACATATATAGGTATCCCCACCGCATACATCTATAGTTATCCCCACCACACACATATATAGGTATCCCCACCACATACATATATAGGTATCCCCACCACATACATCTATAGGTATCCCCACCACATACATATATAGGTATCCCCACCACATACATATATAGGTATCCCCACCACATACATATATAGGTATTCCCGCCACATACATATATATGTATCACCACCACACACATATATAGGTATCCCCACCACATACATATATAGGTATCCCCACCACATACATCTATAGGTATCCCCACCACACATAAATATAGGTATCCCCACCACATACATATATAGATATCCCCACCACATACATATATATGTATCCCCAACACATACATCTATATGTATCCCCACCACACACATATATATGTATCCCCACCACATACATCTATAGGTATCCCCATCACACACATATATAGGTATCCCCATCACATACATATATAGGTATCCCCACCACATACATATATAGGTATCACCACCACACACATATATAGGTATCCCCACCACATACATATATAGGTATCCCCACCACATACATCTATAGGTATCCCCACCACACACATATATAGGTATCCCCACCACATACATATATAGCTATCCCCACCACCTACATATATAGGTATCCCCACCACATACATACATAGGTATCCCCACCACATACATATATAGGTATCCCCACCACATACATATATAGGTATCCCCGCCACACACATATATATAGGTATCCCCGCCACACACATATATAGGTATCCCCACCACATACTTATATAGGTCTCCCCACCACATACATCTATAGGTATCCCCACCACACACATCTATAGGTATCCCCACCACACACATATATAGGTATCACCACCACACACATATATAGGTATCCCCACCACATACATATATAGGTATCCCCACCACATAAATATATAGGTATCCCCACCACACACATCTATAGATATCCCCACCACACACATCTATATGTATCTCCACCACATACATATATAAGTATCCCCACCACGCACATTTAAAGGTATCCACGCCCCATACATATATAGGTATCCCCACCACACACATATATAGGTATCCCCATCACATACATATATAGGTATCCCCACCACATACATATATAGGTATCACCACCACACACATATATAGGTATCCCCACCACATACATATATAGGTATCCCCACCACATACATCTATAGGTATCCCCACCACACACATATATAGGTATCCCCACCACATACATATATAGCTATCCCCACCACCTACATATATAGGTATCCCCACCACATACATACATAGGTATCCCCACCACATACATATATAGGTATCCCCACCACATACATATATAGGTATCCCCGCCACACACATATATATAGGTATCCCCGCCACACACATATATAGGTATCCCCACCACATACTTATATAGGTCTCCCCACCACATACATCTATAGGTATCCCCACCACACACATCTATAGGTATCCCCACCACACACATATATAGGTATCACCACCACACACATATATAGGTATCCCCACCACATACATATATAGGTATCCCCACCACATAAATATATAGGTATCCCCACCACACACATCTATAGATATCCCCACCACACACATCTATATGTATCTCCACCACATACATATATAAGTATCCCCACCACACACATTTAAAGGTATCCACGCCCCATACATATATAGGTATCACTACCACACACATATATAGGACTCCCCACCACATACATCTATAGGTATCCCCACCACACACATCTATAGGTATCCCCACCACATACATACATAGGTATCCCCACTACATACATATATAGGTATCCCCACCACATACATATATAGGTATCCCCGCCACACACATATATATAGGTATCCCCGCCACACACATATATAGGTATCCCCACCACATACTTATATAGGTCTCCCCACCACATACATCTATAGGTATCCCCACCACACACATCTATAGGTATCCCCACCACACACATATATAGGTATCACCACCACACACATCTATAGGTATCCCCACCACACACATATATAGGTATCACCACCACACACATATATAGGTATCCCCACCACATACATATATAGGTATCCCCACCACATAAATATATAGGTATCCCCACCACACACATCTATAGATATCCCCACCACACACATCTATATGTATCCCCACCACATACATATATAAGTATCCCCACCACACACATTTATAGGTATCCACGCCCCATACATATATAGGTATCACTACCACACACATATATAGGTCTCCCCACCACATACATATATAGGTATCCCCACCACACACATCTATAGGTATCCCCACCACATACATCTATAGTTATCCCCACCACACACATATATAGGTATCCCCACCACATACATATATAGGTATCCGCACCACATACATATATAGGTATCCCCACCACATACATATATAGGTATCCCCACCACATACATATATAGGTATCCCCACCACATACATATATATGTATCCCCACCACATACATATATAGGTATCCCCGCCACATACATATATATGTATCACCACCACACACATATATAGGTATCCCCACCACATACATATATATGTATCCCCACCACATACATCTATAGGTATCCCCACCACACATACATATAGGTATCCCCACCACACACATATATAGATATCCCCACCACATACATATATATGTATCCCCAACACATACATCTATATGTATCCCCACCACACACATATATATGTATCCCCACCACATACATCTATAGGTATCCCCACCACACACATATATAGGTATCCCCATCACATACATATATAGGTATCCCCACCACATACATATATATGGATCACCACCACACACATATATAGGTATCCCCACCACATACATATATAGGTATCCCCACCACATACATCTATAGGTATCCCCACCACACACATATATAGGTATCCCCACCACATACATATATAGGTATCCCCACCACCTACATATAAAGGTATCCCCACCACATACATACATAGGTATCCCCACCACATACTTATATAGGTATCCCCACCACATACATATATAGGTATCCCCGCCACACACATATATATAGGTATCCCCGCCACACACATATATAGGTATCCCCACCACATACTTATATAGGTCTCCCCACCACATACATCTATAGGTATCCCCACCACACACATATATATGTATCACCACCACACACATATATAGGTATCCCCACCACATACATATATAGGTATCCCCACCACATAAATATATAGGTATCCCCACCACACACATCTATAGATATCCCCACCACACACATTTATATGTATCCCCACCACATACATATATAAGTATCCCCACCACACACATTTATAGGTATCCACGTCCCATACATATATAGGTATCCCTATCACACACATCTATAGGTCTCCCCACCACATACATCTATAGGTATTCCCACCACACACATCTATAGGTATCCCCACCACACACATCTATAGGTATCCCCACCACACACATATATAGGTATCCCCACCGTACACATCTATAGGTATCCCCACCACATACATATATAGGTATCCCAACCACACACATATATAGGTATCCCCACCACATACATATATAGGTATCACCACCAGACACATATAGGTATCCCCACCACATACATATAGGTATCCCCGCCACATACATATAGGTATCCCCACCACACACATATATAGGTATACCCAACACATACATATATAGGTATCCCCACCACATACATATATAGGTATCCCCACCACACACATCTATAGGTATCCCCACCACATACATATATCGGTATCCACACCACATACATATATAGGTATCCACACCACATACATATATAGGTATCCCCACCACATACATCTATTGGTATCACCGCCACATACATCTATAGGTATACCCACCACATACATCTATAGGTATCCCGCCACACACATATATAGGTATCCCCACCACACACATATATAGGTATCCCCACCACATACATCTATAGGTATCCCGCCACACATATATCTAGGTATCCCCACCACACACATATACAGGTATCACCACCACACACACATATAGGTATCCCCGCCAAATACATATATAGGTATCCCCACCACATACATATATAGGTATCACCACCACACACATATATAGGTATCCCCACCACACACATATGTAGGTATCCCCACCACATACATCTATAGTTATCCCCACCACACACATATATAGGTATCCCCACCACATACATATATAGGTATCCCCACCACATACATATATAGGTATCCCCACCACATACATATATAGGTATCCCCACCACATACATATATAGGTATCCCCACCACATACATATATAGGTATCCCCGCCACATACATATATATGTATCACCACCACACACATATATAGGTATCCCCACCACATACATATATAGGTATCCCCACCACACACACCTATAGGTATCCCCACCAGACACATATATAGGTATCCCCACCATACACATCTATAGGTATCCCCATCACATACATATATAGGTATCCCAACCACACACATATATAGGTATCCCCACCACATACATATATAGGTATCACCACCACACAGATATAGGTATCCCCACCACATACATATAGGTATCCCCGCCACATACATATAGGTATTCCCACCACACACATATAGGTATCCCCACCACACACATATATTGGTATCACCACCACATACATATATAGGTATCCACACCACATACATATATAGGTATCCCCACCACACACATCTATAGGTATCCCCACCACATACATATATCGGTATCCCCACCACATACATATATAGGTATCCCCACCACATACATATATAGGTATCCCCGCCAAACACATATATAGGTATCCCCACCACACACATATATAGGTCTGCCCACCACATACATATATAGGTATCCCCGCCACACACATATATAGGTATCCCCGCCAAACACATATATAGGTATCCTCACCACACACATATATAGGTATCCCCGCCACATACATATATAGGTCTCCCCGCCACACATCTATAGGTATCCCCACCACACACATATATCGGTATCCCCGCCACACGCATATATAGGTATCCCCACCACACACATATATAGGTATCACCACCACACACATATATAGGTATCCCCACCACATACATATATAGGTATCCCCACCACAAACATATATAGGTATCACCACCACACACATATATATGTATCCCCACCACACACATCTATAGGTATCCCCACCACACACATCTATAGGTATCCCAACCACACACATATATAGATATCACCACCACATACATATATAGGTATCACCACCACACACATATAGGTATCCCCACCACATGCATATAGGTATCCCCGCCACAAACATATAGGTATCCCCACCACACACATGTAGGTATCCCCACCACACACATCTATAGGTATCACCACCACATACATATATAGGTATACCCAACACATACATATATAGGTATCCCTACCACATACATATATAGTTATCCCCACCAAACACATCTATAGGTATCCCCACCACATACATATATAGGTATCCCCACCACATACATATATAGGTATCCCCACCACATACATATATAGGTATCCCCACCACATACATCTATTGGTATCACCGCCACATACATCTATAGGCATCCCCACCACATACATCTATAAGTATCCCGCCACACACATATATAGGTATCCCCACCACACACATATATAGGTATCACCACCACACACATCTATAGGTATCCCGCCACACACATATATAGGTATCCCCACCACACACATATATAGGTATCACCACCACACACATATATAGGTATCCCCGCCCAATACATATATAGGTATCCCCACCACATACATATATAGGTATCACCACCACACACATATATATGTATCCCCACCACAAACATATATAGGTATCTCCACCACATACATCTATATGTATCCCCACCACACACATATATAGGTATCCCCACCACATACATATATAGGTATCCCCACCACCTACATATATAGGTAACCCCACCACATACATATATAGGTATCCCCACCACATACATATATAGGTATCCCCACCACATACATATATATGTATCCCCGCCACATACATATATATGTATCACCACAACACACATATATAGGTATCCCCACCACATACATATATAGGTATCTCCACCACATACATATATAGGTATCCCCACCACACACACATATAGGTATCCCCACCACATACATATATAGATATCCCCACCACATACATATATATGTATCCCCACCACATACATCTATATGTATCCCCACCACACACATATATAGGCATCCCCACCACATACATCTATAGGTATCCCCACCACACACATATATATAGGTATCCCCACCACATACATATATAGTATCCCCACCACACACATCTATAGGTATCCCCACCACACACATATATAGGTATCCCCACCACACACATATATAGGTATCACCACCACACACATATATAGGTATCCCCACCACATACATATATAGGTATCCCCACCACATAAATATATAGGTATCCCCACCACACACATCTATAGATATCCCAACCACACACATCTATAGGTATCCCCACCACATACATATATAAGTATCCCCACCACACACATTTATAGGTATCTACGCCCCATACATGTATAGGTATCACTACCACACACATATATAGGTCTCCCCACCACATACATCTATAGGTATCCCCACCACACACATCTATAGGTATCCCCACCACACACATCTATAGGTATCCCCACCAGACACATATATAGGTATCCCCACCATACACATCTATAGGTATCCCCACCACATACATATATAGGTATCCCAACCACACACATATATAGGTATCCCCACCACATACATATATAGGTATCACCACCACACACATATAGGTATCCCCACCACATACATATAGGTATCCCCGCCACATACATATAGGTATTCCCACCACACACATATAGGTATCCCCACCACACACATATATAGGTATCACCACCACATACATATATAGGTATCCACACCACATACATATATAGGTATCCCCACCACACACATCTATAGGTATCCCCACCACATACATATATCGGTATCCCCACCACATACATATATAGGTATCCCCACCACATACATATATAGGTATCTCCACCACATACATCTATTGGTATTACCGCCACATACATCTATAGGTGTACCCACCACATACATCTATTGGTATCACCGCCACATACATCTATAGGCATCCCCACCACATACATCTATAGGTATCCCGCCACACACATATATAGGTATCCCCACCACACACATATATAGGTATCACCACCACACACATCTATAGGTATCCCGCCACACACATATATAGGTATCCCCACCACACACATATATAGGTATCACCACCACACACATATATAGGTATCCCCGCCCAATACATATATAGGTATCCCCACCACATACATATATAGGTATCACCACCACACACATATATATGTATCCCCACCACAAACATATATAGGTATCTCCACCACATACATCTATAGGTATCCCCACCACACACATATATAGGTATCCCCACCACATACATATATAGGTATCCCCACCACCTACATATATAGGTAACCCCACCACATACATATATAGGTATCCACACCACATACATATATAGGTATCCCCACCACATACATATATATGTATCCCCGCCACATACATATATATGTATCACCACAACACACATATATAGGTATCCCCACCACATACATATATAGGTATCTCCACCACATACATATATAGGTATCCCCACCACACACACATATAGGTATCCCCACCACATACATATATAGATATCCCCACCACATACATATATATGTATCCCCACCACATACATCTATATGTATCCCCACCACACACATATATAGGCATCCCCACCACATACATCTATAGGTATCCCCACCACACACATATATATAGGTATCCCCACCACATACATATATAGTATCCCCACCACACACATCTATAGGTATCCCCACCACACACATATATAGGTATCCTCACCACACACATATATAGGTATCACCACCACACACATATATAGGTATCCCCACCACATACATATATAGGTATCCCCACCACATAAATATATAGGTATCCCCACCACACACATCTATAGATATCCCCACCACACACATCTATAGGTATCCCCACCACATACATATATAAGTATCCCCACCACACACATTTATAGGTATCTACGCCCCATACATGTATAGGTATCACTACCACACACATATATAGGTCTCCCCACCACATACATCTATAGGTATCCCCACCACACACATCTATAGGTATCCCCACCACACACATCTATAGGTATCCCCACCAGACACATATATAGGTATCCCCACCATACACATCTATAGGTATCCCCACCACATACATATATAGCTATCCCAACCACACACATATATAGGTATCCCCACCACATACATATATAGGTATCACCACCACACACAAATAGGTATCCCCACCACATACATATAGGTATCCCCGCCACATACATATAGGTATTCCCACCACACACATATAGGTATCCCCACCACACACATATATAGGTATCACCACCACATACATATATAGGTATCCACACCACATACATATATAGGTATCCCCACCACACACATCTATAGGTATCCCCACCACATACATATATCGGTATCCCCACCACATACATATATAGGTATCCCCACCACATATATATATAGGTATCCCCACCACATACATATATTGGTATCACCGCCACATACATCTATAGGTGTACCCACCACATACATCTATAGGTATCCCGCCACACACATATATAGGTATCCCCACCACACACATATATAGGTATCCCCACCACATACATATATAGGTATCCCGCCACACACATATCTAGGTATCCCCACCACACACATATACAGGTATCACCACCACACACATATATAGGTATCCCCGCCAAATACATATATAGGTATCCCCACCACATACATATATAGGTATCACCACCACACACATATATAGGTATCCCCACCACACACATATATATGTATCCCCACCACATACATCTTTAGTTATCCCCACCACACACATATATAGGTATCCCCACCACACACATATATAGGTATCACCACCGCATACATATATAGGTATCCACACCACATACATATATAGGTATCCCCACCACACACATCTATAGGTATCCCCACCACATACATATATCGGTATCCCCACCACATACATATATAGGTATCCCCACCACATACATATATAGGTATCCCCGACAAACACATATATAGGTATCCCCACCACACACATATATAGGTCTGCCCACCACATACATATATAGGTATCCCCGCCACACACATATATAGGTATCCCCGCCAAACACATATATAGGTATCCTCACCACACACATATATAGGTATCCCCGCCACATACATATATAGGTCTCCCCGCCACACATCTATAGGTATCCCCACCACACACATATATCGGAATCCCCGCCACACGCATATATAGGTATCCCCACCACACACATATATAGGTATCACCACCACACACATATATAGGTATCCCCACCACATACATATATAGGTATCCCCACCACAAACATATATAGGTATCACCACCACACACATATATATGTATCCCCACCACATACATATATAGGTATCCCCACCACATACATCTATAGGTATCCCCACCACACACATATATAGGTATCCCCACCACATACATATATAGGTATCCCCACCACACACATCTATAGGTATCCCCACCACACACATCTATAGGTATCCCAACCACACACATATATAGATATCACCACCACATACATATATAGGTATCACCACCACACACATATAGGTATCCCCACCACATACATATATAGGTATCCCCACCACCTACATATATAGGTAACCCCACCACATACATATATAGGTATCCCCACCACATACATATATAGGTATCCCCACCACATACATATATATGTATCCCCGCCACATACATATATATGTATCACCACAACACACATATATAGGTATCCCCACCACATACATATATAGGTATCTCCACCACATACATATATAGGTATCCCCACCACACACACATATAGGTATCCCCACCACATACATATATAGATATCCCCACCACATACATATATATGTATCCCCACCACATACATCTATATGTATCCCCACCACACACATATATAGGCATCCCCACCACATACATCTATAGGTATCCCCACCACACACATATATATAGGTATCCCCACCACATACATATATAGTATCCCCACCACACACATCTATAGGTATCCCCACCACACACATATATAGGTATCCCCACCACACACATATATAGGTATCACCACCACACACATATATAGGTATCCCCACCACATACATATATAGGTATCCCCACCACATAAATATATAGGTATCCCCACCACACACATCTATAGATATCCCAACCACACACATCTATAGGTATCCCCACCACATACATATATAAGTATCCCCACCACACACATTTATAGGTATCTACGCCCCATACATGTATAGGTATCACTACCACACACATATATAGGTCTCCCCACCACATACATCTATAGGTATCCCCACCACACACATCTATAGGTATCCCCACCACACACATCTATAGGTATCCCCACCAGACACATATATAGGTATCCCCACCATACACATCTATAGGTATCCCCACCACATACATATATAGGTATCCCAACCACACACATATATAGGTATCCCCACCACATACATATATAGGTATCACCACCACACACATATAGGTATCCCCACCACATACATATAGGTATCCCCGCCACATACATATAGGTATTCCCACCACACACATATAGGTATCCCCACCACACACATATATAGGTATCACCACCACATACATATATAGGTATCCACACCACATACATATATAGGTATCCCCACCACACACATCTATAGGTATCCCCACCACATACATATATCGGTATCCCCACCACATACATATATAGGTATCCCCACCACATACATATATAGGTATCTCCACCACATACATCTATTGGTATTACCGCCACATACATCTATAGGTGTACCCACCACATACATCTATTGGTATCACCGCCACATACATCTATAGGCATCCCCACCACATACATCTATAGGTATCCCGCCACACACATATATAGGTATCCCCACCACACACATATATAGGTATCACCACCACACACATCTATAGGTATCCCGCCACACACATATATAGGTATCCCCACCACACACATATATAGGTATCACCACCACACACATATATAGGTATCCCCGCCCAATACATATATAGGTATCCCCACCACATACATATATAGGTATCACCACCACACACATATATATGTATCCCCACCACAAACATATATAGGTATCTCCACCACATACATCTATAGGTATCCCCACCACACACATATATAGGTATCCCCACCACATACATATATAGGTATCCCCACCACCTACATATATAGGTAACCCCACCACATACATATATAGGTATCCCCACCACATACATATATAGGTATCCCCACCACATACATATATATGTATCCCCGCCACATACATATATATGTATCACCACAACACACATATATAGGTATCCCCACCACATACATATATAGGTATCTCCACCACATACATATATAGGTATCCCCACCACACACACATATAGGTATCCCCACCACATACATATATAGATATCCCCACCACATACATATATATGTATCCCCACCACATACATCTATATGTATCCCCACCACACACATATATAGGCATCCCAACCACATACATCTATAGGTATCCCCACCACACACATATATATAGGTATCCCCACCACATACATATATAGTATCCCCACCACACACATCTATAGGTATCCCCACCACACACATATATAGGTATCCCCACCACACACATATATAGGTATCACCACCACACACATATATAGGTATCCCCACCACATACATATATAGGTATCCCCACCACATAAATATATAGGTATCCCCACCACACACATCTATAGATATCCCCACCACACACATCTATAGGTATCCCCACCACATACATATATAAGTATCCCCACCACACACATTTATAGGTATCTACGCCCCATACATGTATAGGTATCACTACCACACACATATATAGGTCTCCCCACCACATACATCTATAGGTATCCCCACCACACACATCTATAGGTATCCCCACCACACACATCTATAGGTATCCCCACCAGACACATATATAGGTATCCCCACCATACACATCTATAGGTATCCCCACCACATACATATATAGCTATCCCAACCACACACATATATAGGTATCCCCACCACATACATATATAGGTATCACCACCACACACAAATAGGTATCCCCACCACATACATATAGGTATCCCCGCCACATACATATAGGTATTCCCACCACACACATATAGGTATCCCCACCACACACATATATAGGTATCACCACCACATACATATATAGGTATCCACACCACATACATATATAGGTATCCCCACCACACACATCTATAGGTATCCCCACCACATACATATATCGGTATCCCCACCACATACATATATAGGTATCCCCACCACATACATATATAGGTATCCCCACCACATACATATATTGGTATCACCGCCACATACATCTATAGGTGTACCCACCACATACATCTATAGGTATCCCGCCACACACATATATAGGTATCCCCACCACACACATATATAGGTATCCCCACCACATACATATATAGGTATCCCGCCACACACATATCTAGGTATCCCCACCACACACATATACAGGTATCACCACCACACACATATATAGGTATCCCCGCCAAATACATATATAGGTATCCCCACCACATACATATATAGGTATCACCACCACACACATATATAGGTATCCCCACCACACACATATATATGTATCCCCACCACATACATCTTTAGTTATCCCCACAACACACATATATAGGTATCCCCACCACACACATATATAGGTATCACCACCGCATACATATATAGGTATCCACACCACATACATATATAGGTATCCCCACCACACACATCTATAGGTATCCCCACCACATACATATATCGGTATCCCCACCACATACATATATAGGTATCCCCACCACATACATATATAGGTATCCCCGACAAACACATATATAGGTATCCCCACCACACACATATATAGGTCTGCCCACCACATACATATATAGGTATCCCCGCCACACACATATATAGGTATCCCCGCCAAACACATATATAGGTATCCTCACCACACACATATATAGGTATCCCCGCCACATACATATATAGGTCTCCCCGCCACACATCTATAGGTATCCCCACCACACACATATATCGGAATCCCCGCCACACGCATATATAGGTATCCCCACCACACACATATATAGGTATCACCACCACACACATATATAGGTATCCCCACCACATACATATATAGGTATCCCCACCACAAACATATATAGGTATCACCACCACACACATATATATGTATCCCCACCACATACATATATAGGTATCCCCACCACATACATCTATAGGTATCCCCACCACACACATATATAGGTATCCCCACCACATACATATATAGGTATCCCCACCACACACATCTATAGGTATCCCCACCACACACATCTATAGGTATCCCAACCACACACATATATAGATATCACCACCACATACATATATAGGTATCACCACCACACACATATAGGTATCCCCACCACACACATATAGGTATCCCCGCCACAAACATATAGGTATCCCCACCACACACATGTAGGTATCCCCACCACACACATCTATAGGTATCACCACCACATACATATATAGGTATACCCAACACATACATATATAGGTATCCCTACCACATACATATATAGTTATCCCCACCAAACACATCTATAGGTATCCCCGCCACATACATATATAGGTATCCCCACCACATACATATATAGGTATCCCCACCACATACATATATAGGTATCCCCACCACATACATCTATTGGTATCACCGCCACATACATCTATAGGCATCCCCACCACATACATCTATAAGTATCCCGCCACACACATATATAGGTATCCCCACCACACACATATATAGGTATCACCACCACACACATCTATAGGTATCCCGCCACACACATATATAGGTATCCCCACCACACACATATATAGGTATCACCACCACACACATATATAGGTATCCCCGCCCAATACATATATAGGTATCCCCACCACATACATATATAGGTATCACCACCACACACATATATATGTATCCCCACCACAAACATATATAGGTATCTCCACCACATACATATATATGTATCCCCACCACACACATATATAGGTATCCCCACCACATACATATATAGGTATCCCCACCACCTACATATATAGGTAACCCCACCACATACATATATAGGTATCCCCACCACATACATATATAGGTATCCCCACCACATACATATATATGTATCCCCGCCACATACATATATATGTATCACCACAACACACATATATAGGTATCCCCACCACATACATATATAGGTATCTCCACCACATACATATATAGGTATCCCCACCACACACACATATAGGTATCCCCACCACATACATATATAGATATCCCCACCACATACATATATATGTATCCCCACCACATACATCTATATGTATCCCCACCACACACATATATAGGCATTCCCACCACATACATCTATAGGTATCCCCACCACACACATATATATAGGTATCCCCACCACATACATATATAGTATCCCCACCACACACATCTATAGGTATCCCCACCACACACATATATAGGTATCCCCACCACACACATATATAGGTATCACCACCACACACATATATAGGTATCCCCACCACATACATATATAGGTATCCCCACCACATAAATATATAGGTATCCCCACCACACACATCTATAGATATCCCCACCACACACATCTATAGGTATCCCCACCACATACATATATAAGTATCCCCACCACACACATTTATAGGTATCTACGCCCCATACATGTATAGGTATCACTACCACACACATATATAGGTCTCCCCACCACATACATCTATAGGTATCCCCACCACACACATCTATAGGTATCCCCACCACACACATCTATAGGTATCCCCACCAGACACATATATAGGTATCCCCACCATACACATCTATAGGTATCCCCACCACATACATATATAGCTATCCCAACCACACACATATATAGGTATCCCCACCACATACATATATAGGTATCACCACCACACACATATAGGTATCCCCACCACATACATATAGGTATCCCCGCCACATACATATAGGTATTCCCACCACACACATATAGGTATCCCCACCACACACATATATAGGTATCACCACCACATACATATATAGGTATCCACACCACATACATATATAGGTATCCCCACCACACACATCTATAGGTATCCCCACCACATACATATATCGGTATCCCCACCACATACATATATAGGTATCCCCACCACATACATATATAGGTATCCCCACCACATACATATATTGGTATCACCGCCACATACATCTATAGGTGTACCCACCACATACATCTATAGGTATCCCGCCACACACATATATAGGTATCCCCACCACACACATATATAGGTATCCCCACCACATACATATATAGGTATCCCGCCACACACATATCTAGGTATCCCCACCACACACATATACAGGTATCACCACCACACACATATATAGGTATCCCCGCCAAATACATATATAGGTATCCCCACCACATACATATATAGGTATCACCACCACACACATATATAGGTATCCCCACCACACACATATATATGTATCCCCACCACATACATCTTTAGTTATCCCCACCACACACATATATAGGTATCCCCACCACACACATATATAGGTATCACCACCACATACATATATAGGTATCCACACCACATACATATATAGGTATCCCCACCACACACATCTATAGGTATCCCCACCACATACATATATCGGTATCCCCACCACATACATATATAGGTATCCCCACCACATACATATATAGGTATCCCCGCCAAACACATATATAGGTATCCCCACCACACACATATATAGGTCTGCCCACCACATACATATATAGGTATCCCCGCCACACACATATATAGGTATCCCCGCCAAACACATATATAGGTATCCTCACCACACACATATATAGGTATCCCCGCCACATACATATATAGGTCTCCCCGCCACACATCTATAGGTATCCCCACCACACACATATATCGGTATCCCCACCACACGCATATATAGGTATCCCCACCACACACATATATAGGTATCACCACCACACACATATATAGGTATCCCCACCACATACATATATAGGTATCCCCACCACAAACATATATAGGTATCACCACCACACACATATATATGTATCCCCACCACATACATATATAGGTATCCCCACCACATACATCTATAGGTATCCCCACCACACACATATATAGGTATCCCCACCACATACATATATAGGTATCCCCACCACACACATCTATAGGTATCCCCACCACACACATCTATAGGTATCCCAACCACACACATATATAGATATCACCACCACATACATATATAGGTATCACCACCACACACATATAGGTATCCCCACCACACACATATAGGTATCCCCGCCACAAACATATAGGTATCCCCACCACACACATGTAGGTATCCCCACCACACACATCTATAGGTATCACCACCACATACATATATAGGTATACCCAACACATACATATATAGGTATCCCTACCACATACATATATAGTTATCCCCACCAAACACATCTATAGGTATCCCCACCACATACATATATAGGTATCCCCACCACATACATATTTAGGTATCCCCACCACATACATATATAGGTATCCCCACCACATACATCTATTGGTATCACCGCCACATACATCTATAGGCATCCCCACCACATACATCTATAAGTATCCCGCCACACACATATATAGGTATCCCCACCACACACATATATAGGTATCACCACCACACACATATATAGGTATCCCGCCACACACATATATAGGTATCCCCACCACACACATATATAGGTATCACCACCACACACATATATAGGTATCCCCGCCCAATACATATATAGGTATCCCCACCACATACATATATAGGTATCACCACCACACACATATATATGTATCCCCACCACAAACATATATAGGTATCTCCACCACATACATATATATGTATCCCCACCACACACATATATAGGTATCCCCACCACATACATATATAGGTATCCCCACCACCTACATATATAGGTAACCCCACCACATACATATATAGGTATCCCCACCACATACATATATAGGTATCCCCACCACATACATATATATGTATCCCCGCCACATACATATATATGTATCACCACAACACACATATATAGGTATCCCCACCACATACATATATAGGTATCTCCACCACATACATATATAGGTATCCCCACCACACACACATATAGGTATCCCCACCACATACATATATAGATATCCCCACCACATACATATATATGTATCCCCACCACATACATCTATATGTATCCCCACCACACACATATATAGGCATCCCCACCACATACATCTATAGGTATCCCCACCACACACATATATATAGGTATCCCCACCACATACATATATAGTATCCCCACCACACACATCTATAGGTATCCCCACCACACACATATATAGGTATCCCCACCACACACATATATAGGTATCACCACCACACACATATATAGGTATCCCCACCAAAATACATATATAGGTATCCCCACCACATAAATATATAGGTATCCCCACCACACACATCTATAGATATCCCCACCACACATATCTATAGGTATCCCCACCACATACATATATAAGTATCCCCACCACACACATTTATAGGTATCTACGCCCCATACATGTATAGGTATCACTACCACACACATATATAGGTCTCCCCACCACATACATCTATAGGTATCCCCACCACACACATCTATAGGTATCCCCACCACACACATCTATAGGTATCCCCACCAGACACATATATAGGTATCCCCACCATACACATCTATAGGTATCCCCACCACATACATATATAGCTATCCCAACCACACACATATATAGGTATCCCCACCACATACATATATAGGTATCACCACCACACACATATAGGTATCCCCACCACATACATATAGGTATCCCCGCCACATACATATAGGTATTCCCACCACACACATATAGGTATCCCCACCACACACATATATAGGTATCACCACCACATACATATATAGGTATCCACACCACATACATATATAGGTATCCCCACCACACACATCTATAGGTATCCCCACCACATACATATATCGGTATCCCCACCACATACATATATAGGTATCCCCACCACATACATATATAGGTATCCCCACCACATACATATATTGGTATCACCGCCACATACATCTATAGGTGTACCCACCACATACATCTATAGGTATCCCGCCACACACATATATAGGTATCCCCACCACACACATATATAGGTATCCCCACCACATACATATATAGGTATCCCGCCACACACATATCTAGGTATCCCCACCACACACATATACAGGTATCACCACCACACACATATATAGGTATCCCCGCCAAATACATATATAGGTATCCCCACCACATACATATATAGGTATCACCACCACACACATATATAGGTATCCCCACCACACACATATATATGTATCCCCACCACATACATCTTTAGTTATCCCCACCACACACATATATAGGTATCCCCACCACACACATATATAGGTATCACCACCACATACATATATAGGTATCCACACCACATACATATATAGGTATCCCCACCACACACATCTATAGGTATCCCCACCACATACATATATCGGTATCCCCACCACATACATATATAGGTATCCCCACCACATACATATATAGGTATCCCCGCCAAACACATATATAGGTATCCCCACCACACACATATATAGGTCTGCCCACCACATACATATATAGGTATCCCCGCCACACACATATATAGGTATCCCCGCCAAACACATATATAGGTATCCTCACCACACACATATATAGGTATCCCCGCCACATACATATATAGGTCTCCCCGCCACACATCTATAGGTATCCCCACCACACACATATATCGGTATCCCCACCACACGCATATATAGGTATCCCCACCACACACATATATAGGTATCACCACCACACACATATATAGGTATCCCCACCACATACATATATAGGTATCCCCACCACAAACATATATAGGTATCACCACCACACACATATATATGTATCCCCACCACATACATATATAGGTATCCCCACCACATACATCTATAGGTATCCCCACCACACACATATATAGGTATCCCCACCACATACATATATAGGTATCCCCACCACACACATCTATAGGTATCCCCACCACACACATCTATAGGTATCCCAACCACACACATATATAGATATCACCACCACATACATATATAGGTATCACCACCACACACATATAGGTATCCCCACCACACACATATAGGTATCCCCGCCACAAACATATAGGTATCCCCACCACACACATGTAGGTATCCCCACCACACACATCTATAGGTATCACCACCACATACATATATAGGTATACCCAACACATACATATATAGGTATCCCTACCACATACATATATAGTTATCCCCACCAAACACATCTATAGGTATCCCCACCACATACATATATAGGTATCCCCACCACATACATATATAGGTATCCCCACCACATACATATATAGGTATCCCCACCACATACATCTATTGGTATCACCGCCACATACATCTATAGGCATCCCCACCACATACATCTATAAGTATCCCGCCACACACATATATAGGTATCCCCACCACACACATATATAGGTATCACCACCACACACATATATAGGTATCCCGCCACACACATATATAGGTATCCCCACCACACACATATATAGGTATCACCACCACACACATATATAGGTATCCCCGCCCAATACATATATAGGTATCCCCACCACATACATATATAGGTATCACCACCACACACATATATATGTATCCCCACCACAAACATATATAGGTATCTCCACCACATACATATATATGTATCCCCACCACACACATATATAGGTATCCCCACCACATACATATATAGGTATCCCCACCACCTACATATATAGGTAACCCCACCACATACATATATAGGTATCCCCACCACATACATATATAGGTATCCCCACCACATACATATATATGTATCCCCGCCACATACATATATATGTATCACCACAACACACATATATAGGTATCCCCACCACATACATATATAGGTATCTCCACCACATACATATATAGGTATCCCCACCACACACACATATAGGTATCCCCACCACATACATATATAGATATCCCCACCACATACATATATATGTATCCCCACCACATACATCTATATGTATCCCCACCACACACATATATAGGCATCCCCACCACATACATCTATAGGTATCCCCACCACACACATATATATAGGTATCCCCACCACATACATATATAGTATCCCCACCACACACATCTATAGGTATCCCCACCACACACATATATAGGTATCCCCACCACACACATATATAGGTATCACCACCACACACATATATAGGTATCCCCACCAAAATACATATATAGGTATCCCCACCACATAAATATATAGGTATCCCCACCACACACATCTATAGATATCCCCACCACACACATCTATAGGTATCCCCACCACATACATATATAAGTATCCCCACCACACACATTTATAGGTATCTACGCCCCATACATGTATAGGTATCACTACCACACACATATATAGGTCTCCCCACCACATACATCTATAGGTATCCCCACCACACACATCTATAGGTATCCCCACCACACACATCTATAGGTATCCCCACCAGACACATATATAGGTATCCCCACCATACACATCTATAGGTATCCCCACCACATACATATATAGCTATCCCAACCACACACATATATAGGTATCCCCACCACATACATATATAGGTATCACCACCACACACATATAGGTATCCCCACCACATACATATAGGTATCCCCGCCACATACATATAGGTATTCCCACCACACACATATAGGTATCCCCACCACACACATATATAGGTATCACCACCACATACATATATAGGTATCCACACCACATACATATATAGGTATCCCCACCACACACATCTATAGGTATCCCCACCACATACATATATCGGTATCCCCACCACATACATATATAGGTATCCCCACCACATACATATATAGGTATCCCCACCACATACATCTATTGGTATCACCGCCACATACATCTATAGGTGTACCCACCACATACATCTATAGGTATCCCGCCACACACATATATAGGTATCCCCACCACACACATATATAGGTATCCCCACCACATACATATATAGGTATCCCGCCACACACATATCTAGGTATCCCCACCACACACATATACAGGTATCACCACCACACACATATATAGGTATCCCCGCCAAATACATATATAGGTATCCCCACCACATACATATATAGGTATCACCACCACACACATATATAGGTATCCCCACCACACACATATATATGTATCCCCACCACATACATCTATAGTTATCCCCACCACACACATATATAGGTATCCCCACCACACACATATATAGGTATCACCACCACATACATATATAGGTATCCACACCACATACATATATAGGTATCCCCACCACACACATCTATAGGTATCCCCACCACATACATATATCGGTATCCCCACCACATACATATATAGGTATCCCCACCACATACATATATAGGTATCCCCGCCAAACACATATATAGGTATCCCCACCACACACATATATAGGTCTGCCCACCACATACATATATAGGTATCCCCGCCACACACATATATAGGTATCCCCGCCAAACACATATATAGGTATCCTCACCACACACATATATAGGTATCCCCGCCACATACATATATAGGTCTCCCCGCCACACATCTATAGGTATCCCCACCACACACATATATCGGTATCCCCACCACACGCATATATAGGTATCCCCACCACACACATATATAGGTATCACCACCACACACATATATAGGTATCCCCACCACATACATATATAGGTATCCCCACCACAAACATATATAGGTATCACCACCACACACATATATATGTATCCCCACCACATACATATATAGGTATCCCCACCACATACATCTATAGGTATCCCCACCACACACATATATAGGTATCCCCACCACATACATATATAGGTATCCCCACCACACACATCTATAGGTATCCCCACCACACACATCTATAGGTATCCCAACCACACACATATATAGATATCACCACCACATACATATATAGGTATCACCACCACACACATATAGGTATCCCCACCATATACATATAGGTATCCCCGCCACAAACATATAGGTATCCCCACCACACACATGTAGGTATCCCCACCACAGACATCTATAGGTATCACCACCACATACATATATAGGTATACCCAACACATACATATATAGGTATCCCTACCACATACATATATAGTTATCCCCACCAAACACATCTATAGGTATCCCCACCACATACATATATAGGTATCCCCACCACATACATATATAGGTATCCCCACCACATACATATATAGGTATCCCCACCACATACATCTATTGGTATCACCGCCACATACATCTATAGGCATCCCCACCACATACATCTATAAGTATCCCGCCACACACATATATAGGTATCCCCACCACACACATATATAGGTATCACCACCACACACATCTATAGGTATCCCGCCACACACATATATAGGTATCCCCACCACACACATATATAGGTATCACCACCACACACATATATAGGTATCCCCGCCCAATACATATATAGGTATCCCCACCACATACATATATAGGTATCACCACCACACATATATATATGTATCCCCACCACAAACATATATAGGTATCTCCACCACATACATCTATATGTATCCCCACCACACACATATATAGGTATCCCTACCACATACATATATAGGTATCCCCACCACCTACATATATAGGTAACCCCACCACATACATATATAGGTATCCCCACCACATACATATATAGGTATCCCCACCACATACATATATATGTATCCCCGCCACATACATATATATGTATCACCACAACACACATATATAGGTATCCCCACCACATACATATATAGGTATCTCCACCACATACATATATAGGTATCCCCACCACACACACATATAGATATCCCCACCACATACATATATAGATATCCCCACCACATACATATATATGTATCCCCACCACATACATCTATATGTATCCCCACCACACACATATATAGGCATCCCCACCACATACATCTATAGGTATCCCCACCACACACATATATATAGGTATCCCCACCACATACATATATAGTATCCCCACCACACACATCTATAGGTATCCCCACCACACACATATATAGGTATCCCCACCACACACATATATAGGTATCACCACCACACACATATATAGGTATCCCCACCACATACATATATAGGTATCCCCACCACATAAATATATAGGTATCCCCACCACACACATCTATAGATATCCCAACCACACACATCTATAGGTATCCCCACCACATACATATATAAGTATCCCCACCACACACATTTATAGGTCTCTACGCCCCATACATGTATAGGTATCACTACCACACACATATATAGGTCTCCCCACCACATACATCTATAGGTATCCCCACCACACACATCTATAGGTATCCCCACCACACACATCTATAGGTATCCCCACCAGACACATATATAGGTATCCCCACCATACACATCTATAGGTATCCCCACCACATACATATATAGGTATCTCAACCACACACATATATAGGTATCCCCACCACATACATATATAGGTATCACCACCACACACATATAGGTATCCCCACCACATACATATAGGTATCCCCGCCACATACATATAGGTATTCCCACCACACACATATAGGTATCCCCACCACACACATATATAGGTATCACCACCACATACATATATAGGTATCCACACCACATACATATATAGGTATCCCCACCACACACATCTATAGGTATCCCCACCACATACATATATCGGTATCCCCACCACATACATATATAGGTATCCCCACCACATACATATATAGGTATCTCCACCACATACATCTATTGGTATCACCGCCACACACATATATAGGTATCCCCACCACACACATATATAGGTATCACCACCACACACATCTATAGGCATCCCCACCACATACATCTATAGGTATCCCGCCACACACATATATAGGTATCCCCACCACACACATATATAGGTATCACCACCACACACATCTATAGGTATCCCGCCACACACATATATAGGTATCCCCACCACACACATATATAGGTATCACCACCACAAACATATATAGGTATCCCCGCCCAATACATATATAGGTATCCCCACCACATACATATATAGGTATCCCCACCACATACATATATATGTATCCCCACCACAAACATATATAGGTATCTCCACCACATACATCTATAGGTATCCCCACCACACACATATATAGGTATCCCCACCACATACATATATAGGTATCCCCACCACCTACATATATAGGTAACCCCACCACATACATATATAGGTATCCCCACCACATACATATATAGGTATCCCCACCACATACATATATATGTATCCCCGCCACATACATATATATGTATCACCACAACACACATATATAGGTATCCCCACCACATACATATATAGGTATCTCCACCACATACATATATAGGTATCCCCTCCACACACACATATAGGTATCCCCACCACATACATATATAGATATCCCCACCACATACATATATATGTATCCCCACCACATACATCTATATGTATCCCCACCACACACATATATAGGCATCCCCACCACATACATCTATAGGTATCCCCACCACACACATATATATAGGTATCCCCACCACATACATATATAGTATCCCCACCACACACATCTATAGGTATCCCCACCACACACATATATAGGTATCCCCACCACACACATATATAGGTATCACCACCACACACATATATAGGTATCCCCACCACATACATATATAGGTATCCCCACCACATAAATATATAGGTATCCCCACCACACACATCTATAGATATCCCCACCACACACATCTATAGGTATCCCCACCACATACATATATAAGTATCCCCACCACACACATTTATAGGTATCTACGCCCCATACATGTATAGGTATCACTACCACACACATATATAGGTCTCCCCACCACATACATCTATAGGTATCCCCACCACACACATCTATAGGTATCCCCATCACACACATCTATAGGTATCCCCACCAGACACATATATAGGTATCCCCACCATACACATCTATAGGTATCCCCACCACATACATATATAGCTATCCCAACCACACACATATATAGGTATCCCCACCACATACATATATAGGTATCACCACCACACACATATAGGTATCCCCACCACATACATATAGGTATCCCCGCCACATACATATAGGTATTCCCACCACACACATATAGATATCCCCACCACACACATATATAGGTATCACCACCACATACATATATAGGTATCCACACCACATACATATATAGGTATCCCCACCACACACATCTATAGGTATCCCCACCACATACATATATCGGTATCCCCACCACATACATATATAGGTATCCCCACCACATACATATATAGGTATCCCCACCACATACATCTATTGGTATCACCGCCACATACATCTATAGGTGTACCCACCACATACATCTATAGGTATCCCGCCACACACATATATAGGTATCCCCACCACACACATATATAGGTATCCCCACCACATACATATATAGGTATCCCGCCACACACATATCTAGGTATCCCCACCACACACATATACAGGTATCACCACCACACACATATATAGGTATCCCCGCCAAATACATATATAGGTATCCCCACCACATACATATATAGGTATCACCACCACACACATATATAGGTATCCCCACCACACACATATATATGTATCCCCACCACATACATCTATAGTTATCCCCACCACACACATATATAGGTATCCCACCACATACATATATAGGTATCCCCACCACATACACATATAGGTATCCCCACCACATACATATATAGGTATCCCCACCATATACATATATAGGTATCCCCACCACATACATATATAGGTATCCCCGCCACATACATATATATGTATCACCACCACACACATATATAGGTATCCCCACCACATACATATATAGGTATCCCCACCACATACATCTATAGGTATCCCCACCACACATAAATATAGGTATCCCCACCACATACATATATAGATATCCCCACCACATACATATATATGTATCCCCACCACATACATCTATATGTATCCCCACCACACACATATATATGTATCCCCACCACATACATCTATAGGTATCCCCACCACACACATATATAGGTATCCCCATCACATACATATATAGGTATCCCCACCACATACATATATAGGTATCACCACCACACACATATATAGGTATCCCCACCACATACATATATAGGTATTCCCACCACATACATCTATAGGTATCCCCACCACACACATATATAGGTATGCCCACCACATACATATATAGGTATCCCCACCACCTACATATATAGGTATCCCCACCACATACATATATAGGTATCCCCACCACATACATATATAGGTATCCCCGCCACACACATATATATAGGTATCCCCGCCACACACATATATAGGTATCCCCACCACATACTTATATAGGTCTCCCCACCACATACATCTATAGGTATCCCCACCACACACATCTATAGGTATCCCCACCACACACATATATAGGTATCACCACCACACACATATATAGGTATCCCCACCACATACATATATAGGTATCCCCACCACATAAATATATAGGTATCCCCACCATACACATCTATAGATATCCCCACCACACACATCTATATGTATTCCCACCACATACATATATAAGTATCCCCACCACACACATTTATAGGTATCCACGCCCCATACATATATAGGTATCACTACCACACACATATATAGGTCTCCCCACCACATACATCTATAGGTATCCCCACCACACACATCTATAGGTATCCCCACCACACACATCTATAGGTATCCCCACCACACACATATATAGGTATCCCCACCATACACATCTATAGGTATCCCCACCACATACATATATAGGTATCCCAACCACACACATATATAGGTATCCCCACCACATACATATATAGGTATCACCACCACACACATATAGGTATCCCCACCACATACATATATAGGTATCACCACCACACACATATATATGTATCCCCACCACATACATATATAGGTATCCCCACCACATACATATATAGGTATCACCACCACACACATATATAGGTATCCCCACCACATACATATATAGGTATTCCCACCACATACATCTATAGGTATCCCCACCACACACATATATAGGTATGCCCACCACATACATATATAGGTATCCCCACCACCTACATATATAGGTATCCCCACCACATACATATATAGGTATCCCCACCACATACATATATAGGTATCCCCGCCACACACATATATATAGGTATCCCCGCCACACACATATATAGGTATCCCCACCACATACTTATATAGGTCTCCCCACCACATACATCTATAGGTATCCCCACCACACACATCTATAGGTATCCCCACCACACACATATATAGGTATCACCACCACACACATATATAGGTATCCCCACCACATACATATATAGGTATCCCCACCACATAAATATATAGGTATCCCCACCATACACATCTATAGATATCCCCACCACACACATCTATATGTATTCCCACCACATACATATATAAGTATCCCCACCACACACATTTATAGGTATCCACGCCCCATACATATATAGGTATCACTACCACACACATATATAGGTCTCCCCACCACATACATCTATAGGTATCCCCACCACACACATCTATAGGTATCCCCACCACACACATCTATAGGTATCCCCACCACACACATATATAGGTATCCCCACCATACACATCTATAGGTATCCCCACCACATACATATATAGGTATCCCAACCACACACATATATAGGTATCCCCACCACATACATATATAGGTATCACCACCACACACATATAGGTATCCCCACCACATACATATAGGTATCCCCGCCACATACATATAGGTATCCCCACCACACACATATAGGTATCCCCACCACACACATATATAGGTATCACCACCACATACATATATAGGTATACCCAACACATACATATATAGGTATCCCCACCACATACATATATAGGTATCCCCACCACACACATCTATATGTATCCCCACCACATACATATATCGGTATCCCCACCACATACATATATAGGTATCCCCACCACATACATATATAGGTATCCCCACCACATACATCTATTGGTATCACCGCCACATACATCTATAGGTATACCCACCACATACATCTATAGGTATCCCGCCACACACATATATAGGTATTCCCACCACACACATATATAGGTATCCCCACCACATACATCTATAGGTATACCGCCACACACATATCTAGGTATCCCCACCACACACATATACAGGTATCACCACCACACACACATATAGGTATCCCCGCCAAATACATATATAGGTATCCCCACCACATACATATATAGGTATCACCACCACACACATATATAGGTATCCCCACCACACACATATATAGGTATCCCCACCACATACATCTATAGTTATCCCCACCACACACATATATAGGTATCCCCATCACATACATATATAGGTATCCCCACCACATACATATATAGGTATCCCCACCACACACATATATAGGTATCCACACCACATACATATATAGGTATCCCCACCACATACATATATAGGTATCCCCGCCACATACATATATATGTATCACCACCACACACATATATAGGTATCCCCACCACATACATATATAGGTATCCCCACCACATACATCTATAGGTATCCCCACCACACATAAATATAGGTATCCCCACCACATACAAATATAGATATCCCCACCACATACATATATATGTATCCCCACCACATACATCTATATGTATCCCCACCACACACATATATATGTATCCCCACCACATACATCTATAGGTATCCCCACCACACACAGATATAGGTATCCCCACCACTTACATATATAGGTATCCCCACCACACACATCTATATGTATCCCCACCACACACATCTATAGGTATCCCAACCCCACACATATATAGATATCACCACCACATACATATATAGGTATCCCAACCACACAACTATATAGATATCACCACCACATACATATATAGGTATCACCACCACACACATATAGGTATCCCCACCACATACATATAGGTATCCCCGCCACATACATATAGGTATCCCCACCACACACATATAGGTATCCCCACCACACACATCTATAGGTATCACCACCACATACATATATAGGTATACCCAACACATACATATATAGGTAACCCCACCACATACATATATAGTTATCCCCACCACACACATCTATAGGTATCCCCACCACATACATATATAGGTATCCCCACCACATACATATATAGGTATCCCCACCACATACATATATAGGTATTCCCACCACATACATCTATTGGTATCACCGCCACATACATCTATAGGTATCCCCGCCACATACATCTATAGGTATCCCGCCACACACATATATAGGTATCCCCACCACACACATATATAGGTATCCCCACCACATACATCTATAGGTATCCCGCCACACACATATATAGGTATCCCCACCACACACATATATAGGTATCACCACCGCACACATATATAGGTATCCCCGCCAAATACATATATAGGTATCCCCACCACATACATATATAGGTATCACCACCACACACATATATAGGTATCCCCACCACATACATATATATATATCCCCACCACATACATATATATGTATCCCCACCACATACATTTATATGTATCCCCACCACACACATATATAGGCATCCCCACCACATACATCTATAGGTATCCCCACCACACACATATATAGGTATCCCCACCACCTACATATATAGGTATCACCACCACATACATATATAGGTATCCCCACCACATACATATATAGGTATCCCCACCACATACATATATAGGTATCCCCGCCACATACATATATATGTATCACCACCACACACATATATAGGTATCCCCACCACATATATAGGTATCCCCACCACATACGTCTATAGGTATCCCCACCACACACAAATATAGGTATCCCCACCACATACATATATAGATATCCCCACCACATACATATATATGTATCCACACCACATACATATATAGGTATCCCCACCACACACATATATAGGCATCCCCACCACATACATCTATAGGTATCCCCACCACACACATATATAGGTATCCCCACCACATACATATAGAGTATCCCCACCACACACATCTATAGGTATCCCCACCACACACATCTATAGGTATCCCAACCACACACATCTATAGGTATCCCCACCACATAAATATGTAGGTATCCCCACCATATACATATATAGGTATCCCCACCACATACATATATAGGTATCACCACCACACACATATATAGGTATCCCCACCACATACATATATAGATATCCCCACCACATACATATATATGTATCCCCACCACATACATTTATATGTATCCCCACCACACACATATATAGGCATCCCCACCACATACATCTATAGGTATCCCCACCACACACATATATAGGTATCCCCACCACCTACATATATAGGTATCGCCACCACATACATATATAGGTATCCCCACCACATACATATATAGGTATCCCCACCACATACATATATAGGTATCCCCGCCACATACATATATATGTATCACCACAACACACATATATATGTATCCCCACCACATACATATATAGGTATCCCCACCACATACGTCTATAGGTATGCCCACCACACACAAATATAGGTATCCCCACCACATACATATATAGATATCCCCACCACATACATATATATGTATCCCCACCACATACATCTATATGTATCCCCACCACACACATATATAGGCATCCACACCACATACATCTATAGGTATCCCCACCACACACATATATAGGTATCCCCACCACATACATATATAGTATCCCCACCACACACATCTATAGGTATCCCCACCACACACATCTATAGGTATCCCAACCACACACATCTATAGGTATCCCCACCACATAAATATGTAGGTATCCCCACCATATACATATATAGGTATCCCCACCACACACATACATAGGTATCCCCACCACATACATATATAGGTATCCCCGCCACACACATATATAGGTATCCCCACCACACACATATATAGGTCTGCCCACCACATACATATATAGGTATCCCCGCCACACACATATATAGGTATCCCCGCCAAACACATATATAGGTATCCTCACCACACACATATATAGGTATCCCGCCACATACATATATAGGTCTCCCCGCCACATACATATATAGGTAGCCCCACCACACATCTATAGGTATTCCCACCACACACATATATCGGTATCCCCGCCACACACATATATAGGTATCCCCACCACACACATGTATAGGTATCACCACCACACCTACATATAGGTATCCCCACCACATACATATATAGGTATCCCCACCACACACATATATAGGTATCACCACCACACACATATATATGTATCGCCACCACATACATATATAGTATCCCCACCACATACATCTATAGGTATCCACACCACACACATATATAGGTATCCCCACCACATACATATATAGGTATCCCCACCACATACATATATAGGTATCCCCACCACATACATATATATGTTTCCCCACAACACACATATATAGGTATCCCACCACATACATCTATAGGTATCCCCACCACACACATATATAGGTATCCCCACCACATACATCTATAGGTATCCCCACCACATACATATATAGGTATCCCCACCGCATACAAATATTGGTATCCCCACCACACCCATTAATAGGTATCCCCACCACATACATATATAGGTATCCCTGCCACACACATATATAGGTATCCCCACCACACACATATATAGGTATCCCCGCCACATACATATATAGGTCTCCCTGCCACACACATATATAGGTATCCCCACCACACACATATATAGGTATCCCCGCCACACACATATATAGGTATCCCTGCCACACACATATATAGGTATCCCCACCACACACATATATAGGTATCCCCGCCACTTACATATATAGGTCTCCCCGCCAGATACATATATAGGTATCCCCACCACACATCTATAGGTATCCCCACCACACACATATATTGGTCTCCCCGCCACACACATATATAGGTATCCCCGCCACATACATATATAGGTCTCGTCGCCACATACATATATAGGTATCCCCACCACACATCTATAGGTATTGCCACCACACACATATATTGGTCTCCTCACCACACACATATATAGGTATCCCTGCCACATACATCTATAGGTCTCCCCACCACACACATATATAGGTATCATCACCACACACATATATAGGTCTCCCCGCCACATACATCTATAGGTCTCCCCACCACATACATATATAGGTATCACCACCACATACATATATAGGTATCTCCACCACACACATATATAGGTAACCCAGCAACACACATATATAGGTATCCCCACCATATACATATATAGGTATCCTCACCACACACATATATAGGTCTCCACGCCACATACATCCATAGGTATCCCCGCCACACACATATATAGGTATCCCCACCACATACATCTATAGGTATCCCCACCACATACATATATAGGTATCTTCACCACCCACATATATAGGTATCACCACAACATACATATATAGGTATCCCCGCCAACACATATATAGGTATCCCCGCCACATACATATATAGGTATCCCCACCACACACATCTATAGGTATCCCCACCACATACATATATAGGTATCACCACCACACACATATATAGGTATCACCACCACACACATATATAGGTATCCCCGCCAAATACATATATAGATATCCCCACCACATACATATATAGGTATCACCACCAAACACATATATAGGTATACCCACCACATACATATATAGGTATCCCCACCACATACATCTATAGGAATCCCCACCACACACATATATAGGTATCCCCACCACATACATATATAGGTATCCCCACCACCTACATATATAGGTATCCCCACCACATACATATATAGGTATCCCAACCACATACATATATAGGTATCCCCACCACATACATATATAGGTAACCCCGCCACAAACATATATATGTATCACCACAACACACATATATAGGTATCCCCACCACATACATATATAGGTATCCCCACCACATACGTCTATAGGTATCCCCACCACACACATATATAGGTATCGCCACCACATACATATATAGTATCCCCACCACTCACATCTATAGGTATCCCCACCACACACATCTATAGGTATCCCAACCACACACATCTATAGGTATCCCCACCACATAAATATGTAGGTATCCCCACCATATACACATATAGGTATCCCCAACACACACATACATAGGTATCCCCACCACATACATATATAGGTATCCCCGCCACACACATATATAGGTATCCCCACCACATACATCTATAGGTATCCACACCACACACATATATAGGTATCCCCACCACATACATATATAGGTATCCCCACCACATACATATATAGGTATCCCCACCACATATATATATATGTTTCCCCACCACACACATATATAGGTATCCCACCACATACATCTATAGGTATCCCCACCACACACATATATAGGTATCCCCACCACATACTTATATAGGTATCCCCACCACACACATCTATATGTATCCCCACCACACACATCTATAGGTATCCCACCACACACATCTATAGTTATCCCCACCACATACATATATAGGTATCCCCACCGCATACAAATATTGGTATCCCCACCACACCCATATATAGGTATCCCCACCACATACATATATAGGTATCCCTGCCACACACATGTATAGGTATCCCCACCACACACATATATAGGTATCCCCGCCACATACATATATAGGTCTCCCTGCCGCACACATATATAGGTATCACCACCACACACATATATAGGTATCCCCGCCACACACATATATAGGTATCCCTGCCACACACATATATAGGTATCCCCACCACACACATATATAGGTATCCCCGCCACATACATATATAGGTCTCCCCGCCAGATACATATATAGGTATCCCCACCACACATCTATAGGTATCCCCACCACACACATATATTGGTCTCCCCGCCACACACATATATAGGTATCCCTCCACATACATATATAGGTCTCGCCGCCACATACATATATAGGTATCCCCACCACACATCTATAGGTATTGCCACCACATACATATATTGGTCTCCTCACCACACACATATATAGGTATCCCTGCCACATACATCTATAGGTCTCCCCACCACACACATATATAGGTATCATCACCACACACATATATAGGTCTCCCCGCCACATACATCTATAGGTCTCCCCACCACATACATATATAGGTATCACCACCACATACATATATAGGTATCCCCACCACATACATATATAGGTATCTCCACCACACACATATATAGGTAACCCAGCAACACACATATATAGGTATCCCCACCACATACATATATAGGTATCCTCACCACACACAAATATAGGTCTCCACGCCACATACATCCATAGGTCTCCCCACCACATACATATATAGGTATCACCACCACATACATATATAGGTATCCCTCCCACACACATATATAGGTATCCCCGCCACACACATATATAGGTATCCCCACCACATACATCTATAGGTATCCCCACCACATACATATATAGGTATCCTCACCACACACATATATAGGTATCACCACAACATACATATATAGGTATCCCCGCCAACACATATATAGGTATCCCCGCCACATACATATATAGGTATCCCCACCACACACATCTATAGGTATCCCCACCACATACATATATAGGTATCACCACCACATACATATATAGGTATCCCCACCACACACATATATGTATCCCCACCACACACATATATATAGTTATCCCCGCCACACACATATATAGGTATCCCCACCACATACATATATAGGTCTCCCCACCACATACATATATAGGTATCCCCACCACACACATCTATAGGTATCCCCACCACACACATATATAGGTATCACCACCACACACATATATAGGTATCCCCACCACATACATATATAGGTATCCCCACCACATAAATATATAGGTATCCCCACCACACACATCTATAGGTATCCCCACCACACACATCTATAGGTATCCCCACCACATACATATATAGGTATCCCCACCACACACATTTATAGGTATCCCCGCCACATACATATATAGGTATCACCACCACACACATATATAGGTCTCCCCACCACATACATATATAGGTATCCCCAACACACACATCTATTGGTATCCCCACCACAAACATCTATAGGTTTCCCCACCACACACATATATAGGTTTCCCCACCATACACATCTATAGGTATCCCCACCACATACATATATAGGTATCCCAACCACACACATATATAGGTATCCCCATCATATACATATATAGGTATCACCACCACACACATATAAGTATCCCCACCACACACATATAGGTATCCCCTCCACATACATATAAGTATCCCCACCACACACATATAGGTATCCCCACCACACACATCTATAGGTATCACCACCACATACATATATAGGTATACCCATCACATACATATATAGGTATCCCCACCACATACATATATAGGTATCCCCACCACATACATCGATAGGTATCCCCACCACATACATATAAAGGTATCCCCACCACATACATATATAGGTATCCCCACCACATACATATATAGGTATCCCCACCACATACATCTATTGGTACCACCGCCACAAACATCTATAGGTATCCCCACCACATACATCTATAGGTATCCCGCCACACACATATATAGGTATCCCCACCACACACATATATAGGTATCCCCACCACATACATCTATAGGTATCCCGCCACACACATATATAGGTATCCCCACCACACACATATATAGGTATCACCACCACACACATATATAGGTATCCCCGCCAAATACATATATAGGTATCCCCACCACATACATATATAGGTATCACCACCACACACATCTATAGGTATCCCAACCACACACATATATAGATATCACCACCACATACATATATAGGTATCACCACCACACACATATAGGTATCCCCACCACATACATATAGGTATCCCCGCCACATACATATAGGTATCCCCACCACACACAAGTAGGTATCCCCACCACACACATCTATAGGTATCACCACCACATACATATATAGGTATACCCAACACATACATATATAGGTATCCCTACCACATACATATATAGTTATCCCCACCACACACATCTATAGGTATCCACACCACATACATATATAGGTATCCCCACCACATACATCTATTGGTATCACCGCCACTTACATCTATAGGTATCCCCACCACATACATCTATAGGTATCCCGCCACACACATATATAGGTATCCCCACCACACACATATATAGGTATCACCACCACACACATCTATAGGTATCCCGCCACACACATATATAGGTATCCCCACCACACACATATATAGGTATCACCACCACACACATATATAGGTATCCCCGCCAAATACATATATAGGTATCCCCACCACATACATATATAGGTATCACCACCACACACATATATAGGTATTCCCACCACATACATATATAGGTATCCCCACCACATACATCTATAGGTATCCCCACCACACACATATATAGGTATCCCCACCACATACATATATAGGTATCCCCACCACCTACATATATAGGTATCCCCACCACATACATATATAGATATCCCCACCACATACATATATAGGTATCCCCACCACATACATATATAGGTATCCCCGCCACATACATATATATGTATCACCACAACACACATATATAGGTATCCCCACCACATACATATATAGGTATCCCCACCACATACGTCTATAGGTATCCCCACCACACACAAATATAGGTATCCCCACCACATACATATATAGATATCCCCACCACATACATATATAGGCATCCCCACCACATACATCTATATGTATCCCCACCACACACATATATAGGCATCCCCACCACATACATATATAGTATCCCCACCACACACATCTATAGGTATCCCCACCACATACATATATAGTATCCCACCACACACATCTATAGGTATCCCCACCACACACATCTATAGGTATCCCAACCACACACATCTATAGGTATCCCCACCACATAAATATGTAGGTATCCCCACCATATACATATATAGGTATCCCCACCACACTCATACATAGGTATCCCCACCACATACATATATAGGTATCCCCGCCACACACATATATAGGTATCCCCACCACACACATATATAGATCTGCCCACCACATACATATATAGGTATCCCCGCCACACACATATATAGGTATCCCCGCCAAACACATATATAGGTATCCTCACCACACACATATATAGGTATCCCGCCACATAGATATATAGGTCTCCCCGCCACATACATATATAGGTATCCCCACCACACATCTATAGGTATTCCCACCACACACATATATCGGTATCCCCTCCCACACACATATATAGGTATCCCCGCCACACACATATATAGGTATCCCCACCACATACATCTATAGGTATCCCCACCACATATATATATATGTTTCCCCACCACACACATATATAGGTATCCCACCACATACATCTATAGGTATCCCCACCACACACATATATAGGTATCCCCACCACATACATATATAGGTATCCCCACCACACACATCTATATGTATCCCCACCACACAAATCTATAGGTATCCCACCACACACATCTATAGGTATCCCCACCACATACATATATAGGTATCCCCACCGCATACAAATATTGGTATCCCCACCACACCCATATATAGGTATCCCCACCACATACATATATAGGTATCCCTGCCACACACATATATAGGTATCCCCACAACACACATATATAGGTATCCCCGCCACATACATATATAGGTCTCCCTGCCACACACATATATAGGTATCCCCACCACACACATATATAGGTATCCCCGCCACACACATATATAGGTATCCCTGCCACACACATATATAGGTATCCCCACCACACACATATATAGGTATCCCCGCCACATACATATATAGGTCTCCCCGCCAGATACATATATAGGTATCCCCACCACACATCTATAGGTATCCCCACCACACACATATATTGGTCTCCCCGCCACACACATATATAGGTATCCCTCCACATACATATATAGGTCTCGCCGCCACATACATATATAGGTATCCCCACCACACATCTATAGGTATTGCCACCACACACATATATTGGTCTCCTCACCACACACATATATAGGTATCCCTGCCACATACATCTATAGGTCTCCCCACCACACACATATATAGGTATCATCACCACACACATATATAGGTCTCCCCGCCACATACATCTATAGGTCTGCCCACCACATACATATATAGGTATCACCACCACATACATATATAGGTATCCCCACCACATACATATATAGGTATCTCCACCACACACATATATAGGTAACCCAGCAACACACATATATAGGTATCCCCACCACATACATATATAGGTATCCTCACCACACACATATATAGGTCTCCACGCCACATACATCCATAGGTCTCCCCACCACATACAAATATAGGTATCACCACCACATACATATATAGGTATCCCTCCCACACACATATATAGGTATCCCCGCCACACACATATATAGGTATCCCCACCACATACATCTATAGGTATCCCCACCACATACATATATAGGTATCCTCACCACACACATATATAGGTATCACCACAACATACATATATAGGTATCCCCGCCAACACATATATAGGTATCCCCGCCACATACATATATAGGTATCCCCACCACACACATCTATAGGTATCCCCACCACATACATATATAGGTATCACCACCACATACATATATAGGTATCCCCACCACACAGATATATAGGTATCCCCACCACACACATATATATAGTTATCCCCGCCACACACATATATAGGTATCCCCACCACATACATATATAGGTCTCCCCACCACATACATATATAGGTATCCCCACCACACACATCTATAGGTATCCCCACCACACACATATATAGGTATCACCACCTCACACATATATAGGTATCCCCACCACATACATATATAGGTATCCCCACCACATAAATATATAGGTATCCCCACCACACACATCTATAGGTATCCCCACCACACACATCTATAGGTATCCCCACCACATACATATATAGGTATCCCCACCACACACATTTATAGGTATCCCCGCCACATACATATATAGGTATCACCACCACACACATATATAGGTCTCCCCACCACATACATCTATAGGTATCCCCAACACACACATCTATAGATATCCCTACCACAAACATCTATAGGTTTCCCCACCACACACATATATAGGTATCCCCACCATACACATCTATAGGTATCCCCACCACATACATATATAGGTATCCCAACCACACACATATATAGGTATCCCCATCATATACATATATAGGTATCACCACCACACACATATAGTTATCCCCACCACATACATATAGGTATCCCCGCCACATACATATAGGTATCCCCACCACACACATATAGGTATCCCCACCACACACATCTATAGGTATCACCACCACATACATATATAGGTATACCCAACACATACATATATAGGTATCCCCACCACATACATATATAGGTATCCCCACCACATACATCTATAGGTATCCCCACCACATACATATATAGGTATCCCCACCACATACATATATAGGTATCCCCACCACATACATATATAGGTATCCCCACCACATACATCTATTGGTATCACCGCCACAAACATCTATAGGTATCCCCACCACATACATCTATAGGTATCCCGCCACACACATATATAGGTATCCCCACCACACACATATATAGGTATCCCCACCACATACATCTATAGGTATCCCGCCACACACATATATAGGTATCCCCACCACACACATATATAGGTATCACCACCACACACATATATAGGTATCCCCGCCAAATACATATATAGGTATCCCCACCACATACATATATAGGTATCACCACCACACACATCTATAGGTATCCCAACCACACACATATATAGATATCACCACCACATACATATATAGGTATCACCACCACACACATATAGGTATCCCCACCACATACATATAGGTATCCCCGCCACATACATATAGGTATCCCCACCACACACATGTAGGTATCCCCACCACACACATCTATAGGTATCACCACCACATACATATATAGGTATACCCAACACATACATATATAGGTATCCCTACCACATACATATATAGTTATCCCCACCACACACATCTATAGGTATCCCCACCACATACATATATAGGTATCCCCACCACATACATATATAGGTATCCCCACCACATACATATATAGGTATCCCCACCACATACATCTATTGGTATCACCGCCACATACATCTATAGGTATCCCCACCACATACATCTATAGGTATCCCGCCACACACATATATAGGTATCCCCACCACACACATATATAGGTATCACCACCACACACATCTATAGGTATCCCGCCACACACATATATAGGTATCCCCACCACAAACATATATAGGTATCACCACCACACACATATATAGGTATCCCCGCCAAATACATATATAGGTATCCCCACCACATACATATATAGGTATCACCACCACACACATATATAGGTATACCCACCACATACATATATAGGTATCCCCACCACATACATCTATAGGTATCCCCACCACACACATATATAGGTATCCCCACCACATACATATATAGGTATCCCCACCACCTACATATATAGGTATCCCCACCACATACATATATAGGTATCCCCACCACATACATATATAGGTATCCCCACCACATACATATATAGGTATCCCCGCCACATACATATATATGTATCACCACAACACACATATATAGGTATCCCCACCACATACATATATAGGTATCCCCACCACATACGTCTATAGGTATCCCCACCACACACAAATATAGGTATCCCCACCACATACATATATAGATATCCCCACCACATACATATATAGGCATCCCCACCACATACATATATATGTATCCCCACCACACACATATATAGGCATCCCCACCACATACATATATAGTATCCCCACCACACACATCTATAGGTATCCCCACCACATACATATATAGTATCCCCACCACACACATCTATAGGTATCCCCACCACACACACCTATAGGTATCCCAACCACACACATCTATAGGTATCCCCTCCACATAAATATGTAGGTATCCCCACCATATACATATATAGGTATCCCCACCACACACATACATAGGTATCCCCACCACATACATATATAGGTATCCCCGCCACACACATATATAGGTATCCCCACCACACACATATATAGATCTGCCCACCACATACATATATAGGTATCCCCGCCACACACATATATAGGTATCCCCGCCAAACACATATATAGGTATCCTCACCACACACATATATAGGTATCCCGCCACATACATATATAGGTCTCCCCGCCACATACATATATAGGTATCCCCACCACACATCTATAGGTATTCCCACCACACACATATATCGGTATCCCTCCCACACACATATATAGGTATCCCCGCCACACACATATATAAGTATCCCCACCACATACATCTATAGGTATCCCCACCACATACATATATAGGTATCCTCATCACACACATATATAGGTATCACCACCACATACATCTATAGGTATCCCCACCACACACATATATAGGTATCACCACCACACACATATATAGGTATCCCCACCACATACATATATAGGTATCACCACCACATAAATATATAGGTATTCCCACCACACACATCTATAGGTATCCCCACCACACACATCTATAGGTATCCCCACCACATACATATATAGGTATCCCCACCACACACATTTATAGGTATCCCCGCCACATACATATATATGTATCACTACCACACACATATATAGGTCTCCCCACCACATACATCTATAGGTATCCCCAACACACACATCTATATGTATCCCCACCACACACATCTATAGGTTTCCCCACCACACACATATATATGTATCCCCAACACACACATATATAGGTATCACCACCACACACATATATAGGTATCCCCACCACATACATATATAGGTATCCCCACCACACACATATATAGGTATCACCACCACACACATATATATGTATCGCCACCACATACATATATAGGTATCCCCACCACATACATATATAGGTATCCCTGCCACACACATTTATAGGTATCCCCATCATATACATATATAGATAGCACCACCACACACATATAGTTATCCCCACCACATACATATAGGTATCCCCGCCACATACATATAGGTATCCCCACCACTCACATGTAGATATCCCCACAACATACATATATATGTATCCCCACCACATACATCTATATGTATCCCCATCACACACATATATAGGCATCCCCACCACATACATCTATAGGTATCCCCACCACACACATATATAGGTATCCCCACCACATACATATATAGTATCCCCACCACACACATCTATAGGTATCCCCACCACACATATATATAGGTATCCCAACCACACACATCTATAGGTATCCCCACCACATAAATATGTAGGTATCCCCACCATATACATATATAGGTATCCCCACCACATACATATATAGGTATCACCACCACACACATATATAGGTATCCCCACCACATACATATATAGATATCCCCACCACATACATATATATGTATCCCCACCACATACATTTATATGTATCCCCACCACACACATATATAGGCATCCCCACCACATACATCTAAAGGTATCCCCACCACACACATATATAGGTATCCCCACCACCTACATATATTGGTATCGCCACCACATACATATATAGGTATCCCCACCACATACATATACAGGTATCCCCACCACATACATATATAGGTATCCCCGCCACATACATATATATGTATCACCACAACACACATATATAGGTATCCCCACCACATACATATATATGTATCCCCACCACATACGTCTATAGGTATCCCCCACCACACACAAATATAGGTATCCCCACCACATACATATATAGATATCCCCACCACATACATATATATGTATCCCCACCACATACATCTATATGTATCCCCACCACACACATATATAGGCATCCACACCACATACATCTATAGGTATCCCCACCACACACATATATAGGTATCCCCATCACATACATATATAGTATCCCCACCACACACATCTATAGGTATCCACACCACACACATATATAGGTATCCCCACCACATACATATATAGGTATCCCCACCACATACATATATAGGTATCCCCACCACATACATATATATGTTTCCCCACCACACACATATATAGGTATCCCCACCACATACATCTATAGGTATCCCCACCACACACATATATAGGTATCCCCACCACATACATATATAGGTATCCCCACCACACACATCTATATGTATCCCCACCACACACATCTATAGATATCCCACCACACACATCTATAGGTATCCCCACCACATACATATATAGGTATCCCCACCGAATACAAATATTGGTATCCCCACCACACCCATATATAGGTATCCCCACCACATACATATATATGTATCCCTGCCACACACATATATAGGTATCCACACCACACACATATATAGGTCTCCCCACCACATACATCTATAGGTATCCCCAACACACACATCTATAGGTATCCCCACCACACACATCTATAGGTTTCCCCACCACACACATATATAGGTATCCCCACCATACACATCTATAGGTATCCCCACCACATACATATATAGGTATTCCAACCACACATATATATAGGTATCCCCATCATATACATATATAGGTCTCCCCACCACATACATCTATAGGTATCCCCAAAACACACATCTATAGGTATCCCCACCACACACATCTATAGGTTTCCCCACCACACACATATATAGGTATCCCCACCATACACATCTATATGTATCCCCACCACATGCATATATAAGTATCCCTGCCACACACATATATAGGTATCCCCACCACACTCATATATAGGTATCCCCGCCACATACATATATAGGTCTCCCTGCCACACACATATATAGGTATCCCCACCACACACATATATAGGTATCCCCGCCACACAAATATATAGGTATCCCTGCCACACACATATATAGGTATCCCCACCACACACATATATAGGTATCCCCGCCACATACATATATAGGTCTCCCCGCCAGATACATATATAGGTATCCCCACCACACATCTATAGGTATCCCCACCACACATATATATTGGTCTCCCCGCCACACACATATATAGGTATCCCCGCCACATACATATATAGGTCTCGCCGCCACATACATATATAGGTATCCCCACCACACATCTATAGGTATTGCCACCACACAAATATATTGGTCTCCTCGCCACACACATATATAGGTATCCCTGCCACATACATCTATAGGTCTCCCCACCGCACACATATATAGGTATCATCACCACACACATATATAGGTCTCCCCGCCACATACATCTATAGGTCTCCCCACCACATACATATATAGGTATCCTCACCACACACATATATAGGTATCCCCACCACATACATATATAGGTATCTCCACCACACACATATATAGGTAACCCAGCCACACACATATATAGGTATCCCCACCACATACATATATAGGTATCCTCACCACACACATATATAGGTCTCCACGCCACATACATCCATAGGTCTCCCCACCACATACATATATAGGTATCACCACCACATACATATATAGGTATCCCTCCCACACACATATATAGGTATCCCCGCCACACACATATATAGGTATCCCCACCACATACATCTATAGGTATCCCCACCACATACATATATAGGTATCCTCACCACACACATATATAGGTATCACCACAACATACATATATAGGTATCCCCGCCAACACATATATAGGTATCCCCGCCACATACATATATAGGTATCCCCACCACACACATCTATAGGTATCCCCACCACATACATATATAGGAATCACCACCACATACATATATAGGTATCCCCACCACACACATATATAGGTATCCCCACCACACACATATATATAGGTATCCCCGCCACACACATATATAGGTATCCCCACCACATACATATATAGGTCTCACCACCACATACATATATAGGTATCCCCACCACACACATCTATAGGTATCCCCACCACACACATATATAGGTATCACCACCACACACATATATAGGTATCCCCACCACATACATATATAGGTATCCCCACCACATACATATATAGGTATCCCCGCCAACACATATATAGGTATCCCCGCCACATACATATATAGGTATCCCCACCACATACATCTATTGGTATCACCGCCACAAACATCTATAGGTATCCCCACCACATACATCTATAGGTATCCCGCCACACACATATATAGGTATCCCCACCACACACATATATAGGTATCCCCACCACATACATCTATAGGTATCCCGCCACACACATATATAGGTATCCCCACCGCACACATATAGGTATCACCACCACACACATATATAGGTATCCCCGCCAAATACATATATAGGTATCCCCACCACATACATATATAGGTATCACCACCACAAACATCTATAGGTATCCCAACCACACACATATATAGATATCACCACCACATACATATATAGGTATCACCACCACCCACATATAGGTATCCCCACCACACACATCTATAGGTATTACCACCACATACATATATAGGTATACCCAACACATACATATATAGGTATCCCTACCACATACATATATAGTTATCCCCACCACACACATCTATAGGTATCCCCACCACATACATATATAGGTATCCCCACCACATAAATATAGAGGTATCCCCACCACATACATATATAGGTATCCCCACCACATACATCTTTTGGTATCACCGCCACATACATCTATAGGTATCCCCACCACATACATCTATAGGTATCCCGCCACACACATATATAGGTATCCCCACCACACACATATATAGGTATCACCACCACATACATCTATAGGTATCCCGCCACACACATATATAGGTATCCCCACCACACACATATATAGGTATCACCACCACACACATATATAGGTATCCCCGCCAAATACATATATAGGTATCCCCACCACATACATATATAGGTATCACCACCACACACATATATAGGTATCCCCACCACATACATATATAGGTATCCCCGCCACATACATATATAGGTATCCCCACCACACACATATATAGGTATCCCCACCACATACATATATAGGTATCCCCACCACCTGCATATATAGGTATCCCCGCCACATACATATATAGGTATCCCCACCACATACATATATAGGTATCCCCACCACATACATATATAGGTATCCCCGCCACATACATATATATGTATCACCACAACACACATATATAGGTATCCCCACCACATACATATATAGGTTTCCCCACCACATACGTCTATAGGTATCCCCACCACACACAAATATAGGTATCCCCACCACATACATATATAGATATCCCCACCACATTCATATATATGTATCCCCACCACATACATCTATATGTATCCCCACCACACACATATATAGGCATCCCCACCACATACATCTATAGGTATCCCCACCACACACATATATAAGTATCCCCACCACTTACATATATAGTATCCCCACCACACACATCTATATGTATCCCCACCACACACATATATAGGCATCCCCACCACATACATCTATAGGTATCCCCACCACACACATATATAGGTATCCCCACCACATACGTATATAGTATCCACACCACACACATCTATAGGTATCCCCACCACACACATCTATAGGTATCCCAACCACATACATATATAGGTATCCCCACCACCTACATATATAGGTATCCCCACCACATACATATATAGGTATCCCCAACACATACATATATAGGTATCCCCACCACATACATATATAGGTATCCCCGCCACATACATATATATGTATCACCACAACACACATATATAGGTATCCCCACCACATACATATATAGGTATCCCCACCACATACGTCTATAGGTATCCCCACCACACACAAATATAGGTATCCCCACCACATACATATATAGATATCCCCACCACATACATATATATGTATCCCCACCACATACATCTATAGGTATCCCCACCACATACATATATAGATATCCCCACCACATACATATATATGTATCCCCACCACATACATCTATATGTATCCCCACCACACACATATATAGGCATACCCACCACATACATCTATAGGTATCCCCACCACACACATATATAGGTATCCCCACCACATACATATATAGTATCCCCACCACACACATATATAGGTATCCCCACCACATACATATATAGTATCCCCACCACACACATCTATAGGTATCCCCACCACACACATCTATAGGTATCCCAATCACACACATCTATAGGTATACCCACCACATAAATATGTAGGTATCCCCACCATATACATCTATAGGTATCCCGCCACACACATATATAGGTATCCCCACCACACACATATATAGGTATCACCACCACACACATATATAGGTATCCCCGCCAAATACATATATAGGTATCCCCACCACATACATATATAGGTATCACCACCACACACATATATAGGTATCCCCACCACATACATATATAGGTATCCCCACCACATACATATATAGGTATCCCCACCACACACATATATAGGTATCCCCACCACATACATATATAGGTATCCCCACCACCTGCATATATAGGTATCCCCACCACATACATATATAGGTATCCCCACCACATACATATATAGGTATCCCCACCACATACATATATAGGTATCCCCGCCACATAAATATATATGTATCACCACAACACACATATATAGGTATCCCCACCACATACATATATAGGTTTCCCCACCACATACGTCTATAAGTATCCCCACCACACACAAATATAGGTATCCCCACCACATACATATATAGATATCCCCACCACATTCATATATATGTATCCCCACCACATACATCTATATGTATCCCCACCACACACATATATAGGCATCCCCACCACATACATCTATAGGTATCCCCACCACACACATATATAGGTATCCCACCACATACATATATAGTATCCCCACCACACACATCTATATGTATCCCCACCACACACATATATAGGCATCCCCACCACATACATCTATAGGTATCCTCACCACACACATATATAGGTATCCCCACCACATACGTATATAGTATCCACACCACACACATCTATAGGTATCCCCACCACACACATCTATAGGTATCCCAACCACATACATATATAGGTATCCCCACCACCTACATATATAGGTATCCCCACCACATACATATATAGGTATCCCCACCACATACATATATAGGTATCCCCACCACATACATATATAGGTATCCCCGCCACATACATATATATGTATCACCACAACACACATATATAGGTATCCCCACCACATACATATATAGGTATCCCCACCACATACGTCTATAGGTATCCCCACCACACACAAATATAGGTATCCCCACCACATACATATATAGATATCCCCACCACATACATATATATGTATCCCCACCACATACATCTATAGGTATCCCCACCACATACATATATAGATATCCCCACCACATACATATATATGTATCCCCACCACATACATCTATATGTATCCACACACACACATATATAGGCATACCCACCACATACATCTATAGGTATCCCCACCACACACATATATAGGTATCCCCACCACATACATATATAGTATCCCCACCACACACATATATAGGTATCCCCACCACATACATATATAGTATCCCCACCACACACATCTATAGGTATCCCCACCACACACATCTATAGGTATCACAATCACACACATCTATAGGTATACCCACCACATAAATATGTAGGTATCCCCACCATATACATATATAGGTCTCCCCACCACATACATATATAGGTATCCCCACCACACACATCTATAGGTATCCCCACCACACACATATATAGGTATCACCACCACACACATATATAGGTATCCCCACCACATACATATATAGGTATCCCCACCACATAAATATATAGGTATCCCCACCACACACATCTATATGTATCCCCACCACACACATCTATAGGTATCCCCACCACATACATATATAGGTATCCCCACCACACACATTTATAGGTATTCCCGCCACATACATATATATGTATCACCACCACACACATATATAGGTATCCCCACCAAATACATATATAGGTATCCCCACCACATACGTCTATAGGTATCCCCACCACACACAAATATAGGTATCCCCACCACATACATATATAGATATCCCCACGACATACATATATATGTATCCCTACCACATACATCTATATGTATCCCCACCACACACATATATAGGCATCCACACCACATACATCTATAGGTATCCCCACCACACACATATATAGGTATCCCCACCACATACATATATAGTATCCCCACCACACACATCTATAGGTATCCCCACCACACACATCTATAGGTATCCCAACCACACACATCTATAGGTATCCCCTCCACAAAAATATGTAGGTATCCCCACCATATACATATATAGGTATTCCCACCACACACATACATAGGTATCCCCACCACATACATATATAGGTATCCCCGCCACACACATATATAGGTATCCCCACCACACACATATATAGGTCTGCCCACCACATACATATATAGGTATCCCCGCCACACACATATATAGGTATCCCCGCCAAACACCTATATAGGTATCCTCACCACACACATATATAGGTATCCCGCCACATACATATATAGGTCTCCCAGCCACATACATATATAGGTATCCCCACCACACATCTATAGGTATTCCCACCACACACATATATCGGTATCCCCACCACACACATATATAGATCTGCCCACCACATACATATATAGGTATCCCCGCCACACACATATATAGGTATCCCCGCCAAACACATATATAGGTATCCTCACCACACACATATATAGGTATCCCGCCACATACATATATAGGTCTCCCCGCCACATACATATATAGGTATCCCCACCACACATCTATAGGTATTCCCACCACACACATATATCGGTATCCCTCCCACACACATATATAGGTATCCCCGCCACACACATATATAGGTATCTCCACCACATACATCTATAGGTATCCCCACCACATACATATATATGTATCCTCACCACACACATATATAGGTATCACCACAACATACATATATAGGTATCCCCGCCAACACATATATAGGTATCCCCGCCACATACATATATAGGTATCCCCACCACACACATATATAGGTATCACCACCACATACATATATAGGTATCCCCACCACACACATATATAGGTATCCCCACCACACACATATATATAGGTATCCCCGCCACACACATATATAGGTATCCCCACCACATACATATATAGGTATCCTCACCACACACATATATAGGTATCACCACAACATACATATATAGGTATCCCCGCCAACACATATATTGGTATCCCCGCCACATACATATATAGGTATCCCCACCACACACATATATAGGTATCCGCACCACATACATATATAGGTATCACCACCACATACATATATAGGTATCCCCACCACACACATATATAGGTATCCCCACCACACACATATATATAGGTATCCCGGCCACACACATATATAGGTATCCCCACCACATACATATATGGGTCTCCCCACCACATACATATATAGGTATCCCCACCACACACATCTATAGGTATCCCCACCACACACATATATAGGTATCACCACCACACACATATATAGGTATCCCCACCACATACATATATAGGTATCCCCACCACATACATATATAGGTATCCCCGCCAACACATATATAGGTATCCCCGCCACATACATATATAGGTATCCCCACCACACACATCTATAGGTATCCCCACCACATACATATATAGGTATCACCACCACATACATATATAGGTATCCCCACCACACACATATATAGGTATCCCCACCACACACATATATATAGGTATCCCCACCACACACATATATAGGTATCCCCACCACATACATATATAGGTATCCCCACCACATACATATATAGGTATCCCCACCACACACATCTATAGGTATCCCCACCACACATATATATAGGTATCACCACCACACACATATATAGGTATCCCCACCACATATATATTTAGGTATCCCCACCACACACATATATAGGTATCCCTCCCACACACATATATAGGTATCCCCCGCCACACACATATATAGGTATCCCCACCATATACATCTATAGGTATCCCCACCACATACATATATAGGTATCCTCACCACACACATATATAGGTATCACCACAACATACATATATAGGTATCCCCGCCAACACATATATAGGTATCCCCACCACACACATATATAGGTATCCCCGCCACACACATATATAGGTATCACCACCACATACATATATAGGTATCCCCACCACACACATATATAGGTATCCCTCCCACACACATATATAGGTATCCCCGCCACACACATATATAGGTCTCCCCACCACATACATCTATAGGTATCCCCACCACATAAATATATAGGTATCCTCACCACACACATATATAGGTATCACCACAACATACATATATAGGTATCCCCGCCAACACATATATAGGTATCCCCGCCACATACATATATAGGTATCCCCACCACACACATATATAGGTATCACCACCACATACATATATATATATCCCCACCACACACATATATAGGTAACCCCACCACACACATATATATAGGTATCCCCGCCACACACATATATAGGTATCACCCACCACATACATATATAGGTCTCCCCACCACATACATATATAGGTATCCCCACCACACACATCTATAGGTATCCCCCACCACACACATATATAGGTATCACCACCACACACATATATAGGTATCCCCACCACATACATATATAGGTATCCCCACCACATAAATACATAGGTATCCCCACCACACACATCTATAGGTATCCCCACCACACACATCTATAGGTATCCCCACCACATACATATATAGGTATCCCCACCACACACATTTATAGGTATCCCCGCCACATACATATATATGTATCACCACCACACACATATATAGGTCTCCCCACCACATACATCTATAGGTATCCCAACACACACATCTATAGGTATCCCCACCACACACATATATAGGTTTCCCCACCACACACATATATAGGTATCCCCACCATACACATATATAGGTATCCCCACCACATACATATATAGGTATCCCAACCACACACATATATAGGTATCCCCACCATATACATATATAGGTATCACCACCACACACATATAGTTATCCCCACCACATACATATAGGTATCCCCGCCACTCACATATAGGTATCCCCACCACACACATCTATAGGTATCACCACCACATACATATATAGGTATACCCAACACATACATATATAGGTATCCCCACCACATACATATATAGGTATCCCCACCACATACATCTATAGGTATCCCCACCACATACATATATAGGTATCCCCACCACATACATATATAGGTATCCCCACCACATACATATATAGGTATCCCCACCACATACATCTATTGGTATCACCGCCACAAACATCTATAGGTATCCCCACCACATACATCTATATGTATCCCGCCACACACATATATAGGTATCCCCACCACACACATATATAGGTATCCCCACCACATACATCTATAGGTATCCCGCCACACACATATATAGGTATCCCCACCACACACATATATAGGTATCACCACCACACACATATATAGGTATCCCCGCCAAATACATATATAGGTATCCCCACCACATACATATATAGGTATCACCACCACACACATATATATGTATCCCCACCACATACATATATAGGTATCCCCACCACATACATCTATAGGTATTCCCACCACACACATATATAGGTATCCCCACCACGTACATATATAGGTATCCCCACCACATACATATATAGGTATCCCCGCCACATACATATATATGTATCACCACCACACACATATATAGGTATCCCCACCACATACATATATAGGTATCTCCACCACATACATTTATAGGTATCCCCACCACACACATATATAGGTATCCCCACCACATACATATATAGATATCCCCACCACATACATATATATGTATCCCCACCACATACATTTATAGGTATCCCCACCACACACATATATAGGTATCCACACCACATACATATATAGATATCCCCACCACATACATATATATGTATCCCCACCACATACATCTATATGTATCCCCACCACACACATATATAGGTATTCCCACCACATACATCTGTAGGTATCCCCACCACACACATATATATGTATCCCCACCACATACATATATAGGTATCCCCACCACACACATCTATAGGTATCCCCACCACACACATCTATAGGTATCCCCACCACACACAGCTATAGGTATCCCAACCACACACATCTATAGGTATCCCCATCACATAAATATGTAGGTATCCCCACCATATACATATATAGGTAGCCCCACCACACACAAATATAGGTATCCCCACCACATACATATATAGGTATCCCGCCACACACATATATAGGTATCCCCACCACACACATATATAGGCCTCCCCACCACATACATATATAGGTATCCCCGCCACACACATATATAGGTATCCCCGCCTAACACATATATAGGTATCCCCACCACACACATATATAGGTCTCCTCACCACACTCATATATAGGTATCCCTGCCCCATACATCTATAGGTCTCCCCACCACACACATCTATAGGTATCCCCACCACATACATATATAGGTATCCCCGCCACACACATATATAGGTATCCCCACTACACACATATATAGGTATCACCACCACACACATATATAGATATCCCCGCCACATACATATATAGGTATCCCCACCACACACATATATAGGTATCACCACCACACACACATATAGGTATCCCCACCGCATACATATATAGGTATCCCCACCACATACATATATAGGTATCCCCACCACACACATATATAGGTATCCCCACCACATACATATATAGGTATCCCCACCACATACATATATAGGTATCCCCACCACATACATCTATATGTATCCCAACCACACACATATATAGGTATCCCCACCACATACATATATAGGTATCCCCACCACACACATATATAAGTATCCCCACCACATACATATATAGGTATCCCCACCACACACATCTATATGTATCCCCACCAAACACATCTATAGGTATCCCCTCCACACACATAAATAGGTATCCCCACCACATACATATATAGGTATACCCACCACACACATATATAGGTAACCCCGCCACACACATATATAGGTATCCCCACCACATACATATATAGGTATCCTCACCACACAAATATATAGGTCTCCACGCCACATACATCCATAGGTATCCTCACCACATACATATATAGGTATCACCACCACATACATATATAGGTATCCCCACCACATACATATATAGGTATCCCTACCATACACATTAATAGGTATCCCCGCCACACACATATATAGGTATCCCCACCACATACATCTATAGGTATCCCCACCACATACATATATAGGTATCCTCACCACACACATATATAGGTATCACCACCACATACATATATAGGTATCCCCGCCACACACATATATTGGTATCCCCGCCACATACATATATAGGTATCCCCACCACACACATCTATAGGTACCCCCACCACATACATATATAGGTATCACCACCACATACATATATAGGTATCCCACCACACACATATATAGGTATCCCCACCACACACATATATATAGGTATCCCCGCCACACACATATATAGGTATCCCCACCACACACATCTATAGGTATCCCCACCACACACATCTATAGGTATCCCAACCACACACATCTATAGGTATCCCCACCACATAAATATGTAGGTATCCCCACCATATACATATATAGGTAGCCCCACCACACACAAATATAGGTATCCCCACCACATACATATATAGGTATCCCGCCACACACATATATAGGTATCCCCACCACACACATATATAGGTCTCCCCACCACATACATATATAGGTATCCCCGCCACACACATATATAGGTATCCCCGCCTAACACATATATAGGTATCCCCACCACACACATATATAGGTCTCCTCACCACACTCAAATATAGGTATCCCTGCCCCATACATCTATAGGTCTCACCACCACACACATCTATAGGTATCCCCACCACATACATATATAGGTATCCCCGCCACACACATATATAGGTATCCCCACTACACACATATATAGGTATCACCACCACACACATATATAGGTATCCCCGCCACATACATATATAGGTATCCCCACCACACACATATATAGGTATCACCACCACACACACATATAGGTATCCCCACCGCATACATATATAGGTATGCCCACCACATACATATATAGGTATCCCCACCACACACATATATAGGTATCCCCACCACATACATATATAGGTATCCCCACCACATACATATATAGGTATCCCCACCACATACATCTATATGTATCCCAACCACACATATATATAGGTATCCCCACCACATACATATATAGGTATCCCCACCACACACATATATAAGTATCCCCACCACATACATATATAGGTATTCCCACCACACACATCTATATGTATCCCCACCAAACACATCTATAGGTATCCCCTCCACACACATAAATAGGTATCCCCACAACATACATATATAGGTATCCCCACCACACACATATATAGGTAACCCCGCCACACACATATATAGGTATCCCCACCACATACATATATAGGTATCCTCACCACACACATATATAGGTCTCCACGCCACATACATCCATAGGTCTCCCCACCACATACATATATAGGTATCACCACCACATACATATATAGGTATCCCCACCACATACATATATAGGTATCCCTACCATACCCATTAATAGGTATCCCCGCCACACACATATATAGGTATCCCCACCACATACATCTATAGGTATCCCCACCACATACATATATAGGTATCCTCACCACACACATATATAGGTATCACCACCACATACATATATAGGTATCCCCGCCACACACATATATTGGTATCCCCGCCACATACATATATAGGTATCCCCACCACACACATCTATAGGTACCCCCACCACATACATATATAGGTATCACCACCACATACATATATAGGTATCCCCACCACACACATATATAGGTATCCCCACCACACACATATATATAGGTATCCCCGCCACACACATATATAGGTATCCCCACCACACACATCTATAGGTATCCCCACCACACACATCTATAGGTATCCCAACCACACACATCTATAGGTATCCCCACCACATAAATATGTAGGTATCCCCACCATATACATATATAGGTAGCCCCACCACACACAAATATAGGTATCCCCACCACATACATATATAGGTATCCCGCCACACACATATATAGGTATCCCCACCACACATATATAGGTCTCCCCACCACATACATATATAGGTATCCCCGCCACACACATATATAGGTATCCCCGCCTAACACATATATAGGTATCACCACCACACACATATATAGGTCTCCTCACCACACTCATATATAGGTATCCCTGCCCCATACATCTATAGGTCTCACCACCACACACATCTATAGGTATCCCCACCACATACATAGGTATCCCCGCCACTCACATATATAGGTATCCCCACTACACACATATATAGGTATCACCACCACACACATATATAGGTATTCCCGCCACATACATATATAGGTATCCCCACCACACACATATATAGGTATCACCACCACACACACATATAGGTATCCCCACCGCATACATATATAGGTATCCCCACCACATACATATATACGTATCCCCAACACACACATATATAGGTATCCCCACCACATACATATATAGGTATCCCCACCACATACATATATAGGTATCCCCACCACATACATCTATATGTATCCCAACCACACACATATTTAGGTATCCCCACCACATACATATATAGGTATCCCCACCACACACATATATAAGTATCCCCACCACATACATATATAGGTATTCCCACCACACACATCTATATGTATCCCCACCAAACACATCTATATGTATCCCCTCCACACACATAAATAGGTATCCCCACCACATACATATATAGGTATCCCCACCACACACATATATAGGTAACCCCGCCACACACATATATAGGTATCCCCACCACATACATATATAGGTATCCTCACCACACACATATATAGGTCTCCACGCCACATACATCCATAGGTCTCCCCACCACATACATATATAGGTATCACCACCACATACATATATAGGTATCCCCACCACATACATATATAGGTATCCCTACCATACACATTAATAGGTATCCCCGCCACACACATATATAGGTATCCCCACCACATACATCTATAGGTATCCCCACCACATACATATATAGGTATCCTCACCACACACATATATAGGTATCACCACCACATACATATATAGGTATCCCCGCCACACACATATATAGGTATCCCCGCCACATACATATATAGGTATCCCCACCACACACATCTATAGGTACCCCCCACCACATACATATATAGGTATCACCACCACATACATATATAGGTATCCCCACCACACACATATATAGGTATCCCCACCACACACATATATATAGGTATCCCCACCACACACATATATAGGTATCCCCACCACATACATATATAGGTCTCCCCACCACATACATCTATAGGTATCCCCACCACACACATCTATAGGTATCCCCACTACACACATATATAGGTATCACCACCACACACATATATTGGTCTCCCCACCACACACATATATAGGTATCCCCCCCACATACATATATAGGTCTCCCTGCCACATACATATATAGGTATGCCCACCAGACATCTATAGGTATCCCCACCACACACATATATTGATCTCATCACCACTCACATATATAAGTATCTCTGCCACATACATCTATAGGTCTCCCCACCACACACATATATAGGTATCATCACTACACACATATATAGGTCTCCGCGCCACATACATCTATAGGTCTCCCCACCACATACATATATAGGTATCACCACCACACACATATATAGGTAACCCCGCCACACACATATATAGGTATCCCCACCATATACATATATAGGTATCACCACCACACACATATAGTTATCCCCACCACATACATATAGGTATCCCCGCAACTCACATATAGGTATCCCCACCACACACATCTATAGGTATCACCACCACATACATATATAGGTATACCCAACACATACATATATAGGTATCCCCACCACATACATATATAGATATCCCCACCACATACATCTATAGGTATCCCCACCACATACATATATAGGTATCCCCACCACATACATATATAGGTATCCCCACCACATACATATATAGGTATCCCCACCACATACATCTATTGGTATCACCGCCACAAACATCTATAGGTATCCCCACCACATACATCTATATGTATCCCGCCACACACATATATAGGTATCCCCACCACACACATATATTGGTATCCCCACCACATACATCTATAGGTATCCCGCCACACACATATATAGGTATCCCCACCACACACATATATAGGTATCACCACCACACACATATATAGGTATCCCCGCCAAATACATATATAGGTATCCCCACCACATACATATATAGGTATCACCACCACACACATATATATGTATCCCCACCACATACATATATAGGTATCCCCACCACATACATCTATAGGTATTCCCACCACACACATATATAGGTATACCCACCACGTACATATATAGGTATCCCCACCACATACAGATATAGGTATCCCCGCCACATACATATATATGTATCACCACCACACACATATATATGTATCCCCACCACATACATATATAGGTATCTCCACCACATACATTTATATGTATCCCCACCACACACATATATAGGTATCCCCACCACATACATATATAGATATCCCACCACATACATATATATGTATCCCCACCACATACATTTATAGGTATCCCCACCACACACATATATAGGTATCCCCACCACATACATATATAGATATCCCCACCACATACATATATATGTATCCCCACCACATACATCTATATGTATCCCCACCACACACATATATAGGTATTCCCACCACATACATCTGTAGGTATCCCCACCACACACATATATAGGTATCCCCACCACACACATCTATAGGTATCCCCACTACACACATATATAGGTATCACCACCACACACATATATTGGTCTCCCCACCACACACATATATAGGTATCCCCCCCACATACATATATAGGTCTCCCTGCCACATACATATATAGGTATGCCCACCACACATCTATAGGTATCCCCACCACACACATATATTGATCTCATCACCACTCACATATATAGGTATCTCTGCCACATACATCTATAGGTCTCCCCACCACACACATATATAGGTATCATCACTACACACATATATAGGTCTCCGCGCCACATACATCTATAGGTCTCCCCACCACATACATATATAGGTATCACCACCACACACATATATAGGTAACCCCGCCACACACATATATAGGTATCCCCACCACATACATATATAGGTATCCTCACCACACACATCTATAGGTATCCCCACCACATACATATATAGGTATCACCACCACATACATATATAGGTATCCCCACCACACACATATATAGGTATCCCCACCACACACATATATATAGGTATCCCCACCACACACATATATAGGTATCCCCACCACATACATATATAGGTATCCCCACCACATACATATATAGGTATCCCCACTACACACATCTATAGGTATCCCCACCACACACATATATAGGTATCACCACCACACACATATATAGGTATCCCCACAACATATATATTTAAGTATCCCCACCACACACATATATAGGTATCCCTCCCACACACATATATAGGTATCCCCGCCACACACATATATAGGTATCCCCACCATATACATCTATAGGTATCCCCACCACATACATATATAGGTATCCTCACCACACACATATATAGGTATCACCACAACATACATATATAGGTATCCCCACCAACACATATATAGGTATCCCCACCACACACATATATAGGTATCCCCGCCACACACATATATAGGTATCACCACCACATACATATATAGGTATCCCCACCACACACATATATAGGTATCCCTCCCACACACATATATAGGTATCCCCGCCACACACATATATAGGTATCCCCACCACATACATCTATAGGTATCCCCACCACATACATATATAGGTATCACCACCACATACATATATAGGTATCCCCACCACACACATATATAGGTATCCCCACCACACACATATATATAGGTATCCCCACCACACACATATATAGGTATCCCCACCACATACATATATAGGTATCCCCACCACATACATATATAGGTATCCCCACCACACACATCTATAGGTATCCCCACCACACACATATATAGGTATCACCACCACACACATATAAAGGTATCCCCACCACATATATATTTAGGTATCCCCACCACACACATATATAGGTATCCCTCCCACACACATATATAGGTATCCCCGCCACACACATATATAGGTATCCCCACCATATACATCTATAGGTATCCCCACCACATACATATATAGGTATCCTCACCACACACATATATAGGTATCACCACAACATACATATATAGGTATCCCCGCCAACACATATATAGGTATCCCCACCACACACATATATAGGTATCCCCGCCACACACATATATAGGTATCACCACCACATACATATATAGGTATCCCCACCACACACATATATAGGTATCCCTCCCACACACATATATAGGTATCCCCGCCACACACATATATAGGTATCCCCACCACATACATCTATAGGTATCCCCACCACATAAATATATAGGTATCCTCACCACACACATATATAGGTATCACCACAACATACATATATAGGTATCCCCGCCAACACATATATAGGTATCCCCGCCACATACATATATAGGTATCCCCACCACACACATATATAGGTATCACCACCACATACATATATATATATCCCCACCACACACATATATAGGTATCCCCACCACACACATATATATAGGTATCCCCGCCACACACATATATAGGTATCCCCACCACATACATATATAGGTCTCCCCACCACATACATATATAGGTATCCCCACCACACACATCTATAGGTATCCCCACCACACACATATATAGGTATCACCACCACACACATATATAGGTATCCACACCACATACATATATAGGTATCCCCACCACATAAATATATAGGTATCCCCACCACACACATCTATAGGTATCCCCACCACACACATCTATAGGTATCCCCACCACATACATATATAGGTATCCCCACCACACACATTTATAGGTATCCCCGCCACATACATATATATGTATCACCACCACACACATATATAGGTCTCCCCACCACATACATCTATAGGTATCCCCAACACACACATCTATAGGTATCCCCACCACACACATCTATAGGTATCCCCACCACACACATATATAGGTATCCCCACCATACACATCTATATGTATTCCCACCACATACATATATAGGTATCCCAACCACACACATATATAGGTATCCCCACCATATACATATATAGGTATCACCACCACACACATATAGTTATCCCCACCACATACATATAGGTATCCCCGCCACTCACATATAGGTATCCCCACCACACACATCTATAGGTATCACCAACACATACATATATAGGTATACCCAACACATACATATATAGGTATCCCCACCACATACATATATAGGTATCCCCACCACATACATCTATAGGTATCCCCACCACATACATATATAGGTATCCCCACCACATACATATATAGGTATCCCCACCACATACATATATAGGTATCCCCACCACATACATCTATTGGTATCACCGCCACAAACATCTATAGGTATCCCCACCACATACATCTATATGTATCCCGCCACACACATATATAGGTATCCCCACCACACACATATATAGGTATCCCCACCACATACATCTATAGGTATCCCGCCACACACATATATAGGTATCCCCACCACACACATATATAGGTATCACCACCACACACATATATAGGTATCCCCGCCAAATACATATATAGGTATCCCCACCACATACATATATAGGTATCACCACCACACACATATATATGTATCCCCACCACATACATATATAGGTATCCCCACCACATACATCTATAGGTATTCCCACCACACACATATATAGGTATCCCCACCACGTACATATATAGGTATCCCCACCACATACAGATATAGGTATCCCCGCCACATACATATATAGGTATCACCACCACACACATATATAGGTATCCCCACCACATACATATATAGGTATCTCCACCACATACATTTATAGGTATCCCCACCACACACATATATAGGTATCCCCACCACATACATATATAGATATCCCCACCACATACATATATATGTATCCCCACCACATACATTTATAGGTATCCCCACCACACACATATATAGGTATCCCCACCACATACATATATAGATATCCCCACCACATACATATATATGTATCCCCACCACATACATCTATATGTATCCCCACCACACACATATATAGGTATTCCCACCACATACATCTGTAGGTATCCCCACCACACACATATATAGGTATCCCCACCACATACATATTTAGGTATCCCCACCACACACATCTATAGGTATCCCCACCACACACATCTATAGGTATCCCCACCACACACAGCTATAGGTATCCCAACCACACACATCTATAGGTATCCCCACCACATAAATATGTAGGTATCCCCACCATATACATATATAGGTAGCCCCACCACACACAAATATAGGTATCCCCACCACATACATATATAGGTATCCCGCCACACACATATATAGGTATCCCCACCACACACATATATAGGTCTCCCCACCACATACATATATAGGTATCCCCGCCACACACATATATAGGTATCCCCGCCTAACACATATATAGGTATCCCCACCACACACATATATAGGTCTCCTCACCACACTCATATATAGGTATCCCTGCCCCATACATCTATAGGTCTCCCCACCACACACATCTATAGGTATCCCCACCACATGCATATATAGGTATCCCCGCCACACACATATATAGGTATCTCCACTACACACATATATAGGTATCACCACCACACACATATATAGATATCCCCGCCACATACATATATAGGTATCCCCACCACACACATATATAGGTATCACCACCACACACACATATAGGTATCCCCACCGCATACATATATAGGTATCCCCACCACATACATATATAGGTATCCCCACCACACACATATATAGGTATCCCCACCACATACATATATAGGTATCCCCACCACATACATATATAGGTATCCCCACCACATACATCTATATGTATCCCAACCACACACATATATAGGTATCCCCACCACATACATATATAGGTATCCCCACCACACACATATATAAGTATCCCCACCACATACATATATAGGTATCCCCACCACACACATCTATATGTATCCCCACCAAACACATCTATAGGTATCCCCTCCACACACATAAATAGGTATCCCCACCACATACATATATAGGTATACCCACCACACACATATATAGGTAACCCCGCCACACACATATATAGGTATCCCCACCACATACATATATAGGTATCCTCACCACACACATATATAGGTCTCCACGCCACATACATCCATAGGTCTCCCCACCACATACATATATAGGTATCACCACCACATACATATATAGGTATCCCCACCACATACATATATAGGTATCCCTACCATACACATTAATAGGTATCCCCGCCACACACATATATAGGTATCCCCACCACATACATCTATAGGTATCCCCACCACATACATATATAGGTATCCTCACCACACACATATATAGGTATCACCACCACATACATATATAGGTATCCCCGCCACACACATATATTGGTATCCCCGCCACATACATATATAGGTATCCCCACCACACACATCTATAGGTACCCCCCACCACATACATATATAGGTATCACCACCACATACATATATAGGTATCCCACCACACACATATATAGGTATCCCCACCACACACAAATATATAGGTATCCCCGCCACACACATATATAGGTATCCCCACCACACACATCTATAGGTATCCCCACCACACACATCTATAGGTATCCCAACCACACACATCTATAGGTATCCCCACCACATAAATATGTAGGTATCCCCACCATATACATATATAGGTAGCCCCACCACACACAAATATAGGTATCCCCACCACATAAATATATAGGTATCCCGCCACACACATATATAGGTATCCCCACCACACACATATATAGGTCTCCCCACCACATACATATATAGGTATCCCCGCCACACACATATATAGGTATCCCCGCCTAACACATATATAGGTATCCCCACCACACACATATATAGGTCTCCTCACCACACTCAAATATAGGTATCCCTGCCCCATACATCTATAGGTCTCACCACCACACACATCTATAGGTATTCCCACCACATACATATATAGGTATCCCCGCCACACACATATATAGGTATCCCCACTACACACATATATAGGTATCACCACCACACACATATATAGGTATCCCCGCCACATACATATATAGGTATCCCCACCACACACATATATAGGTATCACCACCACACACACATATAGGTATCCCCACCGCATACATATATAGGTATCCCCACCACATACATATATAGGTATCCCCACACACACATATATAGGTATCCCCACCACATACATATATAGGTATCCCCACCACATACATATATAGGTATCCCCACCACATACATCTATATGTATCCCAACCACACATATATATAGGTATCCCCACCACATACATATATAGGTATCCCCACCACACACATATATAAGTATCCCCACCACATACATATATTGGTATTCCCACCACACACATCTATATGTATCCCCACCAAACACATCTATAGGTATCCCCTCCACACACATAAATAGGTATCCCCACCACATACATATATAGGTATCCCCACCACACACATATATAGGTAACCCCGCCACACACATATATAGGTATCCCCACCACATACATATATAGGTATCCTCACCACACACATATATAGGTCTCCACGCCACATACATCCATAGGTCTCCCCACCACATACATATATAGGTATCACCACCACATACATATATAGGTATCCCCACCACATACATATATAGGTATCCCTACCATACCCATTAATAGGTATCCCCGCCACACACATATATAGGTATCCCCACCACATACATCTATAGGTATCCCCACCACATACATATATAGGTATCCTCACCACACACATATATAGGTATCACCACCACATACATATATAGGTATCCCCGCCACACACATATATTGGTATCCCCGCCACATACATATATAGGTATCCCCACCACACACATCTATAGGTATCCCCACCACACACATCTATAGGTATCCCCACCACACACATCTATAGGTATCCCAACCACACACATCTATAGGTATCCCCACCACATAAATATGTAGGTATCCCCACCATATACATATATAGGTAGCCCCACCACACACAAATATAGGTATCCCCACCACATACATATATAGGTATCCCGCCACACACATATATAGGTATCCCCACCACACACATATATAGGTCTCCCCACCACATACATATATAGGTATCCCCGCCGCACACATATATAGGTATCCCCGCCTAACACATATATAGGTATCCCCACCACACACATATATAGGTCTCCTCACCACACTCATATATAGGTATCCCTGCCCCATACATCTATAGGTCTCACCACCACACACATCTATAGGTATCCCCACCACATACATATATAGGTATCCCCGCCACACACATATATAGGTATCCCCACTACACACATATATAGGTATCACCACCACACACATATATAGGTATCCCCGCCACATACATATATAGGTATCCCCACCACACACATATATAGGTATCACCACCACACACACATATAGGTATCCCCACCGCATACATATATAGGTATCCCCACCACATACATATATAGGTATCCCCACCACACACATATATAGGTATCCCCACCACATACATATATAGTTATCCCCACCACATACATATATAGGTATCCCCACCACATACATCTATATGTATCCCAACCACACACATATTTAGGTATCCCCACCACATACATATATAGGTATCCCCACCACACACATATATAAGTATCCCCACCACATACATATATAGGTATTCCCACCACACACATCTATATGTATCCCCACCAAACACATCTATAGGTATCCCCTCCACACACATAAATAGGTATCCCCACCACATACATATATAGGTATCCCCACCACACACATATATAGGTAACCCCGCCACACACATATATAGATATCCCCACCACATACATATATAGGTATCCTCACCACACACATATATAGGTCTCCACGCCACATACATCCATAGGTCTCCCCACCACATACATATATAGGTATCACCACCACATACATATATAGGTATCCCCACCACATACATATATAGGTATCCCTACCATACACATTAATAGGTATCCCCGCCACACACATATATAGGTATCCCCACCACATACATCTATAGGTATCCCCACCACATACATATATAGGTATCCTCACCACACACATATATAGGTATCACCACCACATACATATATAGGTATCCCCGCCACACACATATATAGGTATCCCCGCCACATACATATATAGGTATCCCCACCATACACATCTATAGGTACCCCCCACCACATACATATATAGGTATCACCACCACATACATATATAGGTATCCCCACCACACACATATATAGGTATCCCCACCACACACATATATATAGGTATCCCCACCACACACATATATAGGTATCCCCACCACATACATATATAGGTCTCCCCACCACATACATCTATAGGTATCCCCACCACACACATCTATAGGTATCCCCACTACACACATATATAGGTATCACCACCACACACATATATTGGTCTCCCCACCACACACATATATAGGTATCCCCCCCACATACATATATAGGTCTCCCTGCCACATACATATATAGGTATGCCCACCACACATCTATAGGTATCCCCACCACACACATATATTGATCTCATCACCACTCACATATATAGGTATCTCTGCCACATACATCTATAGGTCTCCCCACCACACACATATATAGGTATCATCACTACACACATATATAGGTCTCCGCGCCACATACATCTATAGGTCTCCCCACCACATACATATATAGGTATCACCACCACACACATATATAGGTAACCCCGCCACATACATGTATAGGTATCCCCACCACATACATCGATAGGTATCCCCACCACATACATATATTGGTATCCTCACCACACACATATAGGTATCACCACCACATACATATATAGGTATCCCCGCCACACACATATATAGGTATCCCCGCCACATACATATATAGGTATCCCCACCACACACATCTATAGGTATCCCCACAACATACATATATAGGTATCCCCACCACATAAATATATAGGTATCCCCACCACACACATCTATAGGTATCCCCACCACACACATCTATAGGTATCCCCACCACATACATATATAGGTCTCCCCACCACACACATGTATATGTATCCCCGCCACATACATATATCGGTATCACCACCATACACATATATATGTCTCCCCACCACATACATATATAGGTATCCTCACCACACACATATATAGGTATCACCACAACATACATATATAGGTATCCCCGCCAACACATATATAGGTATCCCCACCACACACATATATAGGTATCCCCGCCACACACATATATAGGTAACACCACCACATACATATATAGGTATCCCCACCACACACATATATAGGTATCCCTCCCACACCCATATATAGGTATCCCCGCCACACACATATATAGGTATCCCCACCACATACATCTATAGGTATCCCCACCACATACATATATAGGTATCCTCACCACACACATATATAGGTATCACCACAACATACATATATAGGTATCCCCGCCAACACATATATAGGTATCCCCGCCACATACATATATAGGTATCCCCACCACACACATATATAGGTATCACCACCACATACATATATATATATCCCCACCACACACATATATAGGTATCCCCACCACACACATATATATAGGTATCCCCGCCACACACATATATAGGTATCCCCACCACATACATATATAGGTCTCCCCACCACATACATATATAGGTATGCCCACCACACACATCTATAGGTATCCCCACCACACACATATATAGGTATCACCACCACACACATATATAGGTATCCCCACCACATACTTATATAGGTATCCCCACCACATAAATATATAGGTATCCCCACCACACACATCTATAGGTATCCCCACCACACACATCTATAGGTATCCCCACCACATACATATATAGGTATCCCCACCACACACATTTATAGGTATCCCCGCCACATACATATATAGGTATCACCACCACACACATATATAGGTCTCCCCACCACATACATCTATAGGTATCCCCAACACACACATCTATAGGTATCCCCACCACACACATCTATAGGTTTCCCCACCACATACATATATAGGTATCCCAACCACACACATATATAGGTATCCCCACCATATACATATATAGGTATCACCACCACACACATATAGTTATCCCCACCACATACATATAGGTATCCCCGCCACTCACATATAGGTATCCCCACCACACACATCTATAGGTATCACCACCACATACATATATAGGTATACACAACACATACATATATAGGTATCCCCACCACATACATATATAGGTATCCCCACCACATACATCTATAGGTATCCCCACCACATACATATATAGGTATCCCCACCAAATACATATATAGGTATCCCCACCACATACATATATAGGTATCCCCACCACATACATCTATTGGTATCACCGCCACAAACATCTATAGGTATCCCCACCACATACATCTATATGTATCCCGCCACACACATATAAAGGTATCCCCACCACACACATATATAGGTATCCCCACCACATACATCTATAGGTATCCCGCCACACACATATATAGGTATCCCCACCACATACATCTATAGGTATCCCGCCACACACATATATAGGTATCCCCACCACACACATATATAGGTATCCCCACCACATACATATATAAGTATCACCACCACACACATATATATGTATCCCCACCACATACATATATAAGTATCCCCACCACATACATCTATAGGTATTCCCACCACACACATATATAGGTATCCCCACCACGTACATATATAGGTATCCCCACCACATACATATATAGGTATCCCCGCCACATACATATATATGTATCACCACCACACACATATATAGGTATCCCCACCACATACATATATAGGTATCTCCACCACATACATTTATAGGTATCCCCACCACACACATATATAGGTATCCCCACCACATACATATATAGATATCCCCACCACATACATATATATGTATCCCCACCACACACATATATAGGTATTCCCACCACATACATCTGTAGGTATCCCCACCACACACATATATAGGTATCCCCACCACATACATATATAGGTATCCCCACCACACACATCTATAGGTATCCCCACCACACACATCTATAGGTATCCCCACCACACACATCTATAGGTATCCCAACCACACACATCTATAGGTATCCCCACCACATAAATATGTAGGTATCCCCACCATATACATATATAGGTAGCCCCACCACACACAAATATAGGTATCCCCACCACATACATATATAGGTATCCCGCCACACACATATATAGGTATCCCCACCACACACATATATAGGTCTCCCCACCACATACATATATAGGTATCCCCGCCACACACATATATAGGTATCCCCGCCTAACACATATATAGGTATCCCCACCACACACATATATAGGTCTCCTCACCACACTCATATATAGGTATCCCTGCCCCATACATCTATAGGTCTCCCCACCACACACATCTATAGGTATCCCCACCACATACATATATAGGTATCCCCGCCACACACATATATAGGTATCCCCACTACACACATATATAGGGATCACCACCACACACATATATAGGTATCCCCGCCACATACATATATAGGTATCCCCACCACACACATATATCGGTATCACCACCACACACACATATAGGTATCCCCACCGCATACATATATAGGTATACCCACCACATACATATATAGGTATCCCCACCACACACATATATAGGTATCCCCACCACATACATATATAGATATCCCCACCACATACATATATAGGTATCCCCACCACATACATCTATATGTATCCCAACCACACACATATATAGGTATCCCCACCACATACATATATAGGTATCCCCACCACACACATATATTAGTATCCCACCACATACATATATAGGTATCCCCACCACACACATCTATATGTATCCCCACCAAACACATCTATAGGTATCCCCTCCACACACATAAATAGGTATCCCCACCACATACATATATAGGTATCCACACCACACACATATATAGGTAACCCCGCCACACACATATATAGGTATCCCCACCACATACATATATAGGTATCCTCACCACACACATATATAGGTCTCCACGCCACATACATCCATAGGTCTCCCCACCACATACATATATAGGTATCACCACCACATACATATATAGGTATCCCCACCACATACATATATAGGTATCCCTACCATACACATTAATAGGTATCCCCGCCACACACATATATAGGTATCCCCACCACATACATCTATAGGTATCCCCACCACATACATATATAGGTATCCTCACCACACACATATATAGGTATCACCACCACATACATATATAGGTATCCCGCCACACACATATATAGGTATCCCCGCCACATACATATATAGGTATCCCCACCACACACATCTATAGGTACCCCCACCACATACATATATAGGTATCACCACCACATACATATATAGGTATCCCCACACACACATATATAGGTATCCCCACCACACACATATATATAGGTATCCCCGCCACACACATATATAGGTATCCCCACCACATACATATATAGGTCTCCCCACCACATACATCTATAGGTATCCCCACCACACACATCTATAGGTATCCCCACTACACACATATATAGGTATCACCACCACACACATATATTGGTCTCCCCACCACACACATATATAGGTATCCCCCCCCCACATGCATATATAGGTCTCCCTGCCACATACATATATAGGTATGCCCACCACACATCTATAGGTATCCCCACCACACACATATATTGATCTCCTCACCACTCACATATATAGGTATCTCTGCCACATACATCTATAGGTCTCCCCACCACACACATATATAGGTATCATCACTACACACATATATAGGTCTCCGCGCCACATACATCTATAGGTCTCCCCACCACATACATATATAGGTATCACCACCACACACATATATAGGTAACCCCGCCACACACATATATAGGTATCCCCACCACATACATATATAGGTATCCTCACCACACACATATATAGGTCTCCACGCCACATACATCCATAGGTTTCCCCACCACATACATATATAGGCATCACCACCACATACATATATAGGTATCCCCACCACATACATATATAGGTATCCCTACCACACACATATATAGGTATCCCCGCCACATACATGTATAGGTATCCCCACCACATACATCGATAGGTATCCCCGCCACATACATATATTGGTATCCTCACCACACACATATAGGTATCACCACCACATACATATATAGGTATCCCCGCCACACACATATATAGGTATCCCCTCCACATACATGTATAGGTATCCCCACCACACACATCTATAGGTATCCCCACCACATACATATATAGGTATCCCCACCACATAAATATATAGGTATCCCCACCACACACATCTATAGGTATCCCACCACACACATCTATAGGTATCCCCACCTCATACATATATAGGTATCCCCACCACACACATTTATAGGTATCCCCGCCACATACATATATCGGTATCACCACCATACACATATATAGGTCTCCCCACCACATACATCTATAGGTATCCCCAAAACACACATCTATAGGTATCCCCACCACACATATCTATAGGTTTCCCCACCACACACATATATAGGTATCCCCACCACAAACATTTATAGGTATCCCCGCCACATACATATATAGGTATCACCACCATACACATATATAGGTCTCCCGACCACATACATCTATAGGTATCCCAAAACACACATCTATAGGTATCCCCACCACACATATCTATAGGTTTCCCCACCACACACATATATAGGTATCCCCACCATACACATCTATAGGTATCCCCACCACATACATATATAGGTATCCCAACCACACACATATATAGGTATCCCCACCATATACATATATAGGTATCAACACAACACACATATAGTTATCCCCACCACATACAAATAGGTATCCCGGCCACATACATATAGGTATCCCCACCACACACATATAGGTATCCCCACCACACACATATATAGGTATCACCACCACATACATATATAGGTATACCCAACACATACATATATAGGTATCCCCACCACATACATATATAGGTATCCCCACCACATACATCTATAGGTATCCCCACCACATACATATATAGGTATCACCACCACATACATATATAGGTATCCCCACCACATACATATATAGGTATCCCGACCACATACATCTATTGGTATCACCGCCACATACATCTATAGGTATCCCCACCACATACATCTATAGGTATCCCACCACACACATATATAGGTATCCCCACCACATACATCTATAGTTATCCCGCCACACACATATATAGTTATCCCGCCACACACATATATAGGTATCCCCACCAAACACATATATAGGTATTACCACCACACACATATATAGGTGTCCCCGCCAAATACATATATAGGTATCCCCACCACATACATATATAGGTATCACCACCACACACATATATAGGTATCCCCACCACATACATATATAGGTATCCCCACCACATACATATATAGGTATCCCCACCACACACATATATAGGTATCCCCACCACATACATATATAGGTATCCCCGCCACCTACATATATAGGTATCCCCACCACATACATATATAGGTATCCCCACCACATACATATATAGGTATCCCCACCACATACATATATAGGTATCCCCGCCACATACATATATATGTATCACCACCACACACATATATAGGTATCCCCACCACATACATATATAGGTATCCCCACCACATACGTCTATAGGTATCCCCACCACACACACATATAGGTATCCCCACCACATACATATATAGATATCCCCACCACATACATATATATGTATCCCCACCACATACATCTATATGTATCCCCACCACACACATATATAGGCATCCCCACCACATACATCTATAGATATCCCCACCACACACATATATAGGTATCCCCACCACATACATATATAGTATCCCCAACACACACATCTATAGGTATCCCCACCACACACATCTATAGGTATCCCCACCACACACATCTATTGGTATCCCCACCACATAAATATGTAGGTATCCCCACCATATACATATATAGGTATCCCCACCACACACATACATAGGTATCCCCACCACATACATCTATAGGTATCCCACCACACACATCTATAGGTATCCCCACCTCATACATATATAGGTATCCCCACCACACACATTTATAGGTATCCCCGCCACATACATATATCGGTATCACCACCATACACATATATAGGTCTCCCCACCACATACATCTATAGGTATCCCCAAAACACACATCTATAGGTATCCCCACCACACATATCTATAGGTTTCCCCACCACACACATATATAGGTATCCCCACCACAAACATTTATAGGTATCCCCGCCACATACATATATAGGTATCACCACCATACACATATATAGGTCTCCCGACCACATACATCTATAGGTATCCCAAAACACACATCTATAGGTATCCCCACCACACATATCTATAGGTTTCCCCACCACACACATATATAGGTATCCCCACCATACACATCTATAGGTATCCCCACCACATACATATATAGGTATCCCAACCACACACATATATAGGTATCCCCACCATATACATATATAGGTATCAACACAACACACATATAGTTATCCCCACCACATACAAATAGGTATCCCGGCCACATACATATAGGTATCCCCACCACACACATATAGGTATCCCCACCACACACATATATAGGTATCACCACCACATACATATATAGGTATACCCAACACATACATATATAGGTATCCCCACCACATACATATATAGGTATCCCCACCACATACATCTATAGGTATCCCCACCACATACATATATAGGTATCACCACCACATACATATATAGGTATCCCCACCACATACATATATAGGTATCCCGACCACATACATCTATTGGTATCACCGCCACATACATCTATAGGTATCCCCACCACATACATCTATAGGTATCCCACCACACACATATATAGGTATCCCCACCACATACATCTATAGTTATCCCGCCACACACATATATAGTTATCCCGCCACACACATATATAGGTATCCCCACCAAACACATATATAGGTATTACCACCACACACATATATAGGTGTCCCCGCCAAATACATATATAGGTATCCCCACCACATACATATATAGGTATCACCACCACACACATATATAGGTATCCCCACCACATACATATATAGGTATCCCCACCACATACATATATAGGTATCCCCACCACACACATATATAGGTATCCCCACCACATACATATATAGGTATCCCCGCCACCTACATATATAGGTATCCCCACCACATACATATATAGGTATCCCCACCACATACATATATAGGTATCCCCACCACATACATATATAGGTATCCCCGCCACATACATATATATGTATCACCACCACACACATATATAGGTATCCCCACCACATACATATATAGGTATCCCCACCACATACGTCTATAGGTATCCCCACCACACACACATATAGGTATCCCCACCACATACATATATAGATATCCCCACCACATACATATATATGTATCCCCACCACATACATCTATATGTATCCCCACCACACACATATATAGGCATCCCCACCACATACATCTATAGGTATCCCCACCACACACATATATAGGTATCCCCACCACATACATATATAGTATCCCCAACACACACATCTATAGGTATCCCCACCACACACATCTATAGGTATCCCCACCACACACATCTATTGGTATCCCCACCACATAAATATGTAGGTATCCCCACCATATACATATATAGGTATCCCCACCACACACATACATAGGTATCCCCACCACATACATCTATAGGTATCCCACCACACACATCTATAGGTATCCCCACCTCATACATATATAGGTATCCCCACCACACACATTTATAGGTATCCCCGCCACATACATATATCGGTATCACCACCATACACATATATAGGTCTCCCCACCACATACATCTATAGGTATCCCCAAAACACACATCTATAGGTATCCCCACCACACATATCTATAGGTTTCCCCACCACACACATATATAGGTATCCCCACCACAAACATTTATAGGTATCCCCGCCACATACATATATAGGTATCACCACCATACACATATATAGGTCTCCCGACCACATACATCTATAGGTATCCCAAAACACACATCTATAGGTATCCCCACCACACATATCTATAGGTTTCCCCACCACACACATATATAGGTATCCCCACCATACACATCTATAGGTATCCCCACCACATACATATATAGGTATCCCAACCACACACATATATAGGTATCCCCACCATATACATATATAGGTATCAACACAACACACATATAGTTATCCCCACCACATACAAATAGGTATCCCGGCCACATACATATAGGTATCCCCACCACACACATATAGGTATCCCCACCACACACATATATAGGTATCACCACCACATACATATATAGGTATACCCAACACATACATATATAGGTATCCCCACCACATACATATATAGGTATCCCCACCACATACATCTATAGGTATCCCCACCACATACATATATAGGTATCACCACCACATACATATATAGGTATCCCCACCACATACATATATAGGTATCCCGACCACATACATCTATTGGTATCACCGCCACATACATCTATAGGTATCCCCACCACATACATCTATAGGTATCCCACCACACACATATATAGGTATCCCCACCACATACATCTATAGTTATCCCGCCACACACATATATAGTTATCCCGCCACACACATATATAGGTATCCCCACCAAACACATATATAGGTATTACCACCACACACATATATAGGTGTCCCCGCCAAATACATATATAGGTATCCCCACCACATACATATATAGGTATCACCACCACACACATATATAGGTATCCCCACCACATACATATATAGGTATCCCCACCACATACATATATAGGTATCCCCACCACACACATATATAGGTATCCCCACCACATACATATATAGGTATCCCCGCCACCTACATATATAGGTATCCCCACCACATACATATATAGGTATCCCCACCACATACATATATAGGTATCCCCACCACATACATATATAGGTATCCCCGCCACATACATATATATGTATCACCACCACACACATATATAGGTATCCCCACCACATACATATATAGGTATCCCCACCACATACGTCTATAGGTATCCCCACCACACACACATATAGGTATCCCCACCACATACATATATAGATATCCCCACCACATACATATATATGTATCCCCACCACATACATCTATATGTATCCCCACCACACACATATATAGGCATCCCCACCACATACATCTATAGGTATCCCCACCACACACATATATAGGTATCCCCACCACATACATATATAGTATCCCCAACACACACATCTATAGGTATCCCCACCACACACATCTATAGGTATCCCCACCACACACATCTATTGGTATCCCCACCACATAAATATGTAGGTATCCCCACCATATACATATATAGGTATCCCCACCACACACATACATAGGTATCCCCACCACATACATCTATAGGTATCCCCACCACATACATCTATAGGTATCCCGCCACACACATATATAGGTACACCCACCACACACATATATAGGTATCCCCACCACATACATATATAGTTATCCCGCCACACACATATATAGGTATCCCCACCACACACATATATAGGTATTACCACCACACACATATATAGGTGTCCCCGCCAAATACATATATAGGTATCCCCACCACATACATATATAGGTATCACCACCACACACATATATAGGTATCCCCACCACATACATATATAGGTATCCCCACCACATACATATATAGGTATCCCCACCACACACATATATAGGTATCCCCACCACATACATATATAGGTATCCCCGCCACCTACATATATAGGTATCCCCACCACATACATATATAGGTATCCCCACCACATACATATATAGGTATCCCCACCACATACATATATAGGTATCCCCGCCACATACATATATATGTATCACCACCACACACATATATAGGTATCCCCACCACATACATATATAGGTATCCCCACCACATACGTCTATAGGAATCCCCACCACACACACATATAGGTATCCCCACCACATACATATATAGATATCCCCACCACATACATATATATGTATCCCCACCACATACATCTATATGTATCCCCACCACACACATATATAGGCATCCCCACCACATACATCTATAGGTATCCCCACCACACACATATATAGGTATCCCCACCACATACATATATAGTATCCCCAACACACACATCTATAGGTATCCCCACCACACACATCTATAGGTATCCCCACCACACACATCTATTGGTATCCCCACCACATAAATATGTAGGTATCCCCACCATATACATATATATGTATCCCCACCACACACATACATAGGTATCCCCACCACATACATATATAGGTATCCCCGCCACACACATATATAGGTATTCCCACCACACACATATATAGGTCTGCCCACCACATACATATATGGGTATCGCCGCCACACACATATATAGGTATCCCCGCCAAACACATATATAGGTATCCTCACCACACACATATATAGGTATCCCCGCCACATACATATTTAGGTCTCCCCGCCACATACATATATAGATATCCCCACCACACATCTATAGGTATCCCCACCACACACATATATCGGTATCCCCGCCACACACATATATATGTATCCCCACCACACACATATATAGGTATCACGACCACACACATATATAGGTATCCCCACCACATACATATATAGGTATCCCCACCACACACATATATAGGTATCACCACCACACACATATATATGTATCCCCACCACATACATATATAGGTATCCCCACCACATACATCTATAGGTATCTCAACCACACACATATATAGGTATCCCCACCACATACATATATAGGTATCCCCACCACACACATATATAGGTATACCCACCACATACATATATTGGTATCCCCACCACACACATCTATATGTATCCCCACCACACACATCTATAGGTATCCCACCACACACATCTATAGGCATCCCCACCACATACATATATAGGTATCCCCACCACATATATATATCGGTATCCCCACCACACACATATATAGGTATCCCCACCACATACATATATAGTTATCCCGCCACACACATATATAGGTATCCCCACCACACACATATATAGGTCTCCCCACCACAAGCATATATAGGTATCCCCGCCACACACAAATATAGGTATCCCTGCCACACACATATATAGGTATCCCCACCACACACATATATAGGTATCCCCGCCACATACATATATAGGTCTCCCCGCCAGATACATATATAGGTATCCCCACCACACATCTATAGGTATCCCCACCACACACATATATTGGTCTCCCCGCCACACACATATATAGGTATCCCCGCCACATACATATATAGGTCTCGCCGCCACATACATATATAGGTATCCCCACCACACATCTATAGGTATTCCCACCACACACATATATTGGTCTCCTCACCACACACATATATAGGTATCCCTGCCACATACATCTATAGGTCTCCCCACCACACACATATATAGGTATCATCACCACACACATATATAGGTCTCCCCGCCACATACATCTATAGGTCTCCCCACCACATACATATATAGGTATCACCACCACATACATATATAGGTATCCCCACCACATACATATATAGGTATCCCCACCACACACATATATAGGTAACCCCGCCACACATATATATAGGTATCCCCACCACATACATATATAGGTATCCTCACCACACACATATATATGTCTCCACGCCACATACATCCATAGGTCGCCCCACCACATACATATATAGGTATCACCACCACATACATATATAGGTATCCCCACCACATACATATATAGGTATCCCTCCCACTCACATATATATGTATCCCCGCCACACACATATATAGGTATCCCCACCACATACATCTATAGGTATCCCCACCATATACATATATAGGTATCCTCACCACACACATATATAGGTATCACCACAACATACATATATAGGTATCCCCGCCAACACATATATAGGTATCCCCGCCACATATATATATAGGTATCCCCACCACACACATCTATAGGTATCCCCAACACACACATCTATAGGTATCCCCACCACATACATCTATAGGTATCCCAACCACACACATCTATTGGTATCCCCACCACTTAAATATGTTGGTATCCCCACCATATACATATATAGGTATCCCCACCACACACATACATAGGTATCCCCACCACATACATATATAGGTATCCCCGCCACACACATATATAGGTATCCCCACCATATAAATATATAGGTATCCCCACCACATACATCTATATGTATCCCCACCACACACATATATAGGTATCCCCACCACATAAATATATAGGTATCCCCACCACACACATCTATAGGTATCCCCACCACAAACATCTATAGGTAACCCTACCACATACATATATAGGTATCCCCACCACACACATTTATAGGTATCCCCGCCACATACATATATAGGTATCACCACCACACACATATATAGGTCTCCCCACCACATACATCTATAGGTATCCCCAACACACACATCTATAGGTATCCCCACCACACACATCTATAGGTTTCCCCACCACACACATATATAGGTATCCCCACCATACACATCTATAGGTATCCCCACCACATACATATATATGTATCCCAACCACACACATATATAGGTATCCCCACCATATACATATATATGTATCACCACCACACACATATAGTTATCCCCACCACATACATATAGGTATCTCCGCCACATACATATAGGTATCCCCACCACACACATATAGGTATCCCCACCACACACATCTATAGGTATCACCACCACATACATATATAGGTATACCCAACACATACATATATAGGTATCCCCACCACATACATATATAGGTATCCCCACCACATACATCTATAGGTATCCCCACCACATACATATATAGGTATCCCCACCACATATATATATAGGTATCCCCACCACATACATATATAGGTATCCCCACCACATACATCTATTGGTATCACCGCCACATACATATATAGGTATCCCCACCACATACATCTATAGGTATCCCGCCACACACATATATAGGTATCCCCACCACACACATATATAGGTATCCCCACCACATACATCTATAGGTATCCCGCCACACACATATATAGGTATCCCCACCACACACATATATAGGTATCCTTGCCAAATACATATATAGGTATCCCCACCACATACATATATAGGTATCACCACACACACAAATATATGTATCCCCACCACATACATCTATAGGTATCCCCACCACATACATATATAGGTATCCCCGCCACCCACATATATAGGTATCCCCACTACACACATATATAGGTATCACCACCACACACATATATAGGTATCCCCGCCACATACATATATAGGTATCCCCACCACACACATATATAGGTATCACCACCACACACACATATAGGTATCCCCACCGCATACATATATAGGTATACCCACCACATACATATATAGGTATCCCCACCACACACATATATAGGTATCCCCACCACATACATATATAGGTATCCCCACCACATACATATATAGGTATCCCCACCACATACATCTATATGTATCCCAACCACACACATATATAGGTATCCCCACCACATACATATATAGGTATCCCCACCACACACATATATTAGTATCCCCACCACAGACGTATATAGGTATCCCCACCACACACATCTATATGTATCCCCACCAAACACATCTATAGGTATCCCCTCCACACACATAAATAGGTATCCCCACCACATACATATATAGGTATCCACACCACACACATATATAGGTAACCCCGCCACACACATATATAGGTATCCCCACCACATACATATATAGGTATCCTCACCACACACATATATAGGTCTCCACGCCACATACATCCATAGGTCTCCCCACCACATACATATATAGGTATCACCACCACATACATATATAGGTATCCCCACCACATACATATATAGGTATCCCTACCATACACATTAATAGGTATCCCCGCCACACACATATATAGGTATCCCCACCACATACATCTATAGGTATCCCCACCACATACATATATAGGTATCCTCACCACACACATATATAGGTATCACCACCACATACATATATAGGTATCCCGCCACACACATATATAGGTATCCCCGCCACATACATATATAGGTATCCCCACCACACACATCTATAGGTACCCCCACCACATACATATATAGGTATCACCACCACATACATATATAGGTATCCCCACCACACACATATATAGGTATCCCCACCACACACATATATATAGGTATCCCCGCCACACACATATATAGGTATCCCCACCACATACATATATAGGTCTCCCCACCACATACATCTATAGGTATCCCCACCACACACATCTATAGGTATCCCCACTACACACATATATAGGTATCACCACCACACACATATATTGGTCTCCCCACCACACACATATATAGGTATCCCCCCCCCACATACATATATAGGTCTCCCTGCCACATACATATATAGGTATGCCCACCACACATCTATAGGTATCCCCACCACACACATATATTGATCTCCTCACCACTCACATATATAGGTATCTCTGCCACATACATCTATAGGTCTCCCCACCACATATATATAGGTATCATCACTACACACATATATAGGTCTCCGCGCCACATACATCTATAGGTCTCCCCACCACATACATATATAGGTATCACCACCACACACATATATAGGTAACCCCGCCACACACATATATAGGTATCCCCACCACATACATATATAGGTATCCTCACCACACACATATATAGGTCTCCACGCCACATACATCAATAGGTTTCCCCACCACATACATATATAGGTATCACCACCACATACATATATAGGTATCCCCACCACATACATATATAGGTATCCCTACCACACACATATATAGGTATCCCCGCCACATACATGTATAGGTATCCCCACCACATACATCGATAGGTATCCCCACCACATACATATATTGGTATCCTCACCACACACATATAGGTATCACCACCACATACATATATAGGTATCCCCGCCACACACATATATAGGTATCCCCGCCACATACATATATAGGTATCCCCACCACACACATCTATAGGTATCCCCACCACATACATATATAGGTATCCCCACCACATAAATATATAGGTATCCCCACCACACACATCTATAGGTATCCCACCACACACATCTATAGGTATCCCCACCTCATACATATAAAGGTATCCCCACCACACACATTTATAGGTATCCCCGCCACATACATATATCGGTATCACCACCATACACATATATAGGTCTCCCCACCACATACATCTATAGGTATCCCCAAAACACACATCTATAGGTATCCCCACCACACATATCTATAGGTTTCCCCACCACACACATATATAGGTATCCCCACCACACACATTTATAGGTATCCCCGCCACATACATATATAGGTATCACCACCATTCACATGTATAGGTCTCCCGACCACATACATCTATAGGTATCCCCAAAACACACATCTATAGGTATCCCCACCACACATATCTATAGGTTTCCCCACCACACACATATATATGTATCCCCACCATACACATCTATAGGTATCCCCACCACATACATATATAGGTATCCCAACCACACACATATATAGGTATCCCCACCATATACATATATAGGTATCAACACCGCACACATATAGTTATCCCCACCACATACAAATAGGTATCCCGGCCACTTACATATAGGTATCCCCACCACACACATATAGGTATCCCCACCACACACATATATAGGCATCACCACTACATACATATATAGGTATACCCAACACATACATATATAGGTATCCCCACCACATACATATATAGGTATCCCCACCACATACATCTATAGGTATCCCCACCACATACATATATAGGTATCACCACCACATACATATATAGGTATCCCCACCACATACATATATAGGTATCCCCACCACATACATCTATTGGTATCACCGCCACATACATCTATATGTATCCCCACCACATACATCTATAGGTATCCCGCCACACACATATATAGGTATACCCACCACACACATATATAGGTATCCCCACCACATACATCTATAGTTATCCCGCCACACACATATATAGGTATCCCCACCACACACATATATAGGTATTACCACCACACACATATATAGGTGTCCCCGCCAAATACATATATAGGTATCCCCACCACATACATATATAGGTATCACCACCACACACATATATAGGTATCCCCACCACATACATATATAGGTATCCCCACCACATACATATATAGGTATCCCCACCACACACATATATAGGTATCACCACCACATACATATATAGGTATCCCCGCCACCTACATATATAGGTATCCCCACCACATACATATATAGGTATCCCCACCACATACATATATAGGTATCCCCACCACATACATATATAGGTATCCCCGCCACATACATATATATGTATCACCACCACACACATATATAGGTATCCCCACCACATACATATATAGGTATCCCCCCACATACGTCTATAGGTATCCCCACCACACACACATATAGGTATCCCCACCACATACATATATAGATATCCCCACCACATACATATATATGTATCCCCACCACATACATCTATATGTATCCCCACCACACACATATATAGGCATCCCCACCACATACATCTATAGGTATCCCCACCACACACATATATAGGTATCCCCACCACATACATATATAGTATCCCCAACACACACATCTATAGGTATCCTCACCACACACATCTATAGGTATCCCAACCACACACATCTATTGGTATCCCCACCACATAAATATGTAGGTATCCCCACCATATACATATATAGGTATCCCCACCACACACATACATAGGTATCCCCACCACATACATATATAGGTATCCCCGCCACACACATATATAGGTATTCCCACCACACACATATATAGGTCTGCCCACCACATACATATATAGGTATCCCCGCCACACACATATATAGGTATCCCAGCCAAACACATATATAGGTATCCTCACCACACACATATATAGGTATCCCCGCCACATACATATTTAGGTCTCCCCGCCACATACATATATAGATATCCCCACCACACATCTATAGGTATCCCCACCACACACATATATCGGTATCCCCGCCACACACATATATAGGTATCCCCACCACACACATATATAGGTATCACCACCACACACATATATAGGTATCCCCACCACATACATATATAGGTATCCCCACCACACACATATATAGGTATCACCACCACACACATATATATGTATCCCCACCACATACATATATAGGTATCCCCACCACATACATCTATAGGTATCTCAACCACACACATATATAGGTATCCCCACCACATACATATATAGGTATCCCCACCACACACATATATAGGTATACCCACCACATACATATATTGGTATCCCCACCACACACATCTATATGTATCCCCACCACACACATCTATAGGTATCCCACCACACACATCTATAGGTATCCCCACCACATACATATATAGGTATCCCCACCACATATATATATATCGGTATCCCCACCACACACATATATAGGTATCCCCGCCACACACAAATATAGGTATCCCTGCCACACACATATATAGGTATCCCCACCACACACATATATAGGTATCCCCGCCACATACATACATAGGTCTCCCCGCCAGATACATATATAGGTATCCCCACCACACATCTATAGGTATCCCCACCACACACATATATTGGTCTCCCCGCCACACACATATATAGGTATCCCCGCCACATACATATATAGGTCTCGCCGCCACATACATATATAGGTATCCCCACCACACATCTATAGGTATTCCCACCACACACATATATTGGTCTCCTCACCACACACATATATAGGTATCCCTGCCACATACATCTATAGGTCTCCCCACCACACACATATATAGGTATCATCACCACAAACATATATAGGTCTCCCCGCCACATACATATATAGGTCTCCCCACCACATACATATATAGGTATCACCACCACATACATATATAGGTATCCCCACCACATACATATATAGGTATCCCCACCACACACATATATAGGTAACCCCGCCACACACATATATAGGTATCCCCACCACATACATATATAGGTATCCTCACCACACACATATATAGGTCTCCACGCCACATACATCCATAGGTCTCCCCACCACATACATATATAGGTATCACCACCACATACATTTATAGGTATCCCCACCACATACATATATAGGTATCCCTCCCACTCACATATATAGGTATCCCCGCCACACACATATATAGGTATCCCCACCACATACATCTATAGGTATCCCCACCACATACATATATAGGTATCCTCACCACACACATATATAGGTATCACCACAACATACATATATAGGTATCCCCGCCAACACATATATAGGTATCCCCGCCACATATATATATAGGTATCCCCACCACACACATCTATAGGTATCCCCAACACACACATCTATAGGTATCCCCACCACACACATCTATAGGTATCCCAACCACACACATCTATTGGTATCCCCACCACATAAATATGTTGGTATCCCCACCATATACATATATAGGTATCCCCACCACACACATACATAGGTATCCCCACCACATACATATATAGGTATCCCCGCCACACACATATATAGGTATCCCCACCATATAAATATATAGGTATCCCCACCACATACATCTATATGTATCCCCACCACACACATATATAGGTATCCCCACCACATAAATATATAGGTATCCCCACCACACACATCTATAGGTATCCCCACCACAAACATCTATAGGTAACCCTACCACATACATATATAGGTATCCCCACCACACACATTTATAGGTATCCCCGCCACATACATATATAGGTATCACCACCACACACATATATACATGTAGGTCTCCCCACCACATACATCTATAGGTATCCCCAACACACACATCTATAGGTATCCCCACCACACACATCTATAGGTTTCCCCACCACACACATATATAGGTATCCCCACCATACACATCTATAGGTATCCCCACCACATACATATATATGTATCCCAACCACACACATATATAGGTATCCCCACCATATACATATATATGTATCACCACCACACACATATAGTTATCCCCACCACATACATATAGGTATCTCCGCCACATACATATAGGTATCCCCACCACACACATATAGGTATCCCCACCACACACATCTATAGGTATCACCACCACATACATATATAGGTATCCCCACCACATACATCTATAGGTATCCCCACCACATACATATATAGGTATCCCCACCACATATATATATAGGTATCCCCACCACATACATATATAGGTATCCCCACCACATACATCTATTGGTATCACCGCCACATACATATATAGGTATCCCCACCACATACATCTATAGGTATCCCGCCACACACATATATAGGTATCCCCACCACACACATATATATGTATCCCCACCACATACATCTATATGTATCCCGCCACACACATATATAGGTATCCCCACCACACACATATATAGGTATCCTTGCCAAATACATATATAGGTATCCCCACCACATACATATATAGGTATCCCCACCACACACATATATAAGTATCCCCACCACATACATATATAGGTATCCCCACCACACACATCTATAGGTATCTCCACCAAACACATCTATAGGTATCCCCTCCACATACATCCATAGGTATCCCCACCACATTCATATATAGGTATCCCCACCACATACATATATCGGTATCCCCACCACACACATATATAGGTATCCCCACCACATACATAAATAGGTATCCCCGCAACACACATATATAGGTATCCCCACCACACACATATATAGGTCTCCCCACCACAAGCATATATAGGTATCCCCGCCACACACATATATAGGTATCCCCGCCACACACATATATAGGTATCCCCACCACACACATATATAGGTATCCCCGCCACGTACATATATAGGTCTCCCCGCCACATACATATATAGGTATCCCCACCACACATCTATATGTATCCCCACCACACACATATATTGGTCTCCCCACCACACACATATATAGGTATCCCCCCACATACATATATAGGTCTCCCCGCCACATACATATATAGGTATCCCCACCACACATCTATAGGTATCCCCACCACACACATATATTGATCTCCTCACCACACACATATATAGGTATCCCTGCCACATACATCTATAGGTCTCCCCACCACACACATATCTAGGTATCATCAGCACACACATATATAGGTCTCTCCGCCACATACATCTATAGGTCTCCCCACCACATACATATATAGGTATCACCACCACATACATATATAGGTATCCCCACCACATACATATATAGGTATCCCCACCACACACATATATAGGTAACCCCGCCTCACACATATATAGGTATCCCCACCACATACATATATAGGTATCCTCACCACACACATATATAGGTCTCCACGCCACATACATCCATAGGTCTCCCCACCACATACATATATAGGCATCACCACCACATACATATATAGGTATCCCCACTACATACATATATAGGTATCCCTACCATACACATATATAGGTATCCCCGCCACACACATATATAGGTATCCCGACCACATACATATATAGGTATCCCCGCAGCACACATATATAGGTATCCCCACCACACACATATATAGGTCTCCCCACCACAAGCATATATAGGTATCCCCGCCACACACATATATAGGTATCCCCGCCACACACATATATAGGTATCACCACCACATACATATATAGGTATACCCACATACATATATAGGTATCCCCACCACATACATATATAGGTATCCCCACCACATACATCTATAGGTATCCCCACCACATACATATATAGGTATCCCCACCACATATATATATAGGTATCCCCACCACATACATATATAGGTATCCCCACCACATACATCTATTGGTATCACCGCCACATACATATATAGGTATCCCCACCACATACATCTATAGGTATCCCGCCACACACATATATAGGTATCCCCACCACACACATATATAGGTATCCCCACCACATACATCTATAGGTATCCCGCCACACACATATATAGGTATCCCCACCACACACATATATAGGTATCCTTGCCAAATACATATATAGGTATCCCCACCACATACATATATAGGTATCACCACACACACATATATATGTATCCCCACCACATATATCTATAGGTATCCCCACCACACACATATATAGGTATCCCCACCACAAACATATATAGGTATCCCCACCACATACATATATAGGTATCCCCACCACATACATCTATATGTATCCCCACCACACACATATATAGGTATCCCCACCACATACATATATAGGTATCCCCACCACACACATATATAAGTATCCCCACCACATACATATATAGGTATCCCCACCACACACATCTATAGGTATCTCCACCAAACACATCTATAGGTATCCCCTCCACATACATCCATAGGTATCCCCACCACATTCATATATAGGTATCCCCACCACATACATATATCGGTATCCCCACCACACACATATATAGGTATCCCCACCACATACATAAATAGGTATCCCCGCAACACACATATATAGGTATCCCCACCACACACATATATAGGTCTCCCCACCACAAGCATATATAGTTATCCCCGCCACACACATATATAGGTATCCCCGCCACACACATATATAGGTATCCCCACCACACACATATATAGGTATCCCCGCCACGTACATATATAGGTCTCCCCGCCACATACATATATAGGTATCCCCACCACACATCTATATGTATCCCCACCACACACATATATTGGTCTCCCCACCACACACATATATAGGTATCCCCCCACATACATATATAGGTCTCCCCGCCACATACATATATAGGTATCCCCACCACACATCTATAGGTATCCCCACCACACACATATATTGATCTCCTCACCACACACATATATAGGTATCCCTGCCACATACATCTATAGGTCTCCCCACCACACACATATATAGGTATCATCAGCACACACATATATAGGTCTCTCCGCCACATACATCTATAGGTCTCCCCACCACATACATATATAGGTATCACCACCACATACATATATAGGTATCCCCACCACATACATATATAGGTATCCCCACCACACACATATATAGGTAACCCCGCCTCACACATATATAGGTATCCCCACCACATACATATATAGGTATCCTCACCACACACATATATAGGTCTCCACGCCACATACATCCATAGGTCTCCCCACCACATACATATATAGGCATCACCACCACATACATATATAGGTATCCCCACTACATACATATATAGGTATCCCTACCATACGCATATATAGGTATCCCCGCCACACACATATATAGGTATCCCGACCACATACATATATAGGTATCCCCGCAGCACACATATATAGGTATCCCCACCACACACATATATAGGTCTCCCCACCACAAGCATATATAGGTATCCCCGCCACACACATATATAGGTATCCCCGCCACACACATATATAGGTATCCCCACCACACACATATATAGGTATCCCCGCCACGTACATATATAGGTCTCCCCGCCACATACATATATAGGTATCCCCACCACACATCTATAGGTATCCCCACCACACACATATATTGGTTTCCCCACCACACACATATATAGGTCTCCCCCCACATACATATATAGGTCTCCCCGCCACATACATATATAGGTATCCCCACCACACATATATAGGTATCCCCACCACACACATATATTGATCTCCTCACCACACACATATATAGGTATCCCTGCCACATACATCTATAGGTCTCCCCACTACACACATATATAGGTATCATCACCACACACATATATAGGTCTCCCCGCCACATACATCTATAGGTCTCCCCACCACATACATATATAGTTATCCCGCCACACACATATATAGGTATCCCCACCACACACATATATAGGTATTACCACCACACACATATATAGGTGTCCCCGCCAAATACATATATAGGTATCCCCACCACACACATATATAGGTATCACCACCACACACATATATAGGTATCCCCACCACATACATATATAGGTATCCCCACCACATACATATATAGGTATCCCCACCACACACATATATAGGTATCCCCACCACATACATATATAGGTATCCCCGCCACCTACATATATAGGTATCCCCACCACATACATATATAGGTATCCCCACCACATACATATATAGGTATCCCCACCACATACATATATAGGTATCCCCGACACATACATATATATGTATCACCACCACACACATATATAGGTATCCCAACCACATACATATATAGGTATCCCCACCACATACGTCTATAGGTATCCCCACCACACACACATATAGGTATCCCCACCACATACATATATAGATATCCCCACCACATACATATATATGTATCCCCACCACATACATCTATATGTATCCCCACCACACACATATATAGGTATCCCCACCACATACATATATAGTATCCCCAACACACACATCTATAGGTATCCTCACCACACACATCTATAGGTATCCCAACCACACACATCTATTGGTATCTCCACCACATAAATATGTAGGTATCCCCACCATATACATATATAGGTATCCCCACCACACACATACATAGGTATCCCCACCACATACATATATAGGTATCCCCGCCACACACATATATAGGTATTCCCACCACACACATATATAGGTCTGCCCACCACATACATATATAGGTATCGCCGCCACACACATATATAGGTATCCCCGCCAAACACATATATAGGTATCCTCACCACACACATATATAGGTATCCCCGCCACATACATATTTAGGTCTCCCCGCCACATACATATATAGATATCCCCACCACACATCTATAGGTATCCCCACCACACACATATATCGGTATCCCCGCCACACACATATATAGGTATCCCCACCACACACATATATAGGTATCACCACCACACACATATATAGGTATCCCCACCACATACATATATAGGTATCCCCACCACACACATATATAGGTATCACCACCACACACATATATGTGTATCCCCACCACACACATATATAGGTATCCCCACCACATACATATATAGGTATCCCCACCACACACATATATAGGTATCACCACCACACACATATATATGTATCCCCACCACATACATATATAGGTATCCCCACCACATACATCTATAGGTATCTCAACCACACACATATATAGGTATCCCCACCACATACATATATAGGTATCCCCACCACACACATATATAGGTATACCCACCACATACATATATTGGTATCCCCACCACACACATCTATATGTATCCCCACCACACACATCTATAGGTATCCCACCACACACATCTATAGGTATCCCCACCACATACATATATAGGTATCCCCACCACATATATATATCGGTATCCCCACCACACACATATATAGGTATCCCCACCACATACATATATAGTTATCCCCGCCACACACATATATAGGTATCCCCACCACACACATATATAGGTCTCCCCACCACAAGCATATATAGGTATCCCCGCCACACACAAATATAGGTATCCCTGCCACACACATATATAGGAATCCCCACCACACACATATATAGGTATCCCCGCCACATACATACATAGGTCTCCCCGCCAGATACATATATAGGTATCCCCACCACACATCTATAGGTATCCCCACCACACACATATATTGGTCTCCCCGCCACACACATATATAGGTATCCCCGCCACATACATATATAGGTCTCGCCGCCACATACATATATAGGTATCCCCACCACACATCTATAGGTATTCCCACCACACACATATATTGGTCTCCTCACCACACACATATATAGGTATCCCTGCCACATACATCTATAGGTCTCCCCACCACACACATATATAGGTATCATCACAACACACATATATAGGTCTCCCCGCCACATACATCTATAGGTCTCCCCACCACATACATATATAGGTATCACCACCACATACATATATAGGTATCCCCACCACATACATATATAGGTATCCCCACCACACACGTATATAGGTAACCCCGCCACACACATATATAGGTATCCCCACCACATACATATATAGGCATCCTCACCACACACATATATAGGTCTCCACGCCACATACATCCATAGGTCTCCCCACCACATACATATATAGGTATCACCACCACATACATATATAGGTATCCCCACCACATACATATATAGGTATCCCTCCCACTCACATATATAGGTATCCCCGCCACACACATATATAGGTATCCCCACCACATACATCTATAGGTATCCCCACCACATACATATATAGGTATCCTCACCACACACATATATAGGTATCACCACAACATACATATATAGGTATCCCCGCCAACACATATATAGGTATCCCCGCCACATATATATATAGGTATCCCCACCACACACATCTATAGGTATCCCCAACACACACATCTATAGGTATCCCCACCACACACATCTATAGGTATCCCAACCACACACATATATTAGTATCCCCACCACATAAATATGTTGGTATCCCCACCATATACATATATAGGTATCCCCACCACACACATACATAGGTATCCCCACCACATACATATATAGGTATCCCCGCCACACACATATATAGGTATCCCCACCATATAAATATATAGGTATCCCCTCCACATACATCTATATGTATCCCCACCACACACATATATAGGTATCCCCACCACATAAATATATAGGTATCCCCACCACACACATCTATAGGTATCCCCACCACAAACATCTATAGGTAACCCTACCACATACATATATAGGTATCCCCACCACACACATTTATAGGTATCCCCGCCACATACATATATAGGTATCACCACCACACACATATATAGGTCTCCCCACCACATACATCTATAGGTATCCCCAACACACACATCTATAGGTATCCCCACCATACACATCTATATGTATCCCCACCACATACATATATATGTATCCCAACCACACACATATATAGGTATCCCCACCATATACATATATTTGTATCACCACCACACACATATAGTTATCCCCACCACATACATATAGGTATCTCCGCCACATACATATAGGTATCCCCACCACACACATATAGGTATCCCCACCACACACATCTATAGGTATCACCACCACATACATATATAGGTATACCCAACACATACATATATAGGTATCCCCACCACATACATATATAGGTATCCCCACCATATACATCTATAGGTATCCCCACCACATACATATATAGGTATCCCCACCACATATATATATAGGTATCCCCACCACATACATATATAGGTATCCCCACCACATACATCTATTGGTATCACCGCCACATACATATATAGGTATCCCCACCACATACATCTATAGGTATCCCGCCACACACATATATAGGTATCCCCACCACACACATATATAGGTATCCCCACCACATACATCTATAGGTATCCCGCCACACACATATATAGGTATCCCCACCACACACATATATAGGTATCCTTGCCAAATACATATATAGGTATCCCCACCACATACATATATAGGTATCACCACACACACATATATATGTATCCCCACCACATACATCTATAGGTATCCCCACCACACACATATATAGGTATCCCCACCACAAACATATATAGGTATCCCCACCACATACATATATAGGTATCCCCACCACATACATCTATATGTATCCCCACCACACACATATATAGGTATCCCCACCACATACATATATAGGTATCCCCACCACACACATATATAAGTATCCCCACCACATACATATATAGGTATCCCCACCACACACATCTATAGGTATCTCCACCAAACACATCTATAGGTATCCCCTCCACATACATCCATAGGTATCCCCACCACATTCATATATAGGTATCCCCACCACATACATATATCGGTATCCCCACCACACACATATATAGGTATCCCCACCACATACATAAATAGGTATCCCCGCAACACACATATATAGGTATCCCCACCACACACATATATAGGTCTCCCCACCACAAGCATATATAGGTATCCCCGCCACACACATATATAGGTATCCCCGCCACACACATATATAGGTATCCCCACCACACACATATATAGGTATCCCCGCCACGTACATATATAGGTCTCCCCGCCACATACATATATAGGTATCCCCACCACACATCTATATGTATCCCCACCACACACATATATTGGTCTCCCCACCACACACATATATAGGTATCCCCCCACATACATATATAGGTCTCCCCGCCACATACATATATAGGTATCCCCACCACACATCTATAGGTATCCCCACCACACACATATATTGATCTCCTCACCACACACATATATAGGTATCCCTGCCACATATATCTATAGGTCTCCCCACCACACACATATATAGGTATCATCAGCACACACATATATAGGTCTCTCCGCCACATACATCTATAGGTCTCCCCACCACATACATATATAGGTATCACCACCACATACATATATAGGTATCCCCACCACATACATATATAGGTATCCCCACCACACACATATATAGGTAACCCCGCCTCACACATATATAGGTATCCCCACCACATACATATATAGGTATCCTCACCACACACATATATAGGTCTCCACGCCACATACATCCATAGGTCTCCCCACCACATACATATATAGGCATCACCACCACATACATATATAGGTATCCCCACTACATACATATATAGGTATCCCTACCATACACATATATAGGTATCCCCGCCACACACATATATAGGTATCCCGACCACATACATATATAGGTATCCCCGCAGCACACATATATAGGTATCCCCACCACACACATATATAGGTCTCCCCACCACAAGCATATATAGGTATCCCCGCCACACACATATATAGGTATCCCCGCCACACACATATATAGGTATCCCCACCACACACATATATAGGTATCCCCGCCACGTACATATATAGGTCTCCCCGCCACATACATATATAGGTATCCCCACCACACATCTATAGGTATCCCCACCACACACATATATTGGTCTCCCCACCACACACATATATAGGTATCCCCCCACATACATATATAGGTCTCCCCGCCACATACATATATAGGTATCCCCACCACACATATATAGGTATCCCCACCACACACATATATTGATCTCCTCACCACACACATATATAGGTATCCCTGCCACATACATCTATAGGTCTCCCCACCACACACATATATAGTTATCATCACCACACACATATATAGGTCTCCCCGCCACATACATCTATAGGTCTCCCCACCACATACATATATAGGTATCACCACCACATACATATATAGGTATCCCCACCATATACATATATAGGTATCCCCACCACACACATATATAGGTAACCCCGCCACACACATATATAGTTATCCCCACCACATACATATATAGGTATCCTCACCACACACATATATAGGTCTCCACGCCACATACATCCATAGGTCTCCCCACCACATACATATATAGGCATCACCAACACATACATATATAGGTATCGCCACTACATACATATATAGGTATCCCTACCATACACATATATAGGTATCCCCGCCACACACATATATAGGCATCCCCACCACATACAACTATAGGTATCCCCACCACATACATATATAGGTATCCCCGCCACACACATATATAGGTATCCCCGCCACATACATATATAGGTATCCCCACCACACACATCTATAGGTACCCCCACCACATACATATATAGGTATCACCACCACATACATATATAGGTATCCCCACCACACACATATATAACTATCCCCACCACACACATATATAGGTATCCCCGCCACACACATATATAGGTATCCCCACCACATACATATATAGGTATCCCCACCACATACATCTATAGGTATCCCCACCACACACATCTATAGGTATCCCCACTACACACATATATAGGTATCACCACCACACACATATATTGGTCTCCCCACCACACACATATATAGGTATGCCCCCCTCATAAATATATAGGTCTCCCTGCCACATACATATATAGGTCTCCCCACCACACACATATATATGTATCATCACCACACACATATATAGGTCTCCCCGCCACATACATCTATAGGTCTCCCCACCACATACATATATAGGTATCACCACCACATACATATATAGGTATCCCCACCACATACATATATAGGTATCCCCACCACACACATATATAGGTAACCCCGCCACACACATATATAAGTATCCCCACCACATACATATATAGGTATCCCCACCACACACATCTATAGGTATCGCCACCAAACACATCTATAGGTATCCCCTCCACACACATCCATAGGTATCCCCACCACATTCATATATAGGTATCCCCACCACATACATATATCGGTATCCCCACCACACACATATATAGGTATCCCCACCACATACATATATAGGTATCCCCGCAACACACATATATAGGTATCCCCACCACACACATATATAGGTCTTCCCACCACAAGCATATATAGGTATCCCCGCCACACACATATATAGGTATCCCCGCCACACACATATATAGGTATCCCCACCACACACATATATAGGTATCCCCGCCACGTACATATATAGGTCTCCCCGCCACATACATATATAGGTATCCCCACCACACATCTATAGGTATCCCCACCACACACATATATTGGTCTCTCCACCACACACATATATAGGTATCCCCCCACATACATATATAGGTCTCCCCGCCACATACATATATAGGTATCCCCACCACACATCTATAGGTATCCCCACCACACACATATATTGATCTCCTCACCACACACATATATAGGTATCCCTGCCACATACATCTATAGGTCTCCCCACCACACACATATATAGGTATCATCAGCACACACATATATAGGTCTCTCCGCCACATACATCAATAGGTCTCCCCACCACATACATATATAGGTATCACCACCACATACATATATAGGTATCCCCACCACATACATATATAGGTATCCCCACCACACACATATATAGGTAACCCCGCCACACACATATATAGGTATCCCCACCACATACATATATAGGTATCCTCACCACACACATATATAGGTCTCCACGCCACATACATCCATAGGTCTCCCCACCACATACATATATAGGCATCACCACCACATACATATATAGGTATCCCCACTACATACATATATAGGTATCCCTACCATACACATATATAGGTATCCCCGCCACACACATATATAGGTATCCCGACCACATACATATATAGGTATCCCCGCAACACACATATATAGGTATCCCCACCACACACATATATAGGTCTCCCCACCACAAGCATATATAGGTATCCCCGCCACACACTTATATAGGTATCCCCGCCACACACATATATAGGTATCCCCACCACACACATATATAGGTATCACCGCCACGTACATATATAGGTCTCCCCGCCACATACATATATAGGTATCCCCACCACACATCTATAGGTATCCCCACCACACACATATATTGGTCTCCCCACCACACACATATATAGGTATCCCCCCACATACATATATAGGTCTCCCCGCCACATACATATATAGGTATCCCCACCACACATCTATAGGTATCCCCACCACACACATATATTGATCTCCTCACCACACACATATATAGGTATCCCTGCCACATACATCTATAGGTCTCCCCACCACACACATATATAGGTATCATCACCACACACATATATAGGTATCATCACCACACACATATATAGGTCTCCCCGCCACATACATCTATAGGTCTCCCCACCACATACATATATAGGTATCACCACCACATACATATATAGGTATCCCCACCACATACATATATAGGTATCCCCACCACACACATATATAGGTAACCCCGCCACATACATATATAGGTCTCCACGCCACACACATATATAGGTCTCCACGCCACATACATCCATAGGTATCCCCACCACATACATATATAGGCATCACCAACACATACATATATAGGTATCGCCACTACATACATATATAGGTATCCCTACCATACACATATATAGGTATCCCCGCCACACACATATATAGGCATCCCCACCACATACATCTATAGGTATCCCCACCACATACATATATAGGTATCCCCGCCACACACATATATAGGTATCCCCGCCACATACATATATAGGTATCCCCACCACACACATCTATAGGTACCCCCACCACATACATATATAGGTATCACCACCACATACATATATAGGTATCCCCACCACACACATATATAGGTATCCCCACCACACACATATATAGGTATCCCCGCCACACACATATATAGGTATCCCCACCACATACATATATAGGTATCCCCACCACATACATCTATAGGTATCCCCACCACACACATCTATAGGTATCCCCACTACACACATATATAGGTATCACCACCACACACATATATTGGTCTCCCCACCACACACATATATAGGTATGCCCCCCTCAAAAATATATAGGTCTCCCTGCCACATACATATATAGGTCTCCCCACCACACACATATATATGTATCATCACCACACACATATATAGGTCTCCCCGCCACATACATCTATAGGTCTCCCCACCACATACATATATAGGTATTACCACCACTTACATATATAGGTATCCCCACCACATACATATATAGGTATCCCCACCACACACATATATAGGTAACCCCGCCACACACATATATAAGTATCCCCACCACATACATATATAGGTATCCTCACCACACTCATATATAGGTCTCCACGCCACATACATCCATAGGTTTCCCCACCACATACATATATAGGTATCACCACCACATACATATATAGGTATCCCCACCACATACATATATAGGTATCCCTACCACACTGATATATAGGTATCCCCGCCACACACATATATAGGTATCCCCACCACATACATCTATAGTTATCCCCACCACATACATATATAGGTATCCTCACCACACACATATAGGTATCACCACCACATACATATATAGGTATCCCCGCCACACACATATATAGGTATCCCCGCCACATACATATATAGGTATCCCCACCACACACATCTATAGGTATCCCACCACATACATATATAGGTATCCCCACCACATAAATATATAGGTATCCCCACCACACACATCTATAGGTTTCCCCACCACACACAACTATATGTATCCCCACCACATACATATATAGGTATCCCCACCACACACATTTATAGGTATCCCCGCCACATACATATATAGGTATCACCACCACACACATATATATGTCTCCCCACCACATACATCTATAGGTATCCCCAACACACACATCTATAGGTATCCCCACCACACACATCTATAGGTTTCCCCACCACACACATATATAGGTATCCCCACAATACACATCTATAGGTATCCCCACCACATACATATATAGGTATCCCAACCACACACATATATAGGCATCCACACCATATACATATATAGGTATCACCACCACACACATATAGTTATCCCCACCACATACATATAGGTATCCCCGCCACATACATATAGGTATCCCCACCACACACATATAGGTATCCCCACCACACACATCTATAGGTATCCCCACCACATACATATATAGGTATCCCCACCACATAAATATATAGGTATCCCCACCACATACATATATAGGTATCCCCACCACATACATCTATTGGTATCACCGCCACATACATTATAGGTATCCGGCCACACACATATATAGGTATCCCCACCACAAACATATACAGGTATCCCCACCACATACATCTATAGGTATCCCGCCACACACATATATAGGTATCCCCACCACACACATATATAGGTATCACCACCACACACATATATAGGTATCCCCGCCGAATACATATATAGGTATCCCCACCACATACATATATAGGTATCACCACCACACACATGTATATGTATCCCCATCACATACATATATAGGTATCCCCACCACATACATCTATAGGTATCCCCACCAGACACATATATAGGTATCCCCGCCAAATAGATATATAGGTATCCCCACCACATACATATATAGGTATCAACACCACACACATATATATGTATCCCCACCACATACATATATAGGTATCCCCACCACATACATCTATAGGTATCCCCACCACACACATATATAGGTATCCCCACCACATACATATATAGGTATCCCCACCACATACATATATAGGTATCCCCAACACACACATCTATAGGTATCCCCACCACACACATCTATAGGTTTCCCCACCACACACATATATAGGTATCCCCACCATACACATCTATAGGTATCCCCACCACATACATATATAGGTATCCCAACCACACACATATATAGGTATCCACACCATATACATATATAGGTATCACCACCACACACATATAGTTATCCCCACCACATACATATAGGTATCCCCGCCACATACATATAGGTATCCCCACCACACACATATAGGTATCCCCACCACACACATCTATAGGTATCACCACCACATACATATATAGGTATACCCAACACATACATATATAGGTATCCCCACCACATACATATATAGGTATCCCCACCAAATACATCTATAGGTATCCCCACCACATACATATATAGGTATCCCCACCACATAACTATATAGGTATCCCCACCACATACATATATAGGTATCCCCACCACATACATCTATTGGTATCACCGCCACATACATTATAGGTATCCCGCCACACACATATATAGGTATCCCCACCACAAACATATATAGGTATCCCCACCACATACATCTATAGGTATCCCGCCACACACATATATAGGTATCCCCACCACACACATATATATGTATCACCACCACACACATATATAGGTATCCCCGCCGAATACATATATAGGTATCCCCACCACATACATATATAGGTATCACCACCACACACATGTATATGTATTCCCACCACATACATATTTAGGTATCCCCACCACATACATCTATAGGTATCCCCACCAGACACATATATAGGTATCCCCGCCAAATAGATATATAGGTATCCCCACCACATACATATATAGGTATCAACACCATACACATATATATATATCCCCACCACATACATATATAGGTATCCCCACCACATACATATATAGGTATCCCCACCACACACATATATAGGTATCCCCACCACATACATATATAGGTATCCCCACCACATACATATACAGGTATCCCCACCACAAACATATATAGATATCCCCACCACATACATATATAGGTATCCCCACCAAATACATATTTAGGTATCCCCGCCACATACATATATATGTATCACCATCACACACATATATAGGTATCCCCACCACATACATATATAGGTATCTCCACCACATACATTTATAGGTATCCCCACCACACACATATATAGGTATCCCCACCACATACATATATAGATATCCCCACCACATACATATATATGTATCCCCACCACATACATCTATATGTATCCCCACCACACACATATATAGGTATTCCCACCACATACATCTATATGTATCCCCACCACACACATATATAGGTATCCCCACCACATACATATATAGGTATCCCACCACACACATCTGTAGGTATCCCCACCACACACATCTATAGTTATCCCAACCACACACATCTATAGGTATCCCCACCACATAAATATGTAGGTATCCCCACCATATACATATATAGGTAGCCCCACCACACACATATATAGGTCTCCCCACCACATACATATATAGGTATCCCCGCCACACACATATATAGGTATCCCCGCCTAACACATATATAGGTATCCCCACCACACACATATATAGGTATCCCCGCCACATACATATATAGGTCTCCCCGCCACATACATATATAGGTATCCCCGCCATACATAAATAGGTATCACAACCACACACATATATAGGTCTCCTCACCACACTCATATATAGGTATCCCTGCCACATACATATATAGGTCTCACCACCACACACATATATAGGTATCCCCACCACATACATATATAGGTATCCCCGCTACACACATATATAGGTATCCCCACTACACACATATATAGGTATCACCACCACACGCATATATAGGTATCCCTGCCACATACATATATAGGTATCCCCACCACACACATATATAGGTATCACCACCACACACATATATAGGTATCCCCACCACATACATATATAGGTATCCCAACCACACACATCTATAGGTATCCCCACCACACACATCTATAGGTATCCCAACCACACACATCTATAGGTATCCCCGCCACACACATATATAGGTATCCCCACCACATACATATATAGGTATCCCCACCACATACATCTATAGGTATCCCCACCACACACATCTATATGTATCCCCACTACACACATATATAGGTATCACCACCACACACATATATTGGTCTCCCCACCGCACACATATATAGGTATGCCCCCCTCATAAATATATAGGTCTCCCTGCCACATACATATATAGGTCTCCCCACCACACACATATATATGTATCATCACCACACACATATATAGGTCTCCCCGCCACATACATCTATAGGTCTCCCCACCACATACATATATAGGTATCACCACCACATACATATATAGGTAACCCCACCACATACATATATAGGTATCCCCACCCCACACATATATAGGTAACCCCGCCACACACATATATAAGTATCCCCACCACATACATATATTGGTATCCACACCACACACATCTATAGGTATCCCCATCAAACACATCTATAGGTATCCCATCCACACACATCCATAGGTATCCCCACCACATTCATATATAGGTATCCCCACCACATACATATATCGGTATCCCCACCACATACATATATAGGTATCCCCACCACATACATATATAGGTATCCCCGCAACACACATATATAGGTATCCCCACCACACACATATATAGGTCTTCCCACCACAAGCATATAAATGGTATCCCCGCCACACACATATATAGGTATCCCCGCCACACACATATATAGGTATCCCCGCCACGTACATATATAGGTCTCCCCGCCACATACATATATAGGTATTCCCACCACACATCTATAGGTATCCCCACCACACACATATATTGGTCTCCCCACCACACACATATATAGGTATCCCCCCACATACATATATAGGTCTCCCCGCCACATACATATATAGGTATCCCCACCACACATCTATAGGTATCCCCACCACACACATATATTGATCTCCTCACCACACACATATATAGGTATCCCTGCCACATACATCTATAGGTCTCCCCACCACACACATATATAGGTATCATCAGCACACACATATATAGGTCTCTCCGCCACATACATCTATAGGTATCCCCACCACACACATATATAGGTATCCCCACCACATACATATATAGGTATCCCCACCACATACATATATAGGTATCCCCACCACAAACATATATAGATATCCCCACCACATACATATATAGGTATCCCCACCAAATACATATATAGGTATCCCCGCCACATACATATATATGTATCACCATCACACACATATATAGGTATCCCCACCACATACATATATAGGTATCTCCACCACATACATTTATAGGTATCCCCACCACACACATATATAGGTATCCCCACCACATACATATATAGATATCCCCACCACATACATATATATGTATCCCCACCACATACATCTATATGTATCCCCACCACACACATATATAGGTATCCCCACCACATACATATATAGGTATCCCCACCACACACATCTGTAGGTATCCCCACCACACACATCTATAGGTATTCCAACCACACACATCTATAGGTATCCCCACCACATAAATATGTAGGTATCCCCACCATATACATATATAGGTAGCCCCACCACACACATATATAGGTCTCCCCACCACATACATATATAGGTATCCCCGCCACACACATATATAGGTATCCCCGCCTAACACATATATAGGTATCCCCACCACACACATATATAGGTATCCCCGCCACATACATATATAGGTCTCCCCGCCACATACATATATAGGTATCCCCGCCATACATAAATAGGTATCACAACCACACACATATATAGGTCTCCTCACCACACTCATATATAGGTATCCCTGCCACATACATATATAGGTCTCACCACCACACACATATATAGGTATCCCCACCACATACATATATAGGTATCCCCGCTACACACATATATAGGTATCCCCACTACACACATATATAGGTATCACCACCACACGCATATATAGGTATCCCCGCCACATACATATATAGGTATCCCCACCACACACATATATAGGTATCACCACCACACACATATATAGGTATCCCCACCACATACATATATAGGTATCCCAACCACACACATCTATAGGTATCCCCACCACACACATCTATAGGTATCCCAACCACACACATCTATAGGTATCCCCGCCACACACATATATAGGTATCCCCACCACATACATATATAGGTATCCCCACCACATACATCTATAGGTATCCCCACCACACACATCTATATGTATCCCCACTACACACATATATAGGTATCACCACCACACACATATATTGGTCTCCCCACCACATACATATATAGGTATGCCCCCCTCATAAATATATAGGTCTCCCTGCCACATACATATATAGGTCTCCCCACCACACACATATATAGGTATCATCACCACACACATATATAGGTCTCCCCGCCACATACATCTATAGGTCTCCCCACCACATACATATATAGGTATCACCACCACATACATATATAGGTAACCCCACCACATACATATATAGGTATCCCCACCCCACACATATATAGGTAACCCCGCCACACACATATATAAGTATCCCCACCACATACATATATAGGTATCCACACCACACACATCTATAGGTATCCCCATCAAACACATCTATAGGTATCCCCTCCACACACATCCATAGGTATCCCCACCACATTCATATATAGGTATCCCCACCACATACATATATCGGTATCCCCACCACATACATATATAGGTATCCCCACCACATACATATATAGGTATCCCCGCAACACACATATATAGGTATCCCCACCACACACATATATAGGTCTTCCCACCACAAGCATATAAATGGTATCCCCGCCACACACATATATAGGTATCCCCGCCACACACATATATAGGTATCCCCACCACACACATATATAGGTATCCCCGCCACGTACATATATAGGTCTCCCCGCCACATACATATATAGGTATTCCCACCACACATCTATAGGTATCCCCACCACACACATATATTGGTCACCCCACCACACACATATATAGGTATCCCCCCACATACATATATAGGTCTCCCCGCCACATACATATATAGGTATCCCCACCACACATCTATAGGTATCCCCACCACACACATATATTGATCTCCTCACCACACACATATATAGGTATCCCTGCCACATACATCTATAGGTCTCCCCACCACACACATACATAGATATCATCAGCACACACATATATAGGTCTCTCCGCCACATACATCTATAGGTCTCCCCACCACATACATATATAGGTATCACCACCACATACATATATAGGTATCCCCACCACATACATATATAGGTATCCCCACCACACACATATATAGGTAAACCCGCCACACACATATATAGGTATCCCCACCACATACATATATAGGTATCCTCACCACACACATATATAGGTCTCCACGCCACATACATCCATAGGTCTCCCCACCACATACATATATAGGCATCACCACCACATACATATATAGGTATCCCCACTACATACATATATAGGTATCCCTACCATACACAGATATAGGTATCCCCGCCACACACATATATAGGTATCCCGACCACATACATATATAGGTATCCCCGCAACACACATATATAGGTATCCCATCCACACACATATATAGGTCTCCCCACCACAAGCATATATAGGTATCCTCGCCACACACATATATAGGTATCCCCGCCACACACATATATAGGTATCCCCACCACACACATATATAGGTATCACCGCCACGTACATATATAGGTCACCCCGCCACATACATATATAGGTATCCCCACCACACATCTATAGGTATCCCCACCACACACATATATTGGTCTCCCCACCACACACATATATAGGTCTCCCCGCCACATACATATATAGGTATCCCCACCACACATCTATAGGTATCCCCACCAAATACATATATTGAACTCCTCACCACACACATATATAGGTATCCCTGCCACATACATCTATAGGTCTCCCCACCACACACATATATAGGTATCATCACCACACACATATATAGGTCTCCTCGCCACATACATCTATAGGTCTCCCCACCACATACATATATAGGTATCACCACCACATACATATATAGGTATCCCCACCACATACATATATAGGTATCCCCACCACACACATATATAGGTAACCCCGCCACACACATATATAGTTATCCCCACCACATACATATATAGGTATCCTCACCACACACATATATAGGTCTCCACGCCACATACATCCATAGGTCTCCCCACCACATACATATATAGGCATCACCAACACATACATATATAGGTATCGCCACTACATACATATATAGGTATCCCTACCATACACATATATAGGTATCCCCGCCACACACATATATAGGCATCCCCACCACATACATCTATAGGTATCCCCACCACATACATATATAGGTATCCCCGCCACACACATATATAGGTATCCCCGCCACATACATATATAGGTATCCCCACCACACACATCTATAGGTACCCCCACCACATACATATATAGGTATCACCACCACATACATACATAGGTATCCCCACCACACACATATATAGGTATCCCCACCACACTCACATATAGGTATCCCCGCCACACACATATATAGGTATCCCCACCACATACATATATAGGTATCCCCACCACATACATCTATAGGTATCCCCACCACACACATCTATAGGTATCCCCACTACACACATATATAGGTATCACCACCACACACATATATTGGTCTCCCCACCACACACATATATAGGTATGCCCCCCTCATAAATATATAGGTCTCCCTGCCACATACATATATAGGTCTCCCCACCACACACATATATATGTATCATCACCACACACATATATAGGTCTCCCCGCCACATACATATATAGGTATCCCCACCACATACATATATAGGTATCACCACCACATACATATATAGGTATCCCCACCACATACATATATAGGTATCCCCACCACACACATATATAGGTAACCCCGCCACACACATATATAAGTATCCCCACCACATACATATATAGGTATCCTCACCACACACATATATAGGTCTCCACGCCACATACATCCATAGGTTTCCCCAACACATACATATATAGGTATCTCCACCACATACATATATAGGTATCCCCACCACATACATATATAGGTATCCCTACCACACTGATATATAGGTATCCCCGCCACACACATATATAGGTATCCCCACCACATACATCTATAGTTATCCCCACCACATACATATATAGGTATCCTCACCACACACATATAGGTATCACCACCACATACATATATAGGTATCCCCGCCACACACATATATAGATATCCCCGCCACATACATATATAGGTATCCCCACCACACACATCTATAGGTATCCCACCACATACATATGTAGGTATCCCCACCACATAAATATATAGGTATCCCCACCAGACACATCTATAGGTATCCCCACCACACACAACTATATGTATCCCCACCACATACATATATAGGTATCCCCACCACACACATTTATAGGTATCCCCGCCACATACATATATAGGTATCACCACCACACACATATATATGTCTCCCCACCACACACATCTATAGGTATCCCCAACACACACATCTATAGGTATCCCCACCACACATATCTATAGGTTTCCCCACCACACACATATATAGGTATCCCCACCATACACATCTATATGTATCCCCACCACATAGATATATAGTTATCCCAACCACACCCATATATAGGTATCCCAACCACACCCATATATAGGTATCCACACCATATACATATATAGGTATCACCACCACATACATATAGGTATCCCCGCCACATACATATAGGTATCCCCACCACACACATATAGGTATCCCCACCACATACATCTATAGGTATCCCCACCACATACATATATAGGTATCCCCACCACATAAATATATAGGTATCCCCACCACATACATATATAGGTATCCCCACCACATACATCTATTGGTATCACCGCCACATACATCTATAGGTATCCCGCCACACACATATATAGGTATCCCCACCACAAACATATATAGGTATCCCCACCACATACATCTATAGGTATCCCGCCACACACATATATAGGTATCCCCACAACACACATATATAGGTATCACCACCACACACATATATAGGTATCCCCGCCAAATACATATATAGGTATCCCCACCACATACATATATAGGTATCACCACCACACACATGTATATGTATCCCCACCACATACATATATAGGTATCCCCACCACATACATATATAGGTATCCCCACCACACACATATATAGGTATCCTCGCCAAATACATATATAGGTATCCCCACCACATACATATATAGGTATCAACACCACACACATATATATGTATCCCCACCACATACATATATAGGTATCCCCACCACATACATCTATATGTATCCCCACCACACACATATATAGGTATCCCCACCACATACATATATAGGTATCCCCACCACATACATCTATAGGTATCCCCACCACAAACATATATAGATATCCCCACCACATACATATATAGGTATCCCCACCAAATACATATATAGGTATCCCCGCCACATACATATATATGTATCACCATCACACACATATATAGGTATCTCCACCACATACATTTATAGGTATCCCCACCACACACATATATAGGTATCCCCACCACATACATATATAGATATTCCCACCACATACATATATATGTATCCCCACCACATACATCTATATGTATCCCCACCTCACACATATATAGGTATTCCCACCACATACATCTATATGTATCCCCACCACACACATATATAGGTATCCCCACCACATACATATATAGGTATCCCCACCACACACATCTATAGGTATCCCCACCACACACATCTATAGGTATCCCAACCACACACATCTATAGGTATCCCCACCACATAAATATGTAGGTATCCCCACCATATACATATATAGGTACCCCACCACACACATATATAGGTCTCCCCACCACATACATATATAGGTATCCCCGCCACACACATATATAGGTATCCCCGCCACATACATATATAGGTATCCCCACCACACACATCTATAGGTACCCCCACCACATACATATATAGGTATCACCACCACATACATACATAGGTATCCCCACCACACACATATATAGGTATCCCCACCACACACACATATAGGTATCCCCGCCACACACATATATAGGTATCCCCACCACATACATATATAGGTATCCCCACCACATACATCTATAGGTATCCCCACCACACACATCTATAGGTATCCCCACTACACACATATATAGGTATCACCACCACACACATATATTGGTCTCCCCACCACACACATATATAGGTATGCCCCCCTCATAAATATATAGGTCTCCCTGCCACATACATATATAGGTCTCCCCACCACACACATATATAGGTATCACCACCACATACATTTATAGGTATCCCCACCACATACATATATAGGTATCCCCACCACACACATATATAGGTAACCCCGCCACACACATATATAAGTATCCCCACCACATACATATATAGGTATCCTCACCACACACATATATAGGTCTCCACGCCACATACATCCATAGGTTTCCCCAACACATACATATATAGGTATCACCACCACATACATATATAGGTATCCCCACCACATACATATATAGGTATCCCCACCACACACATATATAGGTAACCCCGCCACACACATATATAAGTATCCCCACCACATACATATATAGGTATCCTCACCACACACATATATAGGTCTCCACGCCACATACATCCATAGGTTTCCCCAACACATACATATATAGGTATCTCCACCACATACATATATAGGTATCCCCACCACATACATATATAGGTATCCCTACCACACTGATATATAGGTATCCCCGCCACACACATATATAGGTATCCCCACCACATACATCTATAGTTATCCCCACCACATACATATATAGGTATCCTCACCACACACATATAGGTATCACCACCACATACATATATAGGTATCCCCGCCACACACATATATAGGTATCCCCGCCACATACATATATAGGTATCCCCACCACACACATCTATAGGTATCCCACCACATACATATATAGGTATCCCCACCACATAAATATATAGGTATCCCCACCAGACACATCTATAGGTATCCCCACCACACACAACTATATGTATCCCCACCACATACATATATAGGTATCCCCACCACACACATTTATAGGTATCCCCGCCACATACATATATAGGTATCACCACCACACACATATATATGTCTCCCCACCACACACATCTATAGGTATCCCCAACACACACATCTATAGGTATCCCCACCACACATATCTATAGGTTTCCCCACCACACACATATATAGGTATCCCCACCATACACATCTATATGTATCCCCACCACATAGATATATAGTTATCCCAACCACACCCATATATAGGTATCCCAACCACACCCATATATAGGTATCCACACCATATACATATATAGGTATCACCACCACATACATATAGGTATCCCCGCCACATACATATAGGTATCCCCACCACACACATATAGGTATCCCCACCACATACATCTATAGGTATCCCCACCACATACATATATAGGTATCCCCACCACATAAATATATAGGTATCCCCACCACATACATATATAGGTATCCCCACCACATACATCTATTGGTATCACCGCCACATACATCTATAGGTATCCCGCCACACACATATATAGGTATCCCCACCACAAACATATATAGGTATCCCCACCACATACATCTATAGGTATCCCGCCACACACATATATAGGTATCCCCACAACACACATATATAGGTATCACCACCACACACATATATAGGTATCCCCGCCAAATACATATATAGGTATCCCCACCACATACATATATAGGTATCACCACCACACACATGTATATGTATCCCCACCACATACATATATAGGTATCCCCACCACATACATATATAGGTATCCCCACCACACACATATATAGGTATCCCCGCCAAATACATATATAGGTATCCCCACCACATACATATATAGGTATCAACACCACACACATATATATGTATCCCCACCACATACATATATAGGTATCCCCACCACATACATCTATATGTATCCCCACCACACACATATATAGGTATCCCCACCACATACATATATAGGTATCCCCACCACATACATCTATAGGTATCCCCACCACAAACATATATAGATATCCCCACCACATACATATATAGGTATCCCCACCAAATACATATATAGGTATCCCCGCCACATACATATATATGTATCACCATCACACACATATATAGGTATCTCCACCACATACATTTATAGGTATCCCCACCACACACATATATAGGTATCCCCACCACATACATATATAGATATTCCCACCACATACATATATATGTATCCCCACCACATACATCTATATGTATCCCCACCTCACACATATATAGGTATTCCCACCACATACATCTATATGTATCCCCACCACACACATATATAGGTATCCCCACCACATACATATATAGGTATCCCACCACACACATCTATAGGTATCCCCACCACACACATCTATAGGTATCCCAACCACACACATCTATAGGTATCCCCACCACATAAATATGTAGGTATCCCCACCATATACATATATAGGTACCCCACCACACACATATATAGGTCTCCCCACCACATACATATATAGGTATCCCCGCCACACACATATATAGGTATCCCCGCCTAACACATATATACGTATCCCCACCACACACATATATAGGTATCCCCGCCACATACATATATAGGTCTCCCCGCCACATACATATATAGGTATCCCCGCCATACATATATAGGTATCACAACCACACACATATATAGGTCTCCTCACCACACTCATATATAGGTATCCCTGCCACATACATATATAGGTCTCACCACCACACACATCTATAGGTATCCCTGCCACATACATATATAGGTATCCCCGCTACACACATATATAGGTGTCCCCACTACACACATATATAGGTATCACCACCACACACATATATAGGTATCCCCGCCACATACATATATAGGTATCCCCACCACACACATATATAGGTATCACCACCACACACATATATAGGTATCCCCATCACATACATATATAGGTATCCCAACCACACACATCTATATGTATCCCCACCACACACATCTATAGGTATCCCAACCACACACATCTATAGGTATCCCCACCACATAAATATGTAGGTATCCCCACCATAAACATATATAGGTAGCCCCACCACACACAAATATAGGTATCCCCACCACATACATATATAGGTATCCCGCCACACACATATATAGGTATCCCCACCACACACATATATAGGTCTCCCCACCACATACATATATAGGTATCCCCGCCACACACATATATAGGTATCCCCGCCTAACACATATATAGGTATCCCCACCACACACATATATAGGTATCCCCGCCACATACAAATATAGGTCTCCCCGCCACATACATATATAGGTATCCCCGCCATACATATATAGGTATCCCCACCACACACATATATAGGTCTCCTCACCACACTCATATATAGGTATCCCTGCCACATACATCTATAGGTATCCCTACTACACACATATATAGGTATCACCACCACACACATATATAGGTATCCCCACCACACACATATATAGGTATCCCCACCACACACATATATATAGGTATCCCCGCCAAACACATATATAGGTATCGCCACCACATACATATATAGGTCTCCCCACCACACACATATATATGTATCATCACCACAAACATATATAGGTCTCCCCGCCACATACATCTATAGGTCTCCCCACCACATACATATATAGGTATCACCACCACATACATATTTAGGTATCCCCACCACATACATATATAGGCATCCCCACCACACACATATATAGGTAACCCCGCCACACACATATATAAGTATCCCCACCACATACATATATAGTTATCCTCACCACACACATATATAGGTCTCCACGCCACATACATCCATAGGTTTCCCCACCACATACATATATAGGTATCACCACCACATACATATATAGGTATCCCCACCACATACATATATAGGTATCCCTACCACACTGATATATAGGTATCCCCGCCACACACATATATAGGTATCCCCACCACACATCTATAGGTATCCCCACCACATAAATATGTAGGTATCCCCACCATATACATTTATAGGTATCCCCACCACACACATATATAGGTCTCCACGCCACATACATCCATATGTCTCCCCACCACATACATATATAGGTATCACCACCACATACATATATAGGTATCCCCACCACATACATATATAGGTATCCCTACCACACACATATATAGGTATCCCCGCCACACAAATATATAGGTATCCCCACCACATACATCTATAGGTATCCCCACCACATACATATATAGATATCCCAACCACACACATATATAGGTATCACCACCACATACATATATATGTATCCCCGCCACACACATATATAGGTATCCCCGCCACATACATATATAGGTATCCCCACCTCACACATCTATAGGTATCCCCACCACATACATATATAGGTATCCCCACCACACACATATATATAGGTTTCCCCGCCACACACATATATAGGTATCCCCACCACACACATATATATAGTTATCCCCGCCACACAGATATATAGGTATCCCCACCACATACATATATAGGTCTCCCCACCACATACATCTATAGGTATCACCACCATACACATCTATATGTATCCACACCACACACATATATAGGTATCACCACCACATACATATATAGGTATCCCCACCACATACATATATAGGTATCCCCACCACATATATATATAGGTATCCCCAATACACACATCTATAGGTATCCGCACCCCACACATCTATAGGTATCCCCACCACATACATATATAGGTATCCCCACCCCACACATTTATAGGTATCTCCGTCACATACCTATATAGGTATCACCACCACATATATATAGGTATCCCCACCACATACATCTATAGGTATCCCCACCACACACATCTATAGGTACCCCCACCACACACATATATAGGTATCCCCACCACACACATATATAGGTATCCCCACCATACACATCTATAGGTATTCCCACCACATACATATATAGGTATCCCCACCACACACATATATAGGTATCCCCGCCACATACATCTATAGGTTTCCCGCCACATACATATATAGGTATCCCCACCACACATCTATAGGTATACCCACCACACACATATATTGGTCTCCTCACTACACAAATATATAGGTATGCCTGCAACATACATCTATAGGTCTCCCCACCACATACATATATAGGTATCACCACCACATACATATATAGGTATCCCCACCACATACATATATAGGTATCACCACCACACCCATATATTGGTAACCCCGCCACACACATATATAGGTATCCCCACCATATACATATATAGGTATCCTCACCACACACATATATAGGTATCCACGCCACATACATCCATAGGTCTCCGCACCACATGCATATATAGGTATCACCACCACGTACATATATAGGTATCCCCACCACATACATATATAGGTACCCCTACCATACACATATATATGTATCCCCACCACACACATATATAGGTATCCCTACCACACACATATATAGGTATCCCCACCATACACATCTATAGGTATCCCCACCAAATACATATATAGGTATCCCAACCACACACATATATAGGTATCCCCGCCACATACATATAGAGGTATCACCACCACACACATATAGGTATCCCCACCACATACATATAGGTATGCCCGCCACATACATATAGGTATCCCCACCACACACACATATATAGGTCTCCCCACCACAAGCATATATAGGTATCCCCGCCACACACATATATAGGTATCCCCGCCACACACATATATAGGTATCCCCACCACACACATATATAGGTATCCCCGCCACATACATATATAGGTCTCCCCGCCACATACATATATAGGTATCCCCACCACACATATATAGGTATCCCCACCACACACATATATTGGTCTCCCCACCACACACATATATAGGTATCCCCGCCACATACATATATAGGTCTCCCGCCACATACATATATAGGTATCCCCACCACACATCTATAGGTATCCCCACCACACACATATATTGGTCTCCTCATCACACACATATATAGGTATCCCTGCCACATACATCTATAGGTCTCCACACCACACACATATATAGGTATCATCACCACACACATATATAGGTATCCCCGCCACATACATCTATAGGTCTCCCCACCACACACATATATAGGTATCACCACCACATACATATATAGGTATCCCCACCACATACATATATAGGTATCCCCACCACATAAATATATAGGTATCCCCAATACACACATCTATAGGAATCCCCACCACACACATCTATAGGTATTCCCACCACATACATATATAGGTATCCCCACCCCAGACATTTATAGGTATCCCCGCCACATACCTATATAGGTATCACCAGCACATATATATAGGTCTCCCCACCGCATACATATAGAGGTATCCCCACCACACACATCTATAGGTATCCCCACCACACACATATATAGGTATCCCCACCACACACATATATAGGTATCCCCACCATACACATATATAGGTATCACCACCACACACATATATATGTCTCCCCACCACACACATCTATAGGTATCCCCAACACACACATCTATAGGTATCCCCACCACACATATCTATAGGTTTCCCCACCACACACATATATAGGTATCCCCACCATACACATCTATATGTATCCCCACCACATAGATATATAGTTATCCCAACCACACCCATATATAGGTATCCCAACCACACCCATATATAGGTATCCACACCATATACATATATAGGTATCACCACCATATACATATAGGTATCCCCGCCACATACATATAGGTATCCCCACCACACACATATAGGTATCCCCACCACATACATCTATAGGTATCCCCACCACATACATATATAGGTATCCCCACCACATAAATATATAGGTATCCCCACCACATACATATATAGGTATCCCCACCACATACATCTATTGGTATCACCGCCACATACATCTATAGGTATCCCGCCACACACATATATAGGTATCCCCACCACAAACATATATAGGTATCCCCACCACATACATCTATAGGTATCCCGCCACACACATATATAGGTATCCCCACAACACACATATATAGATATCACCACCACACACATATATAGGTATCCCCGCCAAATACATATATAGGTATCCCCACCACATACATATATAGGTATCACCACCACACACATGTATATGTATCCCCACCACATACATATATAGGTATCCCCACCACATACATATATAGGTATCCCCACCACACACATATATAGGTATCCCCGCCAAATACATATATAGGTATCCCCACCACATACATATATAGGTATCAACACCACACACATATATATGTATCCCCACCACATACATATATAGGTATCCCCACCACATACATCTATATGTATCCCCACCACACACATATATAGGTATCCCCACCACATACATATATAGGTATCCCCACCACATACATCTATAGGTATCCCCACTACAAACATATATAGATATCCCCACCACATACATATATAGGTATCCCCACCAAATACATATATAGGTATCCCCGCCACATACATATATATGTATCACCATCACACACATATATAGGTATCTCCACCACATACATTTATAGGTATCCCCACCACACACATATATAGGTATCCCCACCACATACATATATAGATATTCCCACCACATACATATATATGTATCCCCACCACATACATCTATATGTATCCCCACCTCACACATATATAGGTATTCCCACCACATACATCTATATGTATCCCCACCACACACATATATAGGTATCCCCACCACATACATATATAGGTATCCCCACCACACACATCTATAGGTATCCCCACCACACACATCTATAGGTATCCCAACCACACACATCTATAGGTATCCCCACCACATAAATATGTAGGTATCCCCACCATATACATATATAGGTACCCCACCACACACATATATAGGTCTCCCCACCACATACATATATAGGTATCCCCGCCACACACATATATAGGTATCCCCGCCACATACATATATAGGTATCCCCACCACACACATCTATAGGTACCCCCACCACATACATATATAGGTATCACCACCACATACATACATAGGTATCCCCACCACACACATATATAGGTATCCCCACCACACACACATATAGGTATCCCCGCCACACACATATATAGGTATCCCCACCACATACATATATAGGTATCCCCACCACATACATCTATAGGTATCCCCACCACACACATCTATAGGTATCCCCACTACACACATATATAGGTATCACCACCACACACATATATTGGTCTCCCCACCACACACATATATAGGTATGCCCCCCTCATAAATATATAGGTCTCCCTGCCACATACATATATAGGTCTCCCCACCACACACATATATAGGTATCACCACCACATACATATATAGGTATCCCCACCACATACATATATAGGTATCCCCACCACACACATATATAGGTAACCCCACAACACACATATATAGGTATCACCACCACACACATATATAGGTATCCCCGCCAAATACATATATAGGTATCCCCACCACATACATATATAGGTATCACCACCACACACATGTATATGTATCCCCACCACATACATATATAGGTATCCCCACCACATACATATATAGGTATCCCCACCACACACATATATAGGTATCCCCGCCAAATACATATATAGGTATCCCCACCACATACATATATAGGTATCAACACCACACACATATATATGTATCCCCACCACATACATATATAGGTATCCCCACCACATACATCTATATGTATCCCCACCACACACATATATAGGTATCCCCACCACATACATATATAGGTATCCCCACCACATACATCTATAGGTATCCCCACCACAAACATATATAGATATCCCCACCACATACATATATAGGTATCCCCACCAAATACATATATAGGTATCCCCGCCACATACATATATATGTATCACCATCACACACATAAATAGGTATCTCCACCACATACATTTATAGGTATCCCCACCACACACATATATAGGTATCCCCACCACATACATATATAGATATTCCCACCACATACATATATATGTATCCCCACCACATACATCTATATGTATCCCCACCTCACACATATATAGGTATTCCCACCACATACATCTATATGTATCCCCACCACACACATATATAGGTATCCCCACCACATACATATATAGGTATCCCCACCACACACATCTATAGGTATCCCCACCACACACATCTATAGGTATCCCAACCACACACATCTATAGGTATCCCCACCACATAAATATGTAGGTATCCCCACCATATACATATATAGGTACCCCACCACACACATATATAGGTCTCCCCACCACATACATATATAGGTATCCCCGCCACACACATATATAGGTATCCCCGCCACATACATATATATGTATCCCCACCACACACAACTATAGGTACCCCCACCACATACATATATAGGTATCACCACCACATACATACATAGGTATCCCCACCACACACATATATAGGTATCCCCACCACACACACATATAGGTATCCCCGCCACACACATATATAGGTATCCCCACCACATACATATATAGGTATCCCCACCACATACATCTATAGGTATCCCCACCACACACATCTATAGGTATCCCCACTACACACATATATAGGTATCACCACCACACACATATATTGGTCTCCCCACCACACACATATATAGGTATGCCCCCCTCATAAATATATAGGTCTCCCTGCCACATACATATATAGGTCTCCCCACCACACACATATATAGGTATCACCACCACATACATATATAGGTATCCCCACCACATACATATATAGGTATCCCCACCACACACATATATAGGTAACCCCGCCACACACATATATAAGTATCCCCACCACATACATATATAGGTATCCTCACCACACACATATATAGGTCTCCACGCCACATACATCCATAGGTTTCCCCAACACATACATATATAGGTATCACCACCACATACATATATAGGTATCCCCACCACATACATATATAGGTATCCCCACCACACACATATATAGGTAACACCGCCACACACATATATAAGTATCCCCACCACATACATATATAGGTATCCTCACCACACACATATATAGGTCTCCACGCCACATACATCCATAGGTTTCCCCAACACATACATATATAGGTATCTCCACCACATACATATATAGGTATCCCCACCACATACATATATAGGTATCCCTACCACACTGATATATAGGTATCCCCGCCACACACATATATAGGTATCCCCACCACATACATCTATAGTTATCCCCACCACATACATATATAGGTATCCTCACCACACACATATAGGTATCACCACCACATACATATATAGGTATCCCCGCCACACACATATATAGGTATCCCCGCCACATACATATATAGGTATCCCCACCACACACATCTATAGGTATCCCACCACATACATATATAGGTATCCCCACCACATAAATATATAGGTATCCCCACCAGACACATCTATAGGTATCCCCACCACACACAACTATATGTATCCCCACCACATACATATATAGGTATCCCCACCACACACATTTATAGGTATCCCCGCCACATACATATATAGGTATCACCACCACACACATATATATGTCTCCCCACCACACACATCTATAGGTATCCCCAACACACACATCTATAGGTATCCCCACCACACATATCTATAGGTTTCCCCACCACACACATATATAGGTATCCCCACCATACACATCTATATGTATCCCCACCACATAGATATATAGTTATCCCAACCACACCCATATATAGGTATCCCAACCACACCCATATATAGGTATCCACACCATATACATATATAGGTATCACCACCACATACATATAGGTATCCCCGCCACATACATATAGGTATCCCCACCACACACATATAGGTATCCCCACCACATACATCTATAGGTATCCCCACCACATACATATATAGGTATCCCCACCACATAAATATATAGGTATCCCCACCACATACATATATAGGTATCCCCACCACATACATCTATTGGTATCACCGCCACATACATCTATAGGTATCCCGCCACACACATATATAGGTATCCCCACCACAAACATATATAGGTATCCCCACCACATACATCTATAGGTATCCCGCCACACACATATATAGGTATCCCCACAACACACATATATAGGTATCACCACCACACACATATATAGGTATCCCCGCCAAATACATATATAGGTATCCCCACCACATACATATATAGGTATCACCACCACACACATGTATATGTATCCCCACCACATACATATATAGGTATCCCCACCACATACATATATAGGTATCCCCACCACACACATATATAGGTATCCCCGCCAAATACATATATAGGTATCCCCACCACATACATATATAGGTATCAACACCACACACATATATATGTATCCCCACCACATACATATATAGGTATCCCCACCACATACATCTATATGTATCCCCACCACACACATATATAGGTATCCCCACCACATACATATATAGGTATCCCCACCACATACATCTATAGGTATCCCCACCACAAACATATATAGATATCCCCACCACATACATATATAGGTATCCCCACCAAATACATATATAGGTATCCCCGCCACATACATATATATGTATCACCATCACACACATATATAGGTATCTCCACCACATACATTTATAGGTATCCCCACCACACACATATATAGGTATCCCCACCACATACATATATAGATATTCCCACCACATACATATATATGTATCCCCACCACATACATCTATATGTATCCCCACCTCACACATATATAGGTATTCCCACCACATACATCTATATGTATCCCCACCACACACATATATAGGTATCCCCACCACATACATATATAGGTATCCCACCACACACATCTATAGGTATCCCCACCACACACATCTATAGGTATCCCAACCACACACATCTATAGGTATCCCCACCACATAAATATGTAGGTATCCCCACCATATACATATATAGGTACCCCACCACACACATATATAGGTCTCCCCACCACATACATATATAGGTATCCCCGCCACACACATATATAGGTATCCCCGCCTAACACATATATACGTATCCCCACCACACACATATATAGGTATCCCCGCCACATACATATATAGGTCTCCCCGCCACATACATATATAGGTATCCCCGCCATACATATATAGGTATCACAACCACACACATATATAGGTCTCCTCACCACACTCATATATTGGTATCCCTGCCACATACATATATAGGTCTCACCACCACACACATCTATAGGTATCCCTGGCACATACATATATAGGTATCCCCGCTACACACATATATAGGTGTCCCCACTACACACATATATAGGTATCACCACCACACACATATATAGGTATCCCCGCCACATACATATATAGGTATCCCCACCACACACATATATAGGTATCACCACCACACACATATATAGGTATCCCCATCACATACATATATAGGTATCCCAACCACACACATCTATAGGTATCCCCACCACACACATCTATAGGTATCCCAACCACACACATCTATAGGTATCCCCACCACATAAATATGTAGGTATCCCCACCATAAACATATATAGGTAGCCCCACCACACACAAATATAGGTATCCCCACCACATACATATATAGGTATCCCGCCACACACATATATAGGTATCCCCACCACACACATATATAGGTCTCCCCACCACATACATATATAGGTATCCCCGCCACACACATATATAGGTATCCCCGCCTAACACATATATAGGTATCCCCACCACACACATATATAGGTATCCCCGCCACATACAAATATAGGTCTCCCCGCCACATACATATATAGGTATCCCCGCCATACATATATAGGTATCCCCACCACACACATATATAGGTCTCCTCACCACACTCATATATAGGTATCCCTGCCACATACATCTATAGGTATCCCTACTACACACATATATAGGTATCACCACCACACACATATATAGGTATCCCCACCACACACATATATAGGTATCCCCACCACACACATATATATAGGTATCCCCGCCAAACACATATATATGTATCGCCACCACATACATATATAGGTCTCCCCACCACACACATATATATGTATCATCACCACACACATATATAGGTCTCCCCGCCACATACATCTATAGGTCTCCCCACCACATACATATATAGGTATCACCACCACATACATATTTAGGTATCCCCACCACATACATATATAGGCATCCCCACCACACACATATATAGGTAACCCCGCCACACACATATATAAGTATCCCCACCACATACATATATAGTTATCCTCACCACACACATATATAGGTCTCCACGCCACATACATCCATAGGTTTCCCCACCACATACATATATAGGTATCACCACCACATACATATATAGGTATCCCCACCACATACATATATAGGTATCCCTACCACACTGATATATAGGTATCCCCGCCACACACATATATAGGTATCCCCACCACACATCTATAGGTATCCCCACCACATAAATATGTAGGTATCCCCACCATATACATTTATAGGTATCCCCACCACACACATATATAGATCTCCACGCCACATACATCCATATGTCTCCCCACCACATACATATATAGGTATCACCACCACATACATATATAGGTATCCCCACCACATACATATATAGGTATCCCTACCACACACATATATAGGTATCCCCGCCACACAAATATATAGGTATCCCCACCACATACATCTATAGGTATCCCCACCACATACATATATAGATATCCCAACCACACACATATATAGGTATCACCACCACATACATATATATGTATCCCCGCCACACACATATATAGGTATCCCCGCCACATACATATATAGGTATCCCCACCTCACACATCTATAGGTATCCCCACCACATACATATATAGGTATCCCCACCACACACATATATATAGGTTTCCCCGCCACACACATATATAGGTATCCCCACCACACACATATATATAGGTATCCCCGCCACACAGATATATAGGTATCCCCACCACATACATATATAGGTCTCCCCACCACATACATCTATAGGTATCACCACCATACACATCTATATGTATCCACACCACACACATATATAGGTATCACCACCACATACATATATAGGTATCCCCACCACATACATATATAGGTATCCCCACCACATATATATATAGGTATCCCCAATACACACATCTATAGGTATCCGCACCCCACACATCTATAGGTATCCCCACCACATACATATATAGGTATCCCCACCCCACACATTTATAGGTATCCCCGTCACATACCTATATAGGTATCACCACCACATATATATAGGTATCCCCACCACATACATCTATAGGTATCCCCACCACACACATCTATAGGTACCCCCACCACACACATATATAGGTATCCCCACCACACACATATATAGGTATCCCCACCATACACATCTATAGGTATTCCCACCACATACATATATAGGTATCCCCACCACACACATATATAGGTATCCCCGCCACATACATATATAGGTTTCCCGCCACATACATATATAGGTATCCCCACCACACATCTATAGGTATACCCACCACACACATATATTGGTCTCCTCACTACACAAATATATAGGTATGCCTGCCACATACATCTATAGGTCTCCCCACCACATACATATATAGGTATCATAACCACATACATATATAGGTATCCCCACCACATACATATATAGGTATCACCACCACACCCATATATTGGTAACCCCGCCACACACATATATAGGTATCCCCACCATATACATATATAGGTATCCTCACCACACACATATATAGGTATCCACGCCACATACATCCATAGGTCTCCGCACCACATGCATATATAGGTATCACCACCACGTACATATATAGGTATCCCCACCACATACATATATAGGTACCCCTACCATACACATATATATGTATCCCCACCACACACATATATAGGTATCCCTACCACACACATATATAGGTATCCCCACCATACACATCTATAGGTATCCCCACCAAATACATATATAGGTATCCCAACCACACACATATATAGGTATCCCCGCCACATACATATAGAGGTATCACCACCACACACATATAGGTATCCCCACCACATACATATAGGTATGCCCGCCACATACATATAGGTATCCCCACCACACACACATATATAGGTCTCCCCACCACAAGCATATATAGGTATCCCCGCCACACACATATATAGGTATCCCCGCCGCACACATATATAGGTATCCCCACCACACACATATATAGGTATCCCCGCCACATACATATATAGGTCTCCCCGCCACATACATATATAGGTATCCCCACCACACATATATAGGTATCCCCACCACACACATATATTGGTCTCCCCACCACACACATATATAGGTATCCCCGCCACATACATATATAGGTCTCCCGCCACATACATATATAGGTATCCCCACCACACATCTATAGGTATCCCCACCACACACATATATTGGTCTCCTCATCACACACATATATAGGTATCCCTGCCACATACATCTATAGGTCTCCACACCACACACATATATAGGTATCATCACCACACACATATATAGGTATCCCCGCCACATACATCTATAGGTCTCCCCACCACACACATATATAGGTATCACCACCACATACATATATAGGTATCCCCACCACATACATATATAGGTATCCCCACCACATAAATATATAGGTATCCCCAATACACACATCTATAGGAATCCCCACCACACACATCTATAGGTATTCCCACCACATACATATATAGGTATCCCCACCCCAGACATTTATAGGTATCCCCGCCACATACCTATATAGGTATCACCAGCACATATATATAGGTCTCCCCACCGCATACATATAGAGGTATCCCCACCACACACATCTATAGGTATCCCCACCACACACATATATAGGTATCCCCACCACACACATATATAGGTATCCCCACCATACACATATATAGGTATCCCCACCACATACATATATAGGTATCCCAACCACACACATATATAGGTATCCCCACCACACACATATATAGGTATCACCACCACACACATATAGGTATTCCCACCACATACATATAGGTATCCCCGCCACATACATATAGGTATCCCAACCACACACACACATATAGGTCTCCCCACCACAAGCATATATAGGTATCCCCGCCACACACATATATAGGTGCCCCCGCCACACACATATATAGGTATCCCCACCACACACATATATAGGTATCCCCGCCACATACATATATAGGTCTCCCCGCCACATACATATATAGTTATCCCCACCACACATATATAGGTATCCCCACCACACACATATAGTGGTCTCCCCACCACACACATATATAGGTATCCCCGCCACATACATATATAGGTCTCCCGCCACATACATATATAGGGGTATCCCCACCTCACATCTATAGCTATACCCACCACACACATATATTGATCTCCTCACCACACAAATATATAGGTATCCCTGCCACATACATCTATAGGTCTCACCACCACATACATATATAGGTATCACCACCACATACATATATAGATATCCCCACCACATACATATATAGGTATCCCCACCACAACCATATATAGGTAACCCCGCCACACACATATATAGGTATCCCCACCATATACATATATAGGTAACCTCACCACACACATATATAGGTCTCCACGCCACATACATCCATAGGTCTCCCCACCACATACATATATAGGTATCACCACCACATACATATATAGGTATCCCCACCACATACATATATAGGTATCCCTACCACACACATATATATGTATCCCCACCACACACATATATAGGTATCCCCACCACACACATATATAGGTATCCCCACCACATACATATAGAGGTATCACCACCACACACATCTATAGGTATCCCCACCACATACATATAGGTATACCCGCCACATACATATAGGTATCCCCACCACACACACATATATAGGTCTCCCCACCACAAGCATATATAGGTATCCCCGCCACACACATATATAGGTATCCCCACCACACACATATATAGGTATCCCCACCACACACATATATAGGTATCCCCGCCACATACATATATAGGTCTCCCCGCCACATACATATATAGGTATCCCCACCACACATCTATAGGTATCCCCTCAACACACATATATTGGTCTCCCCACCACACACATATATAGGTATAGACGCCACATACATATATAGGTCTCCCCGCCACATACATATATAGGTATCCCCACCACACATCTATAGGTATTCCCACCACATACATATATTGGTCTCCTCACAACACACATATATAGGTATCCCTGCCACATACATCTATCGGTCTCCCCACCACACACATATATAGGTATCATCACCACACACATATATAGGTATCCCCGCCACATACATATATAGGTCTCCCGCCACATACATATATAGGTATCCCCACCACACATCTATAGGTATCCCCACCACACACATATATTGGTCTCCTCATCACACACATATATAGGTATCCCTGCCACATACATCTATAGGTCTCCACACCACACACATATATAGGTATCATCACCACACACATATATAGGTATCCCCGCCACATACATCTATAGGTCTCCCCACCACACACATATATAGGTATCACCACCACATACATATATAGGTATCCCCACCACATACATATATAGGTATCCCCACCACATAAATATATAGGTATCCCCAATACACACATCTATAGGAATCCCCACCACACACATCTATAGGTATTCCCACCACATACATATATAGGTATCCCCACCCCAGACATTTATAGGTATCCCCGCCACATACCTATATAGGTATCACCAGCACATATATATAGGTCTCCCCACCGCATACATATAGAGGTATCCCCACCACACACATCTATAGGTATCCCCACCACACACATATATAGGTATCCCCACCACACACATATATAGGTATCCCCACCATACACATATATAGGTATCCCCACCACATACATATATAGGTATCCCAACCACACACATATATAGGTATCCCCACCACATACATATATAGGTATCACCACCACACACATATAGGTATTTCCACCACATACATATAGGTATCCCCGCCACATACATATAGGTATCCCAACCACACACACACATATAGGTCTCCCCACCACAAGCATATATAGGTATCCCCGCCACACACATATATAGGTGCCCCCGCCACACACATATATAGGTATCCCCACCACACACATATATAGGTATCCCCGCCACATACATATATAGGTCTCCCCGCCACATACATATATAGGTATCCCCACCACACATATATAGGTATCCCCATCACACACATATAGTGGTCTCCCCACCACACACATATATAGGTATCCCCGCCACATACATATATAGGTCTCCCGCCACATACATATATAGGTATCCCCACCTCACATCTATAGCTATACCCACCACACACATATATTTATCTCCTCACCACACAAATATATAGGTATCCCTGCCACATACATCTATAGGTCTCACCACCACATACATATATAGGTATCACCACCACATACATATATAGATATCCCCACCACATACATATATAGGTATCCCCACCACAACCATATATAGGTAACCCCGCCACACACATATATAGGTATCCCCACCATATACATATATAGGTAACCTCACCACACACATATATAGGTCTCCACGCCACATACATCCATAGGTCTCCCCACCACATACATATATAGGTATCACCACCACATACATATATAGGTATCCCCACCACATACATATATAGGTATCCCTACCACACACATATATATGTATCCCCACCACACACATATATAGGTATCCCCACCACACACATATATAGGTATCCCCACCACATACATATAGAGGTATCACCACCACACACATCTATAGGTATCCCCACCACATACATATAGGTATACCCGCCACATACATATAGGTATCCCCACCACACACACATATATAGGTCTCCCCACCACAAGCATATATAGGTATCCCCGCCACACACATATATAGGTATCCCCACCACACACATATATAGGTATCCCCACCACACACATATATAGGTATCCCCGCCACATACATATATAGGTCTCCCCGCCACATACATATATAGGTATCCCCACCACACATCTATAGGTATCCCCTCCACACACATATATTGGTCTCCCCACCACACACATATATAGGTATAGACGCCACATACATATATAGGTCTCCCCGCCACATACATATATAGGTATCCCCACCACACATCTATAGGTATTCCCACCACATACATATATTGGTCTCCTCACAACACACATATATAGGTATCCCTGCCACATACATCTATCGGTCTCCCCACCACGCACATATATAGGTATCATCACCACACACATATATAGGTATCCCCGCCACATACATCTATAGGTCTCCCCACCACATACATATATAGGTATCACCACCACATACATATATAGGAATCCCCACCACATACATATATAGGTATCCCCACCACATACATCTATAGGTATCCCCACCACATACATATATAGGTATCTCCACCACATACATATATAGGTATCCCCACCACATACATATATAGGTATCCCCACCACATACATCTATTGGTATCACCGCCACATACATCTATAGGTATCCCCACCACATACATCTATAGGTCTCCCGCCACACACATATATAGGTATACCCACGACACACATATATAGGTATCACCACCACACACATATATAGGTATCCCCGCCAAATCCATATATAGGTATCCCCACCACATATATATATAGGTATCACCACCACACACATATATAGGTATCCTCACCACATACATATATAGGTATCCCCACCACATATATCTATAGGTATCCCAACCACACACATATATAGGTATCCCCACCACATACATTTATAGGTATCCCCACCACATACATATATAGGTATCCCCACCACATACATATACATGTATCCCCACCACACACATATATAGGTATCCCCACCACATACATATATATGTATCCCCACCACACACATCTATAGGTATCCCCACCACACACATCTGTAGGTATCCCCACCACACACATCTATAGGTATCCCCACCACATAAATATGTAGGTATCCCCACCAAATACATATATAGGTATACCCACAACACACATATATAGGTATCCCCACCACATACATATATAGGTCTCCACGCCACATACATCCATAGGTCTCCCCACCACATACATATATAGGTATCACCACCACATACATATATAGGTATCCCCACCACATACATATATAGGTATCCCTACCACACACATATATAGGTATCCCCGCCACACACATATATAGGTATCCCCACCACACACATATATATAGGTATCCCCGCCACACACATATATAGGTATCCCCACCACATACATATATATGTATCCCCACCACACACATATATAGGTATCCCCACCACATACATATATATGTATCCCCACCACACACATCTATAGGTATCCCCACCACACACATCTATAGGTATCCCCACCACACACATCTATAGGTATCCCCACCACACACATCTATAGGTATCCCCACCACACACATCTATAGGTATCCCCACCACATAAATATGTAGGTATCCCCACCATATACATATATAGGTATACCCACCACACACATATATAGGTATCCCACATACATCTATTGGTATCACCGCCACATACATCTATATGTATCCCCACCACATACATCTATAGGTCTCCCGCCACACACATATATAGGTATCCCCACGACACACATATATAGGTATCACCACCACACACATATATAGGTATCCCCGCCAAATCCATATATAGGTATCCCCACCACATACATATATAGGTATCACCACCACACACATATATAGGTATCCTCACCACATACATATATAGGTATCCCCACCACATACATCTATAGGTATCCCAACCACACACATATATAGGTATCCCCACCACGTACATTTATAGGTATCCCCACCACATACATATATAGGTATCCCCACCACATACATATATATGTATCCCCACCAAACACATATATAGGTATCCCCACCACATACATCTATATGTATCCCCACCACACACATATATAGGTATCCCCACCACATACATATATATGTATCCCCACCACACACATCTATATGTATCCCCACCACACACATCTATAGGTATCCCCACCACACACATCTATAGGTATCCCCACCACATAAATATGTAGGTATCCCCACCATATACATATATAGGTATACCCACCACACACATATATAGGTATCCCCACCACATACATATATAGGTCTCCACGCCACATACATCCATATGTCTCCCCACCACATACATATATAGGTATCACCACCACATACATATATAGGTATCCCCACCACATACATATATAGGTATCCCTACCACACACATATATAGGTATCCCCGCCACACACATATATAGGTATCCCCACCACATACATCTATAGGTATCCCCACCTCATACATATATAGGTATCCTCGCCACACACATATATAGGTATCCCCACCACATAAATATGTAGGTATCCCCACCACATACATATATATGTATCCCCACCACATACATTTATAGGTATCCCCACCACATACATATATAGGTATCCCCACCACATACATATATATGTATCCCCACCACACACATATATAGGTATCCCCACCACATACATATATATGTATCCCCACCACACACATCTATAGGTATCCCCACCACACACATCTGTATGTATCCCCACCACACACATCTATAGGTATCCCCACCACATAAATATGTAGGTATCCCCACCATATACATATATAGGTATACCCACAACACACATATATAGGTATCCCCACCACATACATATATAGGTCTCCACGCCACATACATCCATAGGTCTCCCCACCACATACATATATAGGTATCACCACCACATACATATATAGGTATCCCCACCACATATATATATAGGTATCACCACCACACACATATATAGGTATCCTCACCACATACATATATAGGTATCCCCACCACATACATCTATAGGTATCCCAACCACACACATATATAGGTATCCCCACCACATACATATATAGGTATCCCCACCACATACATATATAGGTATCCCCACCACATACATATATATGTATCCCCACCACACACATATATAGGTATCCCCACCACATACATATATATGTATCCCCACCACACACATCTATAGGTATCCCCACCACACACATCTGTAGGTATCCCCATCACACACATCTATAGGTATCCCCACCACATAAATATGTAGGTATCCCCACCATATACATATATAGGTATACCCACAACACACATATATAGGTATCCCCACCACATACATATATAGGTCTCCACGCCACATACATCCATAGGTCTCCCCACCACATACATATATAGGTATCACCACCACATACATATATAGGTATCCCCACCACATACATATATAGGTATCCCTACCACACACATATATAGGTATCCCCGCCACACACATATATAGGTATCCCCACCACACACATATATAGGTATCCCCACCACATACATATATATGTATCCCCACCACACACATCTATAGGTATCCCCACCACACACATCTATAGGTATCCCCACCACACACATCTATAGGTATCCCCACCACACACATCTATAGGTATCCCCACCACACACATCTATAGGTATCCCCACCACATAAATATGTAGGTATCCCCACCATATACATATATAGGTATACCCACCACACACATATATAGGTATCCCACATACATCTATTGGAATCACCGCCACATACATCTATATGTATCCCCACCACATACATCTATAGGTCTCCCGCCACACACATATATAGGTATCCCCACGACACACATATATAGGTATCACCACCACACACATATATAGGTATCCCCGCCAAATCCATATATAGGTATCCCCACCACATACATATATAGGTATCACCACCACACACATATATAGGTATCCTCACCACATACATATATAGGTATCCCCACCACATACATCTATAGGTATCCCAACCACAAACATATATAGGTATCCCCACCACGTACATTTATAGGTATCCCCACCACATACATATATAGGTATCCCCACCACATACATATATATGTATCCCCACCAAACACATATATAGGTATCCCCACCACATACATCTATATGTATCCCCACCACACACATATATAGGTATCCCCACCACATACATATATATGTATCCCCACCACACACATCTATATGTATCCCCACCACACACATCTATAGGTATCCCCAACACACACATCTATAGGTATCCCCACCACATAAATATGTAGGTATCCCCACCATATACATATATAGGTATACCCACCACACACATATATAGGTATCCCCACCACATACATATATAGGTCTCCACGCCACATACATCCATATGTCTCCCCACCACATACATATATAGGTATCACCACCACATACATATATAGGTATCCCCACCACATACATATATAGGTATCCCTACCACACACATATATAGGTATCCCCGCCACACACATATATAGGTATCCCCACCACATACATCTATAGGTATCCCCACCTCATACATATATAGGTATCCTCGCCACACACATATATAGGTATCGCCACCACATACATATATAGGTATCACCGCCACACACATATATAGGTATCCCCGCCACATATATATAGGTATCCCCACCACACACATATATATAGGTATCCCCGCCACACACATATATAGGTATCCCCACAACACACATATATATAGGTATCCCCGCCACTCACATATATAGGTATCCCCACCACATACATATATAGGTCTCCCCACCACATACATCTATAGGTATCCCCACCATACACATCTATAGGTATCCCCACCACACACATATATAGGTATCACCACCACATACATATATAGGTATCCCCACCACATACATATATAGGTATCCCTACCACATAAATATATAGGTATCCCCAATACACACATCTATAGGTATCCCCACCACACACATCTATAGGTATTCCCACCACATACATATACAGGTATCCCCACCCCACACATTTATAGGTATCCCCGCCACATACATATATAGGTATCACCACCACACACATATATAGGTCTCTCCACCACATACATCTATAGGTATCCCAACCACACACATTTATAGGTATCCACACCACACACATATATAGGTATCCCCACCACACATCTATAGGTATCCCCACCACATACATATATTGGTCTCCTCACCACACACATATATAGGTATCCCTGCCACATACATCTATCGGTCTCCCCCCACACACATATATAGGTATCATCACCACACACATATATAGGTATCCCCGCCACATACATCTATAGGTCTCCCCACCACATACATATATAGGTATCACCAACACATACATATATAGGAATCCCCACCACATACATATATAGGTATCCCCACCACATACATCTATAGGTATCCCCACCACATACATATATAGGTATCCCCACCACATACATATATAGGTATCCCCACCACATACATATATAGGTATCCCCACCACATACATCTATTGGTATCACCGCCACATACATCTATAGGTATCCCCACCACATACATCTATAGGTCTCCCGCCACACACATATATAGGTATCCCCACGACACACATATATAGGTATCACCACCACACACATATATAGGTATCCCCGCCAAATCCATATATAGGTATCCCCACCACATATATATATAGGTATCACCACCACACACATATATAGGTATCCTCACCACATACATATATAGGTATCCCCACCACATACATCTATAGGTATCCCAACCACACACATATATAGGTATCCCCACCACATACATTTATAGGTATCCCCACCACATACATATATAGGTATCCCCACCACATACATATATATGTATCCCCACCAAACACATATATAGGTATCCCCACCACATACATATATATGTATCCCCACCACAAACATATATAGGTATCCCCACCACATACATATATATGTATCCCCACCACACACATCTATAGGTATCCCCACCACACACATCTGTAGGTATCCCCACCACACACATCTATAGGTATCCCCACCACATAAATATGTAGGTATCCCCACCATATACATATATAGGTATACCCACCACACACATATATAGGTATCCCCACCACATACATATATAGGTCTCCACGCCACATACATCCATAGGTCTCCCCACCATATACATATATAGGTATCACCACCACATACATATATAGGTATCCCCACCACATACATATATAGGTATCCCTACCACACACATATATAGGTATCCCCGCCACACACATATAGAGGTATCCCCACCACATACATCTATAGGTATCCCCACCTCATACATATATAGGTATCCTCACCACACACATATATAGGTATCGCCACCACATACATATATATGTATCACCGCCACACACATATATAATTATTCCCGCCACATATATATATAGGTATCCCCACCACACACATATATATAGGTATCCCCGCCACACACATATATAGGTATCCCCACCACATACATCTATATGTATCCCCACCACACACATATATAGGTATCCCCACCACATACATATATATGTATCCCCACCACACACATCTATAGGTATCCCCACCACACACATCTATAGGTATCCCCACCACACACATCTATAGGTATCCCCACCACACACATCTATAGGTATCCCCACCACATAAATATGTAGGTATCCCCACCATATACATATATAGGTATCCCACATACATCTATTGGTATCACCGCCACATACATCTATAGGTATCCCCACCACATACATCTATAGGTCTCCCGTCACACACATATATAGGTATCCCCACGACACACATATATAGGTATCACCACCACACACATATATAGGTATCCCCGCCAAATCCATATATAGGTATCCCCACCACATACATATATAGGTATCACCACCACACACATATATAGGTATCCTCACCACATACATATATAGGTATCCCCACCACATACATCTATAGGTATCCCAACCACACACATATATAGGTATCCCCACCACGTACATTTATAGGTATCCCCACCACATACATATATAGGTATCCCCACCACATACATATATATGTATCCCCACCAAACACATATATAGGTATCCCCACCACATACATCTATATGTATCCCCACCACACACATATATAGGTATCCCCACCACATACATATATATGTATCCCCACCACACACATCTATAGGTATCCCCACCACACACATCTATAGGTATCCCCACCACACACATCTATAGGTATCCCCACCACATAAATATGTAGGTATCCCCACCATATACATATATAGGTATAACCACCACACACATATATAGGTATCCCCACCACATACATATATAGGTCTCCACGCCACATACATCCATAGGTCTCCCCAAAACATACATATATAGGTATCACCACCACATACATATATAGGTATCCCCACCACATACATATATAGGTATCCCTACCACACACATATATAGGTATCCCCGCCACACACATATATAGGTATCCCCACCACATACATCTATAGGTATCCCCACCTCATACATATATAGGTATCCTCACCACACACATATATAGGTATCGCCACCACATACATATATAGGTATCACCGCCACACACATATATAGGTATCCCCGCCACATATATATATAGGTATCCCCACCACACACATATATATAGGTATCCCCGCCACACACATATATAGGTATCCCCACAACACTCATATATATAGGTATCCCCGCCACTCACATATATAGGTATCCCCACCACATACATATATAGGTCTCCCCAATACACACATCTATAGGTATCCCCACCACACACATCTATAGGTATTCCCACCACATACATATATAGGTATCCCCACCCCACACATTTATAGGTATCCCCGCCACATACATATATAGGTATCACCACCACACACATATATAGGTCTCTCCACCACATACATCTATAGGTATCCCAACCACACACATTTATAGGTATCCACACCACACACATATATAGGTATCCCCACCATACACATCTATAGGTATCCCCACCACATACATATATAGGTATCCCAACCACACACCTATATATAGGTATCCCCACCACATACATATATAGGTATCACCACCACACACATATAGGTATTCCCACCACATACATATAGGTATCCCCGACACATACATATAGGTATCCCCACCACACACACAGATATAGGTCTCCCCACCACAAGCATATATAGGTATCCCCGCCACACACATATATAGGTATCCCCGCCACACACATATATAGGTATCCCCACCACGCACATATATAGGTATCCCCGCCACATACATATATAGGTCTCCCCGCCACATACATATATAGGTATCCCCACCACACATCTATAGGTATCCCCACCACACACATATATTGGTCTCCCCACCACACACATATATAGGTATCCCCGCCACATACATATATAGGTCTCCCCCAACATACATATATAGGTATCCCCACCACACATCTATAGGTATCCCCACCACATACATCTATAGGTCTCCCCACCACACACATATATAGGTATCATCACCAAACACATATATAGGTCTCACCGCCACATACATCTATAGGTCTCCCCACCACATACATATATAGGTACAACCACCACATACATATATAGGTATCCCCACCACATACATATATAGGTATCCCTACCACACACATATATAAGTATCCCCACCACACACAGCTATAGGTATCCCCACCACACACATCTATAGGTATCCCCACCACACACATCTATAGGTATCCCCACCACATAAATATGTAGGTATCCCCACCATATACATATATAGGTATCCCCACCACATACATATATAGGTATCCACGCCACATACATCCATAGGGCTCCCCACCACATACATATATAGGTATCACCACCACATACATATATAGGTATCCCCACCACATACATATATAGGTATCCCTACCACACACATATATAGGTATCCCCGCCACACACATATATAGGTATCCCCACCACATACATCTATAGGTATCCCCACCACATACATATATAGGTATCCTCACCACACACATATATAGGTATCACCACCACATACATATATAGGTATCCCCGCCACGCACATATATAGGTATCCCCGCCACATACATATATAGGTATCCCCACCACACACATCTATAGGTATCCCCACCACATACATCCATAGGTATCCCCACCACATACATATATAGGTATCCTCACCACACACATATATAGGTATCACCACCACATACATATATAGGTATCACCACCACATACATATATAGGTATCCCCACCACACACATATATAGGTATCCCCACCACACACATATATATAGGTATCCCCGCCACACACATATATAGGTATCCCCACCACATACATCTATAGGTATCCCCACCTCATACATATATAGGTATCCTCACCACACACATATATAGGTATCGCCACTACATACATATATAGGTATCACCGCCACACACATATATAATTATTCCCGCCACATATATATATAGGTATCCCCACCACACACATATATATAGGTATCCCCGCCACACACATATATAGGTATCCCCACCACATACATCTATATGTATCCCCACCACACACATATATAGGTATCCCCACCACATACATATATATGTATCCCCACCACACACATCTATAGGTATCCCCACCACACACATCTATAGGTATCCCCACCACACACATCTATAGGTATCACCACCACACACATCTATAGGTATCCCCACCACATAAATATGTAGGTATCCCCACCATATACATATATAGGTATACCCACCACACACATATATAGGTATCCCACATACATATATTGGTATCACCGCCACATACATCTATAGGTATCCCCACCACATACATCTATAGGTCTCCCGCCACACACATATATAGGTATCCCCACGACACACATATATAGGTATCACCACCACACACATATATAGGTATCCCCGCCAAATCCATATATAGGTATCCCCACCACATACATATATAGGTATCACCACCACACACATATATAGGTATCCTCACCACATACATATATAGGTATCCCCACAACATACATCTATAGGTATCCCAACCACACACATATATAGGTATCCCCACCACGTACATTTATAGGTATCCCCACCACATACATATATAGGTATCCCCACCACATACATATATATGTATCCCCACCAAACACATATATAGGTATCCCCACCACATACATCTATATGTATCCCCACCACACACATATATAGGTATCCCCACCACATACATATATATGTATCCCCACCACACACATCTATAGGTATCCCCACCACACACATCTATAGGTATCCCCACCACACACATCTATAGGTATCCCCACCACATAAATATGTTGGTATCCCCACCATATACATATATAGGTATAACCACCACACACATATATAGGTATCCCCACCACATACATATATAGGTCTCCACGCCACATACATCCATAGGTCTCCCCAAAACATACATATATAGGTATCACCACCACATACATATATAGGTATCCCCACCACATACATATATAGGTATCCCTACCACACACATATATAGGTATCCCCGCCACACACATATATAGGTATCCCCACCACATACATCTATAGGTATCCCCACCTCATACATATATAGGTATCCTCACCACACACATATATAGGTATCGCCACCACATACATATATAGGTATCACCGCCACACACATATATAGGTATCCCCGCCACATATATATATAGGTATCCCCACCACACACATATATATAGGTATCCCCGCCACACACATATATAGGTATCCCCACAACACTCATATATATAGGTATCCCCGCCACTCACATATATAGGTATCCCCACCACATACATATATAGGTCTCCCCAATACACACATCTATAGGTATCCCCACCACACACATCTATAGGTATTCCCACCACATACATATATAGGTATACCCACCCCACACATTTATAGGTATCCCCGCCACATACATATATAGGTATCACCACCACACACATATATAGGTCTCTCCACCACATACATCTATAGGTATCCCAACCACACACATTTATAGGTATCCACACCACACACATATATAGGTATCCCCACCATACACATCTATAGGTATCCCCACCACATACATATATAGGTATCCCAACCACACACATATATAGGTATCCCCACCACATACATATATAGGTATCACCACCACACACATATAGGTATTCCCACCACATACATATAGGTATCCCCGACACATACATATAGGTATCCCCACCACACACACACATATAGGTCTCCCCACCACAAGCATATATAGGTATCCCCGCCACACACATATATAGGTATCCCCGCCACCCACATATATAGGTATCCCCACCACGCACATATATAGGTATCCCCGCCACATACATATATAGGTCTCCCCGCCACATACATATATAGGTATCCCCACCACACATCTATAGGTATCCCCACCACACACATATATTGGTCTCCCCACCACACACATATATAGGTATCCCCGCCACATACATATATAGTTCTCCCCCAACATACATATATAGGTATCCCCACCACACATCTATAGATATCCCCACCACATACATCTATAGGTCTCCCCACCACACACATATATAGGTATCATCACCACACACATATATAGGTCTCACCGCCACATACATCTATAGGTCTCCCCACCACATACATATATAGGTACAACCACCACATACATATATAGGTATCCCCACCACATACATATATAGGTATCCCTACCACACACATATATAAGTATCCCCACCACACACAGCTATAGGTAGCCCCACCACACACATCTATAGGTATCCCCACCACACACATCTATAGGTATCCCCACCACATAAATATGTAGGTATCCCCACCATATACATATATAGGTATCCCCACCACATACATATATAGGTATCCACGCCACATACATCCATAGGGCTCCCCACCACATACATATATAGGTATCACCACCACATACATATATAGGTATCCCCACCACATACATATATAGGTATCCCTACAACACACATATATAGGTATCCCCGCCACACACATATATAGGTATCCCCACCACATACATCTATAGGTATCCCCACCACATACATATATAGGTATCCTCACCACACACATATATAGGTATCACCACCACATACATATATAGGTATCCCCGCCACGCACATATATAGGTATCCCCGCCACATACATATATAGGTATCCCCACCACACACATCTATAGGTATCCCCACCACATACATCCATAGGTATCCCCACCACATACATATATAGGTATCCTCACCACACACATATATAGGTATCACCACCACATACATATATAGGTATCACCACCACATACATATATAGGTATCCCCACCACACACATATATAGGTATCCCCACCACACACATATATATAGGTATCCCCGCCACACACATATATAGGTATCCCCACCACATACATATATAGGTCTCCCCACCACCTACATCTATAGGTATCCCCACCACAACCATCTATAGGTATCCCCACCACACACATCTATAGGTATCACCACCACATACATATATAGGTATCCCCAACACATACATCTATAGGTATCCCCACCACATTCATCTATAAGTATCACCACCACACACATTTATAGGTATCCCCACCACACACATATATAGGTATCACCACCACATACATATATAGGTATCCCCACCACATACATCTATAGGTATCCCCACCACATAAATATATAGGTATTCCCACCACACACATCTATAGGTATCCCCACCACACACATCTGTAGGTATCCCCACCACATACATATATAGGTATCCCCAACACACACATTTATAGATAGCCCCGCCACATACATATATAGGTATCACCACCACACACATATATAGGTCACAACCACACACATATAGGTATCCCCACCACATACATATAGGTATCCCCGCCACATACATATAGGTATCCCCACCACACACACATATATAGGTCTCCCCACCACAAGCATATATAGGTATCCCCGCCACACACATATATAGGTATCTCCGCCACACACATATATAGGTATCCCCACCACACACATATATAGGTATTCCCGCCACATACATATATATGTCTCCCCGCCACAGACATATATAGGTATCCCCACCACACATATATAGGTATCCCCACCACACACATATATTGGTCTCCCCACCATACACATATGTAGGTATTCCCGCAACATACATATATAGGTCTCCCCGCCACATACATATATAGGTATCCCCACCACACATCTATAGGTATCCCCACCACACACATATATTGGTCTCCTCACCACACACATATATAGGTATCCCTGCCACATACATCTATAGGTAGCCCCACCACATACATATATAGTTATCCCTACCACACACACATATAGGTATCCCCACCACACACATCTGTAGGTATCCCCACCACACACATCTATAGGTATTCCCACCACACACATCTAAAGGTATCCCCACCACATACATATGTAGGTATCCCCACCATATACATATATAGGTATTCCCACCACACACATATATAGGTATCCCCACCACATACATATATAGGTCTCCACGCCACATACATCCATAGGTCTCCCCACCACATACATATATAGGTATCACCACCACATACATATATAGGTATCCCCACCAAATACATATATAGGTATCCCTACCACACACATATATAGGTATCCCCGCCACACACATATATATGTATCCCCACCACATACATCTATAGGTATCCCCACCACATACATATATAGGTATCCTCACCACACACAGATATAGGTATCACCACCACATACATATATAGGTATCCCCGCCACACACATATATAGGTATCCCCGCCACATACATATATAGGTATCCCCACCACACACATCTATAGATATCCCACCACATACATTTATAGGTATCCCCACCACATACATATATATGTATCCTCACCACACACATATATAGGTATCACCACCACATACATATATAGGTATCACCACCACATACATATATAGGTATCCCCACCACACCCATATATAGGTATCCCCACCACACACATATATATAGGTATCCCCGCCACACACATATATAGGTATCCCCACCACATACATAAATAGGTCTCCCCACCACATACATCTATAGGTATCCCCACCACACACATCTATAGGTATCCCCACCACACACATATATAGGTATCACCACCACATACATTAATAGGTATCCCCACCACATACATCTATAGGTATCCCCACCACATACATCTATAGGTATCACCACCACACACATCTATAGGTATCCCCACCACACACATATATAGGTATCACCACCACATACATATATAGGTATCCCCACCACATACATCTATAGGTATCCCCACCACATAAATATATAGGTATCCCCACCACACACATATATAGGTATCCCCACCACACACATCTATAGGTATCCCCACCACATACATATATAGGTATCCCCACCACACACATTTATAGGTATCCCCGCCACATACATATATAGGTATCACCACCACACACATATATAGGTCTCCCCACCACATACGTCTATAGGTATCCCGACCACACACATCTATAGGTATCCCAACCACACACATATATAGGTATCCCCACCATACACATATATAGGTATCCCCACCACATACATATATAGGTATCCCAACCACACACATATATAGGTATCCCCACCACATACATATATAGGTATTACAACCACACACATATTGGTATCCCCACCACATACATATAGGTATCCCCGCTACATACATATAGGTATCCCCACCACACACCCATATATAGGTCTCCCCAACCACACGCATATATAGGTATCCCCGCCACACACATATATAGGTATCCCCGCCACACACATATATAGGTATCCCCACCAAACACATATATAGGTATCCCCGCCACATACATATATAGGTCTCCCCGCCACATACATATATAGGTATCCCAACCACACATCTATAGGTATCCCCACCACACACATATATTGGTCTCCCCACCACACACATATATAGGTATCCCCGCCACATACATATATAGGTCTCCCCGCCACATACATATATAGGTATCCCCACCACACATCTATAGGTATCCCCACCACACACATCTGTAGGTATCCCCACCACACACATCTATAGGTATTCCCACCACACACATCTAAAGGTATCCCCACCACATACATATGTAGGTATCCCCACCATATACATATATAGGTATTCCCACCACACACATATATAGGTATCCCCACCACATACATATATAGGTCTCCACGCCACATACATCCATAGGTCTCCCCACCACATACATATATAGGTATCACCACCACATACATATATAGGTATCCCCACCAAATACATATATAGGTATCCCTACCACACACATATATAGGTATCCCCGCCACACACATATATATGTATCCCCACCACATACATCTATAGGTATCCCCACCACATACATATATAGGTATCCTCACCACACACAGATATAGGTATCACCGTCACATACATATATAGGTATCCCCGCCACACACATATATAGGTATCCCCGCCACATACATATATAGGTATCCCCACCACACACATCTATAGATATCCCACCACATACATTTATAGGTATCCCCACCACATACATATATATGTATCCTCACCACACACATATATAGGTATCACCACCACATACATATATAGGTATCACCACCACATACATATATAGGTATCCCCACCACACCCATATATAGGTATCCCCACCACACACATATATATAGGTATCCCCGCCACACACATATATAGGTATCCCCACCACATACATAAATAGGTCTCCCCACCACATACATCTATAGGTATCCCCACCACACACATCTATAGGTATCCCCACCACACACATATATAGGTATCACCACCACATACATTAATAGGTATCCCCACCACATACATCTATAGGTATCCCCACCACATACATCTATAGGTATCACCACCACACACATCTATAGGTATCCCCACCACACACATATATAGGTATCACCACCACATACATATATAGGTATCCCCACCACATACATCTATAGGTATCCCCACCACATAAATATATAGGTATCCCCACCACACACATATATAGGTATCCCCACCACACACATCTATAGGTATCCCCACCACATACATATATAGGTATCCCCACCACACACATTTATAGGTATCCCCGCCACATACATATATAGGTATCACCACCACACACATATATAGGTCTCCCCACCACATACGTCTATAGGTATCCCGACCACACACATCTATAGGTATCCCAACCACACACATATATAGGTATCCCCACCATACACATATATAGGTATCCCCACCACATACATATATAGGTATCCCAACCACACACATATATAGGTATCCCCACCACATACATATATAGGTATTACAACCACACACATATTGGTATCCCCACCACATACATATAGGTATCCCCGCTACATACATATAGGTATCCCCACCACACACCCATATATAGGTCTCCCCAACCACACGCATATATAGGTATCCCCGCCACACACATATATAGGTATCCCCACCAAACACATATATAGGTATCCCCGCCACATACATATATAGGTCTCCCCGCCACATACATATATAGGTATCCCAACCACACATCTATAGGTATCCCCACCACACACATATATTGGTCTCCCCACCACACACATATATAGGTATCCCCGCCACATACATATATAGGTCTCCCCGCCACATACATATATAGGTATCCCCACCACACATCTATAGGTATCCCCAGCACACACATATATTGGTCTCCTCACCACACACATATATAGGTATCCCTGCCACATACATCTATAGGTCTCCCCACCACACATATATATAGGTATCATCACCACACACATATATAGGTCTCCCCGCCACATACATCTATAGGTCTCCCCACCACATACATATATAGGTATCACCACCACATACATATATAGGTATCCCCACCACATACATATATAGGTATCCCCACCACACACATATATAGGTAACCCCGCCACACACATATATAGGTATCCCCACCACATACATATATAGGTATCCTCACCAAACACATATATAGGTCTCCACGCCACATATATCCATAGGTCTCCCCACCACATACATATATAGGTATTACCACCACATACATATATAGGTATCCCCACCACATACATATATAGGTATCCCTACCACACACATATATAGGTTTCCACGCCACATACATATATAGGTATTCCCACCACATACATATATAGGTATCCCCACCACATACATATATAGGTATCCTCACCACACACATATATAGGTATCACCACCACATACATATAAAGGTATCCCCGCCACACACATATATAGGTATCCCCGCCACATACATAAATAGGTATCCCCACCACACACATCTATAGGTATCCCAACCACATACATATATATGTATCACCACCACATACATATATAGGTATCCCCACCACACACATATATAGGTATCCCCACCACACATATATATATAGGTATCCCCGCCACACACATATATAGGTATCCCCACCCCATACATATATAGGTCTCCCCACCACATACATCTATAGGTATCCCCAACACACACATCTATAGGTATCCCCACCACACACATATATAGGTATCACCACCACACACATTTATACGTATCGCCGCCACATACATATATAGGTATCACCACCACACACATATATAGGTCTCCACACCACATACATATATAGGTATCCCCACCACACACATCTATAGGTATCCCCACCACACACATCTATATGTATCCCCACCACACACATATATAGGTATCCCCACCATACACATCTATAGGTATCCCCACCACATACATATATAGGTATCCCAACCACACACATATATAGGTATCCCCACCACATACATATATAGGTATCACCACCACATACATATATAGGTATCACAACCACACACATATAGGTATACCCACCACATACATATAGGTATCCCCGCCACATACATATAGGTATCCCCACCACACACACATATATAGGTCTCCCCACCACAAGCATATATAGGTATCCCCGCCACACACATATATAGGTATCGCCGCCACACACATATATAGGTATCCCCACCACACACATATATAGGTATCCCCGCCACATACATATATAGGTATCCCCGCCACATACATATATAGGTCTCACCGCCACATACATATATAGGTATCCCCACCAATCACAGATATTGGTCTCACCACCACACACATATATAGGTATCCCCGCCACATACATATATAGGTCTCCCCGCCACATACATATATAGGTATCCCCACCCCACATCTAAAGGTATCCCCACTACACACATATATTGGTCTCCTCACCACACACATATATAGATATCCCTGCCACATACATCTATTGGTCTCCCCAACACACACATATATAGGTATCATCACCACACACATATATAGGTCTCCCCGCCACATACATCTATTGGTCTCCCCACCACATACATATATAGGTATCACCAACACATACATATATAGGTATCCCCACCACATACATATATAGGTATCCCTACCACACACATATATAGGTTTCCACGCCACATACATAAATAGGTATCCCCACCACATACATCTATAGGTATCCCCACCACATACATATATAGGTATCCTCACTACACACATATATAGGTATCACCACCACATACATATAAAGGTATACCCGCCACACACATATATAGGTATCCCCGCCACATACATATATAGGTATCCCCATCACACACATCTATAGGTATCCCCACCACATACATATATATGTATCACCACCACATACATATATATAGGTATCCCCACCACATACATATATAGGTATCCACACCACACATATATATAGGTATCCCCACCACACATATATATAGGTATCCCCACCACATACATATATAGGTATCCCCAACACACACATCTATAGGTATCCCCAGCACATACATATATAGGTATCCCCGCCACACACATATATAGGTATCCCCACCACACACATATATAGGTATCCTCGCCACACACATATATAGGTATCACCACTACACACATATATAGGTATCCCCACCACATACATATATAGGTATCCCAACCACATTCATATATAGGTATCCCCACCACACATCTATAGGTCTCTCCACCACACACATATATAGGTATCACCACCACATACATATATAGGTATCCCCACCACACACATATATATAGGTATCACCACCACACACATATATAGTTATCCCCGCCACATACATATATAGGTCTCCCCGCCACATACATATATATGTATCCCACCACATACATATATAGGTATCCCCACCACACCCATCTATAGGTATCCCCACCACATACATATATAGGCATCCTCACCACACACATATATAGGTCTCCCCACCACATACATATATAGGTCTCCCCGCCACACACATATATAGGTATCCCCACCACATACATATATAGGTCTCCCCACCACATACATCTATATGTATCCCCACCACACACATCTATAGGTACCCCCTCCACATACATATATAGGTATCACCACCACACACATATATAGGTATCACTACCACATACATATATAGGTATCCCAGCCACACACATCTATAGGTATCCCCACCACATACTTATATAGGTATCCCCGCCACACACATATATAGGTATCCCCACCACACACATATATAGGTATACTCGCCACACACATATATAGGTATCACCACCACACATATATATAGGTATCCCCACCACATACATATATAGGTATCCACACCACACATATATATAGGTATCCCCACCACACATATATATAGGTATCCCCACCACATACATATATAGGTATCCCCAACACACACATCTATAGGTATCCCCAGCACATACATATATAGGTATCACCGCCACACACATATATAGGTATCCCACCACAAACATATATAGGTATCCTCGCCACACACATATATAGATATCACCACCACACACATATATAGGTATCACCACCACATACATATATAGGCATCCCCACCACATACATCTATAGGTATCCCCACCACATACATATATAGGTATCCTCACCACACACATATATAGGTATCACCACCACATACATATAAAGGTATCCCCGCCACACACATATATAGGTATCCCCGCCACATACATATATAGGTATCCCCACCACACACATCTATAGGTATCCCAACCACATACATATATATGTATCACCACCACATACATATATAGGTATCCCCACCACACACATATATAGGTATCCCCACCACACACATATATAGGTATCACCGCCACACACATATATAGGTATCCCACCACAAACATATATAGGTATCCTCGCCACACACATATATAGATATCACCACCACACACATATATAGGTTTCCACGCCACATACATATATAGGTATTCCCACCACATACATCTATAGGTATTCCCACCACATACATGTATAGGTATCCTCACCACACACATATATAGGTATCACCACCACATACATATAAAGGTATCCCCGCCACACACATATATAGGTATCCCCGCCACATACATATATAGGTATCCCCACCACACACATCTATAGGTATCCCAACCACATACATATATATGTATCACCACCACATACATATATAGGTATCCCCACCACACACATATATAGGTATCCCCACCACACACATATATATAGGTATCCCCGCCACACACATATATAGGTATCCCCACCACATACATATATAGGTCTCCCCACCACATACATCTATAGGTATCCCCAACACACACATCTATAGGTATCCCCACCACACACATATATAGGTATCACCACCACACACATTTATAGGTATCCCCGCCACATACATATATAGGTATCACCACCACACACATATATAGGTCTCCCCACCACATACATCTATAGGTATCCCCACCACACACATCTATAGGTATCCCCACCACACACATCTATAGGTATCCCCACCACACACATATATAGGTATCCCCACCATACACATCTATAGGTATCCCCACCACATACATATATAGGTATCCCAACCACACACATATATAGGTAACCCCACCAGGGATGCAGATTTCGTCAGCCACGCGCGAACCGCGAACCGCGAACTGCGAATCGCGAACTTCGCGATTCGCGTTTCATACGTATATATATACTGTACAAAGTCCCGATTTTCGCTAGTATAAATACGCATCCAAGATACTTCAATTAAAACCTTTATGGCTGTTAACCCATTTATGTCAGTACCGAATTATAGAGAATATTAATAATAATAATAAATATAGACGGACTGTGACCAATAATGACAACATTCCGACTTTAATGTACATGTATGGCATACAGAGAACCAGCAACAACCCAGTTACTAGAAAAGAACAGTCCGCCGTCGATAAGTCAACAAAACGAAATATCAGGACTGTTAACCCATGCCTGCTGCATGGTGCCGAATTTGAGATTAAATATTGACTAAAATCACAAGGACTGTGACCCAAAGGGACAATATCCAGACCTTATAGTGTATGGCATTATTAGAACCAGCAGACATCATGTAACGAGAAAAGAACCGACCGGCGACAAAATTAAATCTTACAGACTCTTAACTCATTCAGTGCCGGCGACGTGATAACACGTCGCGCCATCTCATTTAAATACATGGTCTGGTGGGCGAAAAAGATAGTGATTTCAATCCTGGTGCTTCCGTTTTGAACACTGCGACCTACACGTCATATTTTGGGACCTGTTATGGGTGGGGGTATGCTTATACGCGTAAATTAATCGTGTACATAGTGGTGTAGCCGGGGATTTCTCCGATAAACTGTCGTATCTGGCAGCCCCGCACATTGAGGCGTTTAGGAGCTAGATCCGTCTGAATAAAGGTGGTGAAAATTGATGTGATTTGTGGGCGTGGCTTGTAGGGTTCAACATTGGAGGTCAGCGCATACAGCGTACATATCTGTTAATTGGAAACCGATTTTGACGGCGTAAAAGGTGATTACAGTCAAGTCATGCATGCCCTGGTCCATTGTACACTTGGATTGACGCTAAACGACCGAGGAACGCTGATTCGGGCAACTTGCACTTTATGTCAATCAAAGTCTGTACCTAACGAGGTTCGCCAAATCGCAATGCAAATATACTATAGAAAAAACTGTCAACTGATTGCTCTTACATGTTATAAGATATCTCACTGGTAGTTATGGGCTCTTCGGTGCACTTTATTAGATGGAATTGTCACATGCTTCCTCCGATGACTCAACATATGTCATTGACGCAGCAGCTCCACGTGCCAAAACGAAAAGAAAATACACCACAAAGCTGACAAGAAACCTGACACGCAATTATCGGTTATCTTCAGGCAACCTGGAACTGAATGAGTTAACCCATGCCTGCATGGTGGTGGCGAATATGAGAGGATATTGACTAAACTCATAAGTAAACGGTCTGTGACCAAAACTGACAATATCCATACCTTAATGTATGGCATCATTAGAACCAGAAGACACCCTGTAACCAGAAAATATCCGACCGCCCTCGATATTTCGATAAATAAAATCTTACGGATCCTTAACCCATGCCTGGTGGTGGCGAATTTGAGAGGATATTGACTAAACTCACAAGTAAACGGTCTGTGACCCAAACTGACAACATCCATACCTCAGTATATCTCACCATTAGAACCAGCAGACACCCTGTAGGCAGAAAAGGACCGACCGCCCTCGATATTTCGATAAATTAAATCTTACGGACTCTTAACCCATGACTGGTGGTGGCGAATTTGAGAGGATATATAAACTCACAAGTAAACGGTCTGTGACCAAAAGTGACAATATCCATACCTTAATGTATGGCATCATTAGAACCAGCAGACACCCTTTAGCCAGAAAAGGACCGACCGCCCTCGATATTTCGATAAATTAAATCTTACGGATCCTTAACCCATGCCTGGTGGTGGCGAATTTGAGAGGATATTGACTAAACTCACAAGTAAACGGTCTGTGACCAAAACTGAAAATATCCATACCTTAATGTATGGCATCATTAGAACCAGCAGACACCCTGTAACCAGAAAATGAGCGACCGCCCTCGATATTTCGATAAATTAAATCTTACGGACTCTTAACCCATGCCTGGTGGTGGCGAATTTGAGAGGATATTGACTAAACTCACAAGTAAACGGTCTGTGACCAAAACTGACTATATCCATACCTTAATGTATGGCATCATTAGAACCAGCAGACACCCTGTAGCCAGAAAAGGACCGACCGCCCTCGATATTTCGATAAATTAAATCTTACGGATCCTTAACCCATGCCTGGTGGTGGCGAATTTGAGAGGATATTGACTAAACTCACAAGTAAACGGTCTGTGACCAAAACTGACAATATCCATACCTTAATGTAAGGCATCATTATTACCAGCAGACACCCTGTAGCCAGAAAAGGACCGACCGCCCTCGATATTTCGATAAATTAAATCTTACGGATCCTTAACCCATGCCTGGTGGTGGCGAATTTGAGAGGATATTGACTAAACTCACAAGTAAACGGTCTGTGACCAAAACTCACAACATCCATACCTTAATGTATGGCATCATTAGAAACAGCAGACACCCTGTAGGCAGAAAAGGACCGACCGCCCTCGATATTTCGATAAATTAAATCTTACGGACTCTTAACCCATGACTGGTGGTGGCGAATTTGAGAGGATATTGACTAAACTCACAAGTAAACGGTCTGTGACCAAAACTCACAACATCCATACCTTACTGTATGGCATCATTAGAACCAGCAGACACCCTGTAGGCAGAAAAGGACCGACCGCCCTCGATATTTCGATAAATTAAATCTTACGGACTCTTAACCCATGACTGGTGGTGGCGAATTTGAGAGGATATTGACTAAACTCACAAGTAAACGGTCTGTGACCAAAACTGACTATATCCATACCTTAATGTATGGCATCATTAGAACCAGCAGACACCCTGTAGCCAGAAAAGGACCGACTGCCCTCGATATTTCTATAAAATTAAATCTTACGGATCCTTAACCCATGCCTGGTGGTGGCGAATTTGAGAGGATATTGACTAAACTCACAAGTAAACGGTCTGTGACCAAAACTGACAATATCCATACCTTAATGTATGGCATCATTATTACCAGCAGACACCCTGTAGCCAGAAAAGGACCGACCGCCCTCGATATTTCGATAAAATAAATCGTACGGATCCTTAACCCATGCCTGGTGGTGGCGAATTTGAGAGGATATTGACTAAACTCACAAGTAAACGGTCTGTGACCAAAACTGACAATATCCATACCTTAATGTATGGCATCATTATTACCAGCAGACACCCTGTAGCCAGAAAAGGACCGACCGCCCTCGATATTTCGATAAATTAAATCTTACGGATCCTTAACCCATGCCTGGTGGTGGCGAATTTGAGAGGATATTGACTAAACTCACAAGTAAACGGTCAGTGACCAAAACTCACAACATCCATACCTTAATGTATGGCATCATTAGAACCAACAGACACCCTGTAGGCAGAAAAGGACCGACCGCCCTCGATATTTCGATAAATTAAATCTTACGGACTCTTAACCCATGACTGGTGGTGGCGAATTTGAGAGGATATTGACTAAACTCACAAGTAAACGGTCTGTGAACAAAACTGACAACATCCATACCTTAATGTATGTCATCATTTGAACCAGCAGACACCCTGTAGCCATAAAAGGACCGACCGCCCTCGATATTTCTATCAAATTAAATTTTACGGACTATTAACCCTTGCCTGGTGGTGGCGAATTTGAGAGGATATTGACTAATCTCACAAGTAAACGGTCTGTGACCAAAACTGACAATATCCATACCTTAACGTATGGCTTCATTAGAACCAGCAGACACCCTGTAGCCATAAAAGGACCGATCGCCCTCGATATTTCTATAAAATTAAATCTTACGGACTATTAACCCTTGCCTGGTGGTGGCGAATTTGAGAGGATATTGACTAAACTCACAAGTAAACGGTCTGTGACCAAAACTGACAACATCCATACCTTAACGTATGGCATCATTAGAACCAGCAGACACCCTGTAGCCATAAAAGGACCGACCGCCCTCGATATTTCTATAAAATTAAATCTTACGGACTATTAACCCTTGCCTGGTGGTGGCGAATTTGAGAGGATATTGACTAATCTCACAAGTAAACGGTCTGTGACCAAAACTGACAATATATATACCTTAACGTATGGCACCATTAGAACCAGCAGACACCCTGTAGCCAGAAAAGGACCGACCGCCCTCGATATTTCTATAAAATTAAATCTTACGGACTATTAACCCTTGCCTGGTGGTGGCGAATTTGAGAGGATATTGACTAAACTCACAAGTAAACGGTCTGTGATCAAAACTGACTATATCCATACCTTAATGTATGGCATCATTAGAACCAGCAGACACCCTGTAGCCAGAAAAGGACCGACCGCCCTCGATATTTCGATAAATTAAATCTTATGGATCCTTAACCCATGCCTGGTGGTGGCGAATTTGAGAGGATATTGACTAAACTCACAAGTAAACGGTCTGTGACCAAAACTGACAATATCCATACCTTAATGTATGGCATCATTATTACCAGCAGACACCCAGTAGCCAGAAAAGGACCGACCGCCCTCGATATTTCGATAAATTAAATCTTACGGACTATTAACCCTTGCCTGGTGGTGGCGAATTTGAGAGGATATTGACTAATCTCACAAGTAAACGGTCCATGACCAAAACTGACAATATCTATACCTTAACGTATGGCATCATTAGAACCAGCAGACACCCTGTAGCCATAAAAGGACCGACCGCCCTCGATACTTCTATAAAATTAAATCTTACGGACTATTAACCCTTGCCTGGTGGTGGCGAATTTGAGAGGATATTGACTAAACTCACAAGTAAACGGTCTGTGACCAAAACTGAATATATCCATACCTTAATGTATGGCATCATTAGAACCAGCAGACACCCTGTAGCCAGAAAAGGACCGACCGCCCTCGATATTTCTATAAAATTAAATCTTACGGATCCTTAACCCATGCCTGGTGGTGGCGAATTTGAGAGGATATTGACTAAACTCACAAGTAAACGGTCTGTGACCAAAACTGACAATATCCATACCTTAATGTATGGCATCATTATTACCAGCAGACACCCAGTAGCCAGAAAAGGACCGACCGCCCTCGATATTTCGATAAATTAAATCTTACGGATCCTTAACCCATGCCTGGTGGTGGCGAATTTGAGAGGATATTGACTAAACTCACAAGTAAACGGTCTGTGACCAAAACTGACAATATCCATACCTTAATGTATGGCATCATTATTACCAGCAGACACCCTGTAGCCAGAAAAGGACCGACCGCCCTCGATATTTCGATAAATTAAATCTTACGGATCCTTAACCCATGCCTGGTGGTGGCGAATTTGAGAGGATATTGACTAAACTCACAAGTAAACGGTCTGTGACCAAAACTCACAACATCCATACCTTAATGTATGGCATCATTAGAACCAGCAGACACCCTGTAGGCAGAAAAGGACCGACCGCCCTCGATATTTCGATAAATTAAATCTTACGGACTCTTAACCCATGACTGGTGGTGGCGAATTTGAGAGGATATTGACTAATCTCACAAGTAAACGGTCTGTGACCAAAACTGACTATATCCATACCTTAATGTATGGCATCATTAGAACCAGCAGACACACTGTAGCTAGAAAAGGACCGACCGCCCTCGATATTTCTATAAAATTAAATCTTACGGATCCTTAACCCATGCCTGGTGGTGGCGAATTTGAGAGGATATTGACTAAACTCACAAGTAAACGGTCTGTGACCAAAACTGACAATATCCATACCTTAATGTATAGCATCTTTAGAACCAGCAGACACCCTGTAGCTAGAAAAGGACCGACCGCCCTCGATATTTCTATAAAATTAAATCTTACGGATCCTTAACCCATGCCTGGTGGTGGCGAATTTGAGAGGATATTGACTAAACTCACAAGTAAACGGTCTGTGACCAAAACTGACAATATCCATACCTTAATGTATGGCATCATTATTACCAGCAGACACCCTGTAGCCTAAAGAGGACCGACCGCCCTCGATATTTCGATAAATTAAATCTTACGGATCCTTAACCCATGCCTGGTGGTGGCGAATTTGAGAGGATATTGACTAAACTCACAAGTAAACGGTCTGTGACCAAAACTGACAACATCCATACCTTAATGTATGGCATCATTTGAACCAGCAGACACTCTGTAGCCATAAAAGGACCGACCGCCCTCGATATTTCTATAAAATTAAATCTTACGGACTATTAACCCTTGCCTTGTGGTGGCGAATTTGAGAGGATATTGACTAATCTCACAAGTAAACGGTCCATGACCAAAACTGACAATATCTATACCTTAACGTATGGCATCATTAGAACCAGCAGACACCCTGTAGCCATAAAAGGACCGACCGCCCTCGATACTTCTATAAAATTAAATCTTACGGACTATTAACCCTTGCCTGGTGGTGGCGAATTTGAGAGGATATTGACTAAACTCACAAGTAAACGGTCTGTGACCAAAACTGAATATATCCATACCTTAATGTATGGCATCATTAGAACCAGTAGACACACTGTAGCCAGAAAAGGACCGACCGCCTTCGATATTTAGATAAATTAAATCTTACGGATCCTTAACCCATGCCTGGTGTTGGCGAATTTGAGAGGATATTGACTAAACTCACAAGTAAACGGTCTGTGACCAAAACTGACAATATCCATACCTTACTGTATGGCATCATTATTACCAGCAGACACCCTGTAGCCAGAAAAGGACCGACCGCCTTCGATATTTCGATAAATTAAATCTTACGGATCCTTAACCCATGCCTGGTGGTGGCGAATTTGAGAGGATATTGACTAAACTCACAAGTAAACGGTCTGTGACCAAAACTCACAACATCCATACCTTAATGTATGGCATCATAAGAACCAGCAGACACCCTGTAGGCAGAAAAGGACCGACCGCCCTCGATATTTCGATAAATTAAATCTTACGGACTCTTAACCCATGACTGGTGGTGGCGAATTTGAGAGGATATTGACTAATCTCACAAGTAAACGGTCTGTGACCAAAACTGACTATATCCATACCTTAATGTATGGCATCATTAGAACCAGCAGACACACTGTAGCTAGAAAAGGACCGACCGCCCTCGATATTTCTATAAAATTAAATCTTACGGATCCTTAACCCATGCCTGGTGGTGGCGAATTTGAGAGGATATTGACTAAACTCACAAGTAAACGGTCTGTGACCAAAACTGACAATATCCATACCTTAATGTATAGCATCTTTAGAACCAGCAGACACCCTGTAGCTAGAAAAGGACCGACCGCCCTCGATATTTCTATAAAATTAAATCTTACGGATCCTTAACCCATGCCTGGTGGTGGCGAATTTGAGAGGATATTGACTAAACTCACAAGTAAACGGTCTGTGACCAAAACTGACAATATCCATACCTTAATGTACGGCATCATTATTACCAGCAGACACCCTGTAGTCTAAAGAGGACCGACCGCCCTCGATATTTCGATAAATTAAATCTTACGGATCCTTAACCCATGCCTGGTGGTGGCGAATTTGAGAGGATATTGACTAAACTCACAAGTAAACGGTCTGTGACAAAAACTGACAATATCCATACCTTAATGTATGGCATCATTATTACCAGCAGACACCCTGTAGCCAGAAAAGGACCGACCGCCCTCGATATTTCGATAAATTAAATCTTACGGATCCTTAACACATGCCTGGTGGTGGCGAATTTGAGAGGATATTGACTAAACTCACAAGTAAACGGTCTGTGACCAAAACTCACAACATCCATACCTTAATGTATGGCATCATTAGAACCAGCAGACACCCTGTAGGCAGAAAAGGACCGACCGCCCTCGATATTTCGATAAATTAAATCTTACGGACTCTTAACCCATGACTGGTGGTGGCGAATTTGAGAGGATATTGACTAAACTCACAAGTAAACGGTCTGTGACCAAAACTGACAACATCCATACCTTAATGTATGCCATCATTTGAACCAGCAGACACCCTGTAGCCATAAAAGGACCGACCGCCCTCGATATTTCTATAAAATTAAATCTTACGGACTATTAACCCTTGCCTGGTGGTGGCGAATTTGAGAGGATATTGACTAATCTCACAAGTAAACGGTCTGTGACCAAAACTGACAATATATATACCTTAACGTATGGCATCATTAGAACCAGTAGACACACTGTAGCCTGAAAAGGACCGACCGCCCTCGATATTTAGATAAATTAAATCTTACGGATCCTTAACCCATGCCTGGGGTTGGCGAATTTGAGAGGATATTGACTAAACTCACAAGTAAACGGTCTGTGACCAAAACTGACAATATCCATACCTTACTGTATGGCATCATTATTACCAGCAGACACGCTGTAGCCAGAAAAGGACCGACCGCCCTCGATATTTCGATAAATTAAATCTTACGGATCCTTAACCCATGCCTGGTGGTGGCGAATTTGAGAGGATATTGACTAAACTCACAAGTAAACGGTCTGTGACCAAAACTCACAACATCCATACCTTAATGTATGGCATCATTAGAACCAGCAGACACCCTGTAGGCAGAAAAGGACCGACCGCCCTCGATATTTCGATAAATTAAATCTTACGGACTCTTAACCCATGACTGGTGGTGGGGAATTTGAGAGGATATTGACTAATCTCACAAGTAAACGGTCTGTGACCAAAACTGACTATATCCATACCTTAATGTATGGCATCATTAGAACCAGCAGACACACTGTAGCTAGAAAAGGACCGACCGCCCTCGATATTTCTATAAAATTAAATCTTACGGATCCTTAACCCATGCCTGGTGGTGGCGAATTTGAGAGGATATTGACTAAACTCACAAGTAAACGGTCTGTGACCAAAACTGACAATATCCATACCTTAATGTATAGCATCTTTAGAACCAGCAGACACCCTGTAGCTAGAAAAGGACCGACCGCCCTCGATATTTCTATAAAATTAAATCTTACGGATCCTTAACCCATGCCTGGTGGTGGCGAATTTGAGAGGATATTGACTAAACTCACAAGTAAACGGTCTGTGACCAAAACTGACAGTATCCATACCTTAATGTATGGCATCATTATTACCAGCAGACACCCTGTAGCCAGAAAAGGACCGACCGCCCTCGATATTTCGATAAATTAAATCTTACGGATCCTTAACCCATGCCTGGTGGTGGCGAATTTGAGAGGATATTGACTAAACTCACAAGTAAACGGTCTGTGACCAAAACTGACAATATCCATACCTTAATGTATGGCATCATTATTACCAGCAGACACCCTGTGGCCAGAAAAGGACCGACCGCACTCGATATTTTGATAAATTAAATCTTACGGATCCTTAACACATGCCTGGTGGTGGCGAATTTGAGAGGATATTGACTAAACTCACAAGTAAACGGTCTGTGACCAAAACTCACAACATCCATACATTAATGTATGGCATCATTAGAACTAGCAGACACCCTGTAGGCAGAAAAGGACCGACCGCCCTCGATATTTCGATAAATTAAATCTTACGGACTCTTAACCCATGACTGGTGGTGGCGAATTTGAGAGGATATTGACTAAACTCACAAGTAAACGGTCTGTGACCAAAACTGACAACATCCATACCTTAATGTATGCCATCATTTGAACCAGCAGACACCCTGTAGCCATAAAAGGACCGACCGCCCTCGATATTTCTATAAAATTAAATCTTACGGACTATTAACCCTTGCCTGGTGGTGGCGAATTTGAGAGGATATTGACTAATCTCACAAGTAAACGGTCTGTGACCAAAACTGACAATATCTATACCTTAACGTATGGCATCATTAGAACCAGCAGACACCCTGTAGCCATAAAAGGACCGACCGCCCTCGATATTTCTATAAAATTAAATCTTACGGACTATTAACCCTTGCCTGGTGGTGGCGAATTTGAGAGGATATTGACTAAACTCACAAGTAAACGGTCTGTGACCAAAACTGAATATATCCATACCTTAATGTATGGCATCATTAGAACCAGTAGACACACTGTAGCCAGAAAAGGACCGACCGCCCTCGATATTTAGATAAATTAAATCTTACGGATCCTTAACCCATGCCTGGTGGTGGCGAATTTGAGAGGATATTGACTAAACTCACAAGTAAACGGTCTGTGACCAAAACTCACAACATCCATACCTTAATGTATGGCATCATTAGAACCAGCAGACACCCTGTAGGCAGAAAAGGACCGACCGCCCTCGATATTTCGATAAATTAAATCTTACGGACTCTTAACCCATGACTGGTGGTGGCGAATTTGAGAGGATATTGACTAATCTCACAAGTAAACGGTCTGTGACCAAAACTGACTATATCCATACCTTAATGTATGGCATCATTAGAACCAGCAGACACACTGTAGCTAGAAAAGGACCGACCGCCCTCGATATTTCTATAAAATTAAATCTTACGGATCCTTAACCCATACCTGGTGGTGGCGAATTTGAGAGGATATTGACTAAACTCACAAGTAAACGGTCTGTGACCAAAACTGACAATATTCATACCTTAATGTATAGCATCTTTAGAACCAGCAGACACCCTGTAGCTAGAAAAGGACCGACCGCCCTCGATATTTCTATAAAATTAAATCTTACGGATCCTTAACCCATGCCTGGTGGTGGCGAATTTGAGAGGATATTGACTAAACTCACAAGTAAACGGTCTGTGACCAAAACTGACAATATCCATACCTTAATGTATGGCATCATTATTACCAGCAGACACCCTGTAGCCAGAAAAGGACCGACCGCCCTCGATATTTTGATAAATTAAATCTTACGGATCCTTAACACATGCCTGGTGGTGGCGAATTTGAGAGGATATTGACTAAACTCACAAGTAAACGGTCTGTGACCAAAACTCACAACATCCATACATTAATGTATGGCATCATTAGAACTAGCAGACACCCTGTAGGCAGAAAAGGACCGACCGCCCTCGATATTTCGATAAATTAAATCTTACGGACTCTTAACCCATGACTGGTGGTGGCGAATTTGAGAGGATATTGACAAAACTCACAAGTAAACGGTCTGTGACCAAAACTGACAACATCCATACCTTAATGTATGCCATCATTTGAACCAGCAGACACCCTGTAGCCATAAAAGGACCGACCGCCCTCGATATTTCTATAAAATTAAATCTTACGGACTATTAACCCTTGCCTGGTGGTGGCGAATTTGAGAGGATATTGACTAATCTCACAAGTAAACGGTCTGTGACCAAAACTGACAATATATATACCTTAACGTATGGCATCATTAGAACCAGTAGACACATTGTAGCCAGAAAAGGACCGACCGCCCTCGATATTTAGATAAATTAAATCTTACGGATCTTTAACCCATGCCTGGTGTTGGCGAATTTGAGACAATATTGACTAAACTCACAAGTAAACGGTCTGTGACCAAAACTGACAATATCCATACCTTACTGTATGGCATCATTATTACCAGCAGACACCCTGTAGCCAGAAAGGGACCGACCGCCCTCGATATTTCGATAAATTAAATCTTACGAATCCTTAACCCATGCCTGGTGGTGGCGAATTTGAGAGGATATTGACTAAACTCACAAGTAAACGGTCTGTGACCAAAACTCACAACATCCATACCTTAATGTATGGCATCATTAGAACCAGCAGACACCCTGTAGGCAGAAAAGGACCGACCGCCCTCGATATTTCGATAAATTAAATCTTACGGACTCTTAACCCATGACTGGTGGTGGCGAATTTGAGAGGATATTGACTAATCTCACAAGTAAACGGTCTGTGACCAAAACTGACTATATCCATACCTTAATGTATGGCATCATTAGAACCAGCAGACACACTGTAGCTAGAAAAGGACCGACCGCCCTCGATATTTCTATAAAATTAAATCTTACGGATCCTTAACCCATACCTGGTGGTGGCGAATTTGAGAGGATATTGACTAAACTCACAAGTAAACGGTCTGTGACCAAAACTGACAATATCCATACCTTAATGTATAGCATCTTTAGAACCAGCAGACAACCTGTAGCTAGAAAAGGACCGACCGCCCTCGATATTTCTATAAAATTAAATCTTACGGATCCTTAACCCATGCCTGGTGGTGGCGAATTTGAGAGGATATTGACTAAACTCACAAGTAAACGGTCTGTGACCAAAACTGACAATATCCATACCTTAATGTATGGCATCATTATTACCAGCAGACACCCTGTAGCCAGAAAAGGACCGACCGCCCTCGATATTTCGATAAATTAAATCTTACGGATCCTTAACCCATGCCTGGCGGTGGCGAATTTGAGAGGATATTGACTAAACTCACAAGTAAACGGTCTGTGACCAAAACTGACAATATCCATACCTTAATGTATGGCATCATTATTACCAGCAGACACCCTGTAGCCAGAAAAGGACCGACCGCCCTCGATATTTCGATAAATTAAATCTTACGGATCCTTAACAAATGCCTGGTGGTGGCGAATTTGAGAGGATATTGACTAAACTCACAAGTAAAACGGTCTGTGACCAAAACTCACAACATCCATACCTTAATGTATGGCATCATTAAAACCAGCAGACACCCTGTAGGCAGAAAAGGACCGACCGCCCTCGATATTTCGATAAATTAAATCTTACGGACTCTTAACCCATGACTGGTGGTGGCGAATTTGAGAGGATATTGACAAAACTCACAAGTAAACGGTCTGTGACCAAAACTGACAACATCCATACCTTAATGTATGCCATCATTTAAACCAGCAGACACCCTGTAGCCATAAAAGGACCGACCGCCCTCGATATTTCTATAATATTAAATCTTACGGACTATTAACCCTTGCCTGGTGGTGGCGAATTTGAGAGGATATTGACTAATCTCACAAGTAAACGGTCTGTGACCAAAACTGACAATATATATACCTTAACGTATGGCATCATTAGACCCAGTAGACACATTGTAGCCAGAAAAGGACCGACCGCCCTCGATATTTAGATGAATTAAATCTTACGGATCCTTAACCCATGCCTGGTGTTGGCGAATTTGAGAGGATATTGACTAAACTCACAAGTAAACGGTCTGTGACCAAAACTGACAATATCCATACCTTACTGTATGGCATCATTATTACCAGCAGACACCCTGTAGCCAGAAAAGGACCGACCGCCCTCGATATTTCGATAAATTAAATCTTACGAATCCTTAACCCATGCCTGGTGGTGGCGAATTTGAGAGGATATTGACTAAACTCACAAGTAAACGGTCTGTGACCAAAACTCACAACATCCATACCTTAATGTATGGCATCATTAGAACCAGCAGACACCCTGTAGGCAGAAAAGGACCGACCGCCCTCGATATTTCGATAAATTAAATCTTACGGACTCTTAACCCATGACTGGTGGTGGCGAATTTGAGAGGATATTGACTAATCTCACAAGTAAACGGTCTGTGACCAAAACTGACTATATCCATACCTTAATGTATGGCATCATTAGAACCAGCAGACACACTGTAGCTAGAAAAGGACCGACCGCCCTCGATATTTCTATAAAATTAAATCTTACGGATCCTTAACCCATGCCTGGTGGTGGCGAATTTGAGAGGATATTGACTAAACTCACAAGTAAACGGTCTGTGACCAAAACTGGCAATATCCATACCTTAATGTATAGCATCTTTAGAACCAGCAGACACCCTGTAGCTAGAAAGGGACCGACCGCCCTCGATATTTCTATAAAATTAAATCTTACGGATCCTTAACCCATGCCTGGTGGTGGCGAATTTGAGAGGATATTGACTAAACTCACAAGTAAACGGTCTGTGACCAAAACTGACAATATCCATACCTTAATGTATGGCATCATTATTACCAGCAGACACCCTGTATCCAGAAAAGGACCGACCGCCCTCGATATTTCGATAAATTAAATCTTACGGATCCTTAACCCATGCCTGGTGGTGGCGAATTTGAGAGGATATTGACTAAACTCACAAGTAAACGGTCTGTGACCAAAACTGACAATATCCATACCTTAATGTATGGCATCATTATTACCAGCAGACACCCTGTAGCCAGAAAAGGACCGACCGCCCTCGATATTTCGATAAATTAAATCTTACGGATCCTTAACACATGCCTGGTGGTGGCGAATTTGAGAGGATATTGACTAAACTCACAAGTAAACGGTCTGTGACCAAAACTCACAACATCCATACCTTAATGTATGGCATCATTAGAACCAGCAGACACCCTGTATGCAGAAAAGGACCGACCGCCCTCGATATTTCGATAAATTAAATCTTACGGACTCTTAACCCATGACTGGTGGTGGCGAATTTGAGAGGATATTGACTAAACTCACAAGTAAACGGTCTGTGACCAAAACTGACAACATCCATACCTTAATGTATGGCATCATTAAAACCAGCAGACACCCTGTAGGCAGAAAAGGACCGACCGCCCTCGATATTTCGATAAATTAAATCTTACGGACTCTTAACCCATGACTGGTGGTGGCGAATTTGAGAGGATATTGACTAATCTCACAAGTAAACGGTCTCTGTGACCAAAACTGACAATATCTATACCTTAACGTATGGCATCATTAGAACCAGCAGACACCCTGTAGCCATAAAAGGACCGACCGCCCTCGATATTTCTATAAAATTAAATCTTACGGACTATTAACCCTTGCCTGGGGGTGGCGAATTTGAGAGGATATTGACTAAACTCACAAGTAAACGGTCTGTGACCAAAACTGAATATATCCATACCTTAATGTATGGCATCATTAGAACCAGTAGACACACTGTAGCCAGAAAAGGACCGACCGCCTTCGATATTTAGATAAATTAAATCTTACGGATCCTTAAACCATGCCTGGTGTTGGCGAATTTGAGAGGATATTGACTAAACTCACAAGTAAACGGTCTGTGACCAAAACTCACAACATCCATACCTTAATGTATGTCATCATTAAAACCAGCAGACACCCTGTAGGCAGAAAAGGACCGACCGCCCTCGATATTTCGATAAATTAAATCTTACGGACTCTTAACCCATGACTGGTGGTGGCGAATTTGAGAGGATATTGACAAAACTCACAAGTAAACGGTCTGTGACCAAAACTGACAACATCCATACCTTAATGTATGCCATCATTTGAACCAGCAGACACCCTGTAGCCATAAAAGAACCGACCGCCCTCGATATTTCTATAAAATTAAATCTTACGGACTATTAACCCTTGCCTGGTGTTGGCGAATTTGAGAGGATATTGACTAAACTCACAAGTAAACGGTCTGTGACCAAAACTGACAATATCCATACCTTACTGTATGGCATCATTATTACCAGCAGACACCCTGTAGCCAGAAAAGGACCGACCGCCCTCGATATTTCGATAAATTAAATCTTACGAATCCTTAACCCATGCCTGGTGGTGGCGAATTTGAGAGGATATTGACTAAACTCACAAGTAAACGGTCTGTGACCAAAACTCACAACATCCATACCTTAATGTATGGCATCATTAGAACCAGCAGACACCTTGTAGGCAGAAAAGGACCGACCGCCCTCGATATTTCGATAAATTAAATCTTACGGACTCTTAACCCATGACTGGTGGTGGCGAATTTGAGAGGATATTGACTAATCTCACAAGTAAACGGTCTGTGACCAAAACTGACTATATCCATACCTTAATGTATGGCATCATTAGAACCAGCAGACACACTGTAGCTAGAAAAGGACCGACCGCCCTCGATATTTCTATAAAATTAAATCTTACGGATCCTTAACCCATGCCTGGTGGTGGCGAATTTGAGAGGATATTGACTAAACTCACAAGTAAACGGTCTGTGACCAAAACTGGCAATATCCATACCTTAATGTATAGCATCTTTAGAACCAGCAGACACCCTGTAGCTAGAAAGGGACCGACCGCCCTCGATATTTCTATAAAATTAAATCTTACGGATCCTTAACCCATGCCTGGTGGTGGCGAATTTGAGAGGATATTGACTAAACTCACAAGTAAACGGTCTGTGACCAAAACTGACAATATCCATACCTTAATGTATGGCATCATTATTACCAGCAGACACCCTGTATCCAGAAAAGGACCGACCGCCCTCGATATTTCGATAAATTAAATCTTACGGATCCTTAACCCATGCCTGGTGGTGGCGAATTTGAGAGGATATTGACTAAACTCACAAGTAAACGGTCTGTGACCAAAACTGACAATATCCATACCTTAATGTATGGCATCATTATTACCAGCTGACACCCTGTAGCCAGAAAAGGACCGACCGCCCTCGATATTTCGATAAATTAAATCTTACGGATCCTTAACACATGCCTGGTGGTGGCGAATTTGAGAGGATATTGACTAAACTCACAAGTAAACGGTCTGTGACCAAAACTCACAACATCCATACCTTAATGTATAGCATCATTAGAACCAGCAGACACCCTGTATGCAGAAAAGGACCGACCGCCCTCGATATTTCGATAAATTAAATCTTACGGACTCTTAACCCATGACTGGTGGTGGCGAATTTGAGAGGATATTGACTAAACTCACAAGTAAACGGTCTGTGACCAAAACTGACAACATCCATACCTTAATGTATGCCATCATTTGAACCAGCAGACACCCTGTAGCCATAAAAGGACCGACCGCCCTCGATATTTCTATAAAATTAAATCTTACGGACTATTAACCCTTGCCTGGTGGTGGCGAATTTGAGAGGATATTGACTAATCTCACAAGTAAACGGTCTGTGACCAAAACTGACAATATCTATACCTTAACGTATGGCATCATTAGAACCAGCAGACACCCTGTAGCCATAAAAGGACCGACCGCCCTCGATATTTCTATAAAATTAAATCTTACGGACTATTAACCCTTGCCTGGGGGTGGCGAATTTGAGAGGATATTGACTAAACTCACAAGTAAACGGTCTGTGACCAAAACTGAATATATCCATACCTTAATGTATGGCATCATTAGAACCAGTAGACACACTGTAGCCAGAAAAGGACCGACCGCCTTCGATATTTAGATAAATTAAATCTTACGGATCCTTAACCCATGCCTGGTGTTGGCGAATTTGAGAGGATATTGACTAAACTCACAAGTAAACGGTCTGTGACCAAAACTCACAACATCCATACCTTATTGTATGGCATCATTAAAACCAGCAGACACCCTGTAGGCAGAAAAGAACAGACCGCCCTCGATATTTCGATAAATTAAATCTTACGGACTCTTAACCCATGACTGGTGGTGGCGAATTTGAGAGGATATTGACAAAACTCACAAGTAAACGGTCTGTGACCAAAACTGACAACATCCATACCTTAATGTATGCCATCATTTGAACCAGCAGACACCCTGTAGCCATAAAAGGACCGACCGCCCTCGATATTTCTATAAAATTAAATCTTACGGACTATTAACCCTTGCCTGGTGGTGGCGAATTTGAGAGGATATTGACTAAACTCACAAGTAAACGGTCTGTGACCAAAACTGACAATATCCATACCTTACTGTATGGCATCATTATTACCAGCAGACACCCTGTAGCCAGAAAAGGACCGACCGCCCTCGATATTTCGATAAATTAAATCTTACGAATCCTTAACCCATGCCTGGTGGTGGCGAATTTGAGAGGATATTGACTAAACTCACAAGTAAACGGTCTGTGACCAAAACTCACAACATCCATACCTTAATGTATGGCATCATTAGAACCAGCAGACACCCTGTAGGCAGAAAAGGACCGACCGCCCTCGATATTTCGATAAATTAAATCTTACGGACTCTTAACCCATGACTGGTGGTGGCGAATTTGAGAGGATATTGACTAATCTCACAAGTAAACGGTCTGTGACCAAAACTGACTATATCCATACCTTAATGTATGGCATCATTAGAACCAGCAGACACACTGTAGCTAGAAAAGGACCGACCGCCCTCGATATTTCTATAAAATTAAATCTTACGGATCCTTAACCCATGCCTGGTGGTGGCGAATTTGAGAGGATATTGACTAAACTCACAAGTAAACGGTCTGTGACCAAAACTGACAATATCCATACCTTAATGTATGGCATCATTATTACCAGCAGACACCCTGTAGCCAGAAAAGGACCGACCGCCCTCGATATTTCGATAAATTAAATCTTACGGATCCTTAACCCATGCCTGGTGGTGGCGAATTTGAGAGGATATTGACTAAACTCACAAGTAAACGGTCTGTGACCAAAACTGACAATATCCATACCTTAATGTATGGCATCATTATTACCAGCAGACACCCTGTAGCCAGAAAAGGACCGACCGCCCTCGATATTTCGATAAATTAAATCTTACGGATCCTTAACACATGCCTGGTGGTGGCGAATTTGAGAGGATATTGACTAAACTCACAAGTAAACGGTCTGTGACCAAAACTCACAACATCCATACCTTAATGTATGGCATCATTAGAACCAGCAGACACCCTGTAGGCAGAAAAGTACCGACCGCCCTCGATATTTCGATAAATTAAATCTTACGGACTCTTAACCCATGACTGGTGGTGGCGAATTTGAGAGGATATTGACTAAACTCACAAGTAAACGGTCTGTGACCTAAACTGACAACATCCATACCTTAATGTATGCCATCATTTGAACCAGCAGACACCCTGTAGCCATAAAAGGACAGACCGCCCTCGATATTTCTATAAAATTAAATCTTACGGACTATTAACCCTTGCCTGGTGGTGGCGAATTTGAGAGGATATTGACTAATCTCACAAGTAAACGGTCTGTGACCAAAACTGACAATATATATACCTTAACGTATGGCATCATTAGAACCAGTAGACACATTGTAGCCAGAAAAGGACCGACCGCCCTCGATATTTAGATAAATTAAATCTTACGGATCCTTAACCCATGCCTGGTGTTGGCGAATTTGAGAGGATATTGACTAAACTCACAAGTAAACGGTCTGTGACCAAAACTGACAATATCCATACCTTACTGTATGGCATCATTATTACCAGCAGACACCCTGTAGCCAGAAAAGGACCGACCGCCCTCGATATTTCGATAAATTAAATCTTACGAATCCTTAACCCATGCCTGGTGGTGGCGAATTTGAGAGGATATTGACTAAACTCACAAGTAAACGGTCTGTGACCAAAACTCACAACATCCATACCTTAATGTATGGCATCATTAGAACCAGCAGACACCCTGTAGGCAGAAAAGGACCGACCGCCCTCGATATTTCGATAAATTAAATCTTACGGACTCTTAACCCATGACTGGTGGTGGCGAATTTGAGAGGATATTTACTAATCTCACAAGTAAACGGTCTGTGACCAAAACTGACTATATCCATACCTTAATGTATGGCATCATTAGAACCAGCAGACACACTGTAGCTAGAAAAGGACCGACCGCCCTCGATATTTCTATAAAATTAAATCTTACGGATCCTTAACCCATGCCTGGTGGTGGCGAATTTGAGAGGATATTGACTAAACTCACAAGTAAACGGTCTGTGACCAAAACTGGCAATATCCATACCTTAATGTATGGCATCATTATTACCAGCAGACACCCTGTAGCCAGAAAAGGACCGACCGCCCTCGATATTTCGATAAATTAAATCTTACGGATCCTTAACCCATGCCTGGTGGTGGCGAATTTGAGAGGATATTGACTAAACTCACAAGTAAACGGTCTGTGACCAAAACTGACAATATCCATACCTTAATGTATGGCATCATTATTACCAGCAGACACCCTGTAGCCAGAAAAGGACCGACCGCCCTCGATATTTCGATAAATTAAATCTTACGGATCCTTAACACATGCCTGGTGGTGGCGAATTTGAGAGGATATTGACTAAACTCACAAGTAAACGGTCTGTGACCAAAACTCACAACATCCATACCTTAATGTATGGCATCATTAGAACCAGCAGACACCCTGTAGGCAGAAAAGGACCGACCGCCCTCGATATTTCGATAAATTAAATCTTACGGACTCTTAACCCATGACTGGTGGTGGCGAATTTGAGAGGATATTGACTAAACTCACAAGTAAACGGTCTGTGACCAAAACTGACAACATCCATACCTTAATGTATGCCATCATTTGAACCAGCAGACACCCTGTAGCCATAAAAGGACCGACCGCCCTCGATATTTCTATAAAATTAAATCTTACGGACTATTAACCCTTGCCTGGTGGTGGCGAATTTGAGAGGATATTGACTAATCTCACAAGTAAACGGTCTGTGACCAAAACTGACAATATATATACCTTAACGTATGGCATCATTAGAACCAGTAGACACACTGTAGCCAGAAAAGGACCGACCGCCCTCGATATTTAGATAAATTAAATCTTACGGATCCTTAACCCATGCCTGGTGTTGGCGAATTTGAGAGGATATTGACTAAACTCACAAGTAAACGGTCTGTGACCAAAACTGACAATATCCATACCTTACTGTATGGCATCATTATTACCAGCAGACACCCTGTAGCCAGAAAAGGACCGACCGCCCTCGATATTTCGATAAATTAAATCTTACGGATCCTTAACCCATGCCTGGTGGTGGCGAATTTGAGAGGATATTGACTAAACTCACAAGTAAACGGTCTGTGACCAAAACTCACAACATCCATACCTTTATGTATGGCATCATTAGAACCAGCAGACACCCTGTAGGCAGAAAAGGACCGACCGCCCTCGATATTTCGATAAATTAAATCTTACGGACTCTTAACCCATGACTGGTGGTGGCGAATTTGAGAGGATATTGACTAATCTCACAAGTAAACGGTCTGTGACCAAAACTGACTATATCCATACCTTAATGTATGGCATCATTAGAACCAGCAGACACACTGTAGCTAGAAAAGGACCGACCGCCCTCGATATTTCTATAAAATTAAATCTTACGGATCCTTAACCCATGCCTGGTGGTGGCGAATTTGAGAGGATATTGACTAAACTCACAAGTAAACGGTCTGTGACCAAAACTGACAATATCCATACCTTAATGTATGGCATCATTATTACCAGCAGACACCCTGTAGCCAGAAAAGGACCGACCGCCCTCGATATTTCGATAAATTAAATCTTACGGATCCTTAACACATGCCTGGTGGTGGCGAATTTGAGAGGATATTGACTAAACTCACAAGTAAACGGTCTGTGACCAAAACTCACAACATCCATACCTTAATGTATGGCATCATTAGAACCAGCAGACACCCTGTAGGCAGAAAAGGACCGACCGCCCTCGATATTTCGATAAATTAAATCTTACGGACTCTTAACCCATGACTGGTGGTGGCGAATTTGAGAGGATATTGACTAATCTCACAAGTAAACGGTCTGTGACCAAAACTGACTATATCCATACCTTAATGTATGGCATCATTAGAACCAGCAGACACACTGTAGCTAGAAAAGGACCGACCGCCCTCGATATTTCTATAAAATTAAATCTTACGGTTCCTTAACCCATGCCTGGTGGTGGCGAATTTGAGAGGATATTGACTAAACTCACAAGTAAACGGTCTGTGACCAAAACTGACAATATCCATACCTTAATGTATGGCATCATTATTACCAGCAGACACCCTGTAGCCAGAAAAGGACCGACCGCCCTCGATATTTCGATAAATTAAATCTTACGGATCCTTAACCCATGCCTGGTGGTGGCGAATTTGAGAGGATATTGACTAAACTCACAAGTAAACGGTCTGTGACCAAAACTGACAATATCCATACCTTAATGTAAGGCATCATTATTACCAGCAGACACCCTGTAGCCAGAAAAGGACCGACCGCCCTCGATATTTCGATAAATTAAATCTTACGGATCCTTAACACATGCCTGGTGGTGGCGAATTTGAGAGGATATTGACTAAACTCACAAGTAAACGGTCTGTGACCAAAACTGACAACATCCATACCTTAATGTATGGCATCATTAGAACCAGCAGACACCCTGTGGGCAGAAAAGGACCGACCGCCCTCGATATTTCGATAAATTAAATCTTACGGACTCTTAACCCATGACTGGTGGTGGCGAATTTGAGAGGATATTGACTAAACTCACAAGTAAACGGTCTGTGACCAAAACTGACAACATCCATACCTTAATGTATGCCATCATTTGAACCAGCAGACACCCTGTAGCCATAAAAGGACCGACCGCCCTCGATATTTCTATAAAATTAAATCTTACGGACTATTAACCCTTGCCTGGTGGTGGCAAATTTGAGAGGATATTGACTAATCTCACAAGTAAACGGTCTGTGACCAAAACTGACAATATATATACCTTAACGTATGGCATCATTAGAACCAGTAGACACACTGTAGCCAGAAAAGGACCGACCGCCCTCGATATTTAGATAAATTAAATCTTACGGATCCTTAACCCATGCCTGGTGTTGGCGAATTTGAGAGGATATTGACTAAACTCACAAGTAAACGGTCTGTGACCAAAACTGACAATATCCATACCTTACTGTATGGCATCATTATTACCAGCAGACACCCTGTAGCCAGAAAAGGACCGACCGCCCTCGATATTTCGATAAATTAAATCTTACGGATCCTTAACCCATGCCTGGTGGTGGCGAATTTGAGAGGATATTGACTAAACTCACAAGTAAACGGTCTGTGACCAAAACTCACAACATCCATACCTTAATGTATGGCATCATTAGAACCAGCAGACACCCTGTAGGCAGAAAATGACCGACCGCCCTCGATATTTCAATAAATTAAATCTTACGGACTCTTAACCCATGACTGGTGGTGGCGAATTTGAGAGGATATTGACTAATCTCACAAGTAAACGGTCTGTGACCAAAACTGACTATATCCATACCTTAATGTATGGCATCATTAGAACCAGCAGACACACTGTAGCTAGAAAAGGACCGACCGCCCTCGATATTTCTATAAAATTAAATCTTACGGATCCTTAACCCATGCCTGGTGGTGGCGAATTTGAGAGGATATTGACTAAACTCACAAGTAAACGGTCTGTGACCAAAACTGACAATATCCATACCTTAATGTATGGCATCATTATTACCAGCAGACACCCTGTAGCCAGAAAAGGACCGACCGCCCTCGATATTTCGATAAATTAAATCTTACGGATCCTTAACACATGCCTGGTGGTGGCGAATTTGAGAGGATATTGACTAAACACACAAGTAAACGGTCTGTGACCAAAACTCACAACATCCATACCTTAATGTATGGCATCATTAGAACCAGCAGACACCCTGTAGGCAGAAAAGGACCGACCGCCCTCGATATTTCGATAAATTAAATCTTACGGACTCTTAACCCATAACTGGTGGTGGCGAATTTGAGACGATATTGACTAAACTCACAAGTAAACGGTCTGTGACCAAAACTGACAACATCCATACCTTAATGTATGCCATCATTTGAACCAGCAGACACCCTGTAGCCATAAAAGGACCGACCGCCCTCGATATTTCTATAAAATTAAATCTTACGGACTATTAACCCTTGCCTGGTGGTGGCGAATTTGAGAGGATATTGACTAATCTCACAAGTAAACGGTCTGTGACCAAAACTGACAATATATATACCTTAACGTATGGCATCATTAGAACCAGTAGACACACTGTAGCCAGAAAAGGACCGACCGCCCTCGATATTTAGATAAATTAAATCTTACGGATCCTTAACCCATGCCTGGTGTTGGCGAATTTGAGAGGATATTGACTAAACTCACAAGTAAACGGTCTGTGACCAAAACTGACAATATCCATACCTTACTGTATGGCATCATTATTACCAGCAGACACCCTGTAGCCAGAAAAGGACCGACCGCCCTCGATATTTCGATAAATTAAATCTTACGGACTCTTAACCCATGACTGGTGGTGGCGAATTTGAGAGGATATTGACTAATCTCACAAGTAAACGGTCTGTGACCAAAACTGACTATATCCATACCTTAATGTATGGCATCATTAGAACCAGCAGACACACTGTAGCTAGAAAAGGACCGACCGCCCTCGATATTTCTATAAAATTAAATCTTACGGATTCTTAACCCATGCCTGGTGGTGGCGAATTTGAGAGGATATTGACTAAACTCACAAGTAAACGGTCTGTGACCAAAACTGACAATATCCATACCTTAATGTATAGCATCTTTAGAACCAGCAGACACCCTGTAGCTAGAAAAGGACCGACCGCCCTCGATATTTCTATAAAATTAAATCTTACGGATCCTTAACCCATGCCTGGTGGTGGCGAATTTGAGAGGATATTGACTAAACTCACCAGTAAACGGTCTGTGACCAAAACTGACAATATCCATACCTTAATGTATGGCATCATTATTACCAGCAGACACCCTGTAGCCAGAAAAGGACCGACCGCCCTCGATATTTCGATAAATTAAATCTTACGGATCCTTAACCCATGCCTGGTGGTGGCGAATTTGAGAGGATATTGACTAAACTCACAAGTAAACGGTCTGTGACCAAAACTGACAATATCCATACCTTAATGTATGGCATCATTATTACCAGCAGACACCCTGTAGCCAGAAAAGGACCGACCGCCCTCGATATTTCGATAAATTAAATCTTACGGATCTTTAACACATGCCTGGTGGTGGCGAATTTGAGAGGATATTGACTAAACTCACAAGTAAACGGTCTGTGACCAAAACTCACAACATCCATATCTTAATGTATGGCATCATTAGAACCAGCAGACACCCTGTAGGTAGAAAAGGACCGACCGCCCTCGATATTTCGATAAATTAAATCTTACGGACTCTTAACCCATGACTGGTGGTGGCGAATTTGAGAGGATATTGACTAAACTCACAAGTAAACGGTCTGTGACCAAAACTGACAACATCCATACCTTAATGTATGCCATCATTTGAACCAGCAGACACCCTGTAGCCATAAAAGGACCGACCGCCCTCGATATTTCTATAAAATTAAATCTTACGGACTATTAACCCTTGCCTGGTGGTGGCGAATTTGAGAGGATATTGACTAATCTCACAAGTAAACGGTCTGTGACCAAAACTGACAATATATATACCTTAACGTATGGCATCATTAGAACCAGTAGACACACTGTAGTCAGAAAAGGACCGACCGCCCTCGATATTTAGATAAATTAAATCTTACGGATCCTTAACCCATGCCTGGTGTTGGCGAATTTGAGAGGATATTGACTAAACTCACAAGTAAACGGTCTGTGACCAAAACTGACAATATCCATACCTTAATGTATGGCATCATTATTACCAGCAGACACCCTGTAGCCAGAAAAGGACCGACCGCTCTCGATATTTCGATAAATTAAATCTTACGGATCCTTAACCCATGCCTGGTGGTGGCGAATTTGAGAGGATATTGACTAAACTCACAAGTAAACGGTCAGTGACCAAAACTCACAACATCCATACCTTAATGTATGGCATCATTAGAACCAGCAGACACCCTGTAGGCAGAAACGGACCGACCGCCCTCGATATTTCGATAAGTTAAATCTTACGGACTCTTAACCCATGACTGGTGGTGGCGAATTTGAGAGGATATTGACTAATCTCACAAGTAAACGGTCTGTGACCAAAACTGACTATATCCATACCTTAATGTATGGCATCATTAGAACCAGCAGACACACTGTAGCTAGAAAAGGACCGACCGCCCTCGATATTTCTATAAAATTAAATCTTACGGATCCTTAACCCATGCCTGGTGGTGGCGAATTTGAGAGGATATTGACTAAACTCACAAGTAAACGGTCTGTGACCAAAACTGACAATATCCATACCTTAATGTATAGCATCTTTAGAACCAGCAGACACCCTGTAGCTAGAAAAGGACCGACCGCCCACGATATTTCTATAAAATTAAATCTTACGGATCCTTAACCCATGCCTGGTGGTGGCGAATTTGAGAGGATATTGACTAAACTCACAAGTAAACGGTCTGTGACCAAAACTGACAATATCCATACCTTAATGTATGGCATCATTATTACCAGCAGACACCCTGTAGCCAGAAAAGGATCGACCGCCCTCGATATTTCGATAAATTAAATCTTACGGATCCTTAACCCATGCCTGGTGGTGGCGAATTTGAGAGGATATTGACTAAACTCACAAGTAAACGGTCTGTGACCAAAACTGACAATATCCATACCTTAATGTATGGCATCATTATTACCAGCAGACACCCTGTAGCCAGAAAAGGACCGACCGCCCTCGATATTTCGATAAATTAAATCTTACGGATCCTTAACACATGCCTGGTGGTGGCGAATTTGAGAGGATATTGACTAAACTCACAAGTAAACGGTCTGTGACCAAAACTGACAACATTCATACCTTAATGTATGGCATCATTAGAACCAGCAGACACCCTGTAGGCAGAAAAGGACCGACCGCCCTCGATATTTCGATAAATTAAATCTTACGGACTCTTAACCCATGACTGGTGGTGGCGAATTTGAGAGGATATTGACTAAACTCACAAGTAAACGGTCTGTGACCAAAACTGACAACATCCATACCTTAATGTATGCCATCATTTGAACCAGCAGACACCCTGTAGCCATAAAAGGACCGACCGCCCTCGATATTTCTATAAAATTAAATCTTACGGACTATTAACCCTTGCCTGGTGGTGGCGAATTTGAGAGGATATTGACTAATCTCACAAGTAAACGGTCTGTGACCAAAACTGACAATATATATACCTTAACGTATGGCATCATTAGAACCAGTAGACACACTGTAGTCAGAAAAGGACCGACCGCCCTCGATATTTAGATAAATTAAATCTTACGGATCCTTAACCCATGCCTGGTGTTGGCGAATTTGAGAGGATATTGACTAAACTCACAAGTAAACGGTTTGTGACCAAAACTGACAATATCCATACCTTACTGTATGGCATCATTATTACCAGCAGACACCCTGTAGCCAGAAAAGGACCGACCGCCCTCGATATTTCGATAAATTAAATCTTACGGATCCTTAACCCATGCCTGGTGGTGGCGAATTTGAGAGGATATTGACTAATCTCACAAGTAAACGGTCTGTGACCAAAACTGACTATATCCATACCTTAATGTATGGCATTATTAGAACCAGCAGACACATTGTAGCTAGAAAAGGACCGACCGCCCTCGATATTTCTATAAAATTAAATCTTACGGATCCTTAACCCATGGCTGGTGGTGGCGAATTTGAGAGGATATTGACTAAACTCACAAGTAAACGGTCTGTGACCAAAACTGACAATATCCATACCTTAATGTATAGCATCTTTAGAACCAGCAGACACCCTGTAGATAGAAAAGGACCGACCGCCCTCGATATTTCTATAAAATTAAATCTTACGGATCCTTAACCCATGCCTGGTGGTGGCGAATTTGAGAGGATATTGACTAAACTCACAAGTAAACGGTCTGTGACCAAAACTGACAATATCCATACCTTAATGTATGGCTTCATTATTACCAGCAGACACCCTGTAGCCAGAAAAGGACCGACCGCCCTCGATATTTCGATAAATTAAATCTTACGGATCCTTAACCCATGCCTGGTGGAGGCGAATTTGAGAGGATATTGACTAAACTCACAAGTAAACGGTCTGTGACCAAAACTCACAACATCCATACCTTAATGTATGGCATCATTAGAACCAGCAGACACCCTGTAGGCAGAAAAGGACCGACCGCCCTCGATATTTCGATAAATTAAATCTTACGGACTCTTAACCCATGACTGGTGGTGGCGAATTTGAGAGGATATTGACTAAACTCACAAGTAAACGGTCTGTGACCAAAACTGACAACATCCATACCTTAATGTATGCCATCATTTGAACCAGCAGACACCCTGTAGCCATAAAAGGACCGACCGCCCTCGATATTTCTATAAAATTAAATCTTACGGACTATTAACCCTTGCCTGGTGGTGGCGAATTTGAGAGGATATTGACTAATCTCACAAGTAAACGGTCTGTGACCAAAACTGACAATATATATACCTTAACGTATGGCACCATTATTACCAGCAGACACCCTGTAGCCAGAAAAGGACCGACCGCCCTCGATATTTCTATAAAATTAAATCTTACGGATCCTTAACCCATGCCTGGTGGTGGCAAATTTGAGAGGATATTGACTAAACTCACAAGTAAACGGACTGTGACCAAACGGGACAATATCCAGACCTTAATGTTTGACATTGCGTGGGTGATGTGTCAATGAAACACCGATAATTTTGGAGCCGAATACCGCAATCCCACTGATTGATTACAATAGTCCCAACCGTACATGCATCGACGCTTCTCTAACCAGATATAATCATAGTGAAATTTGTTGTTACTAATTACTGTTTCAGATAAGCCATTATACTCCAGCGGACATGACAGTACAGATGCTACAACTCGACAAATGACTTCGCACAAATTCGGGACATATTTAATCAGATGCGAACCCAACCAAAGTTCTGTTAGCATTTGATCGCAAATGCATTGTAGCATTTTCAGGTCAAAATATACTGTTTGTAGGTAAATTTTGGCGCCAAATAATAATAATGTCATGTTATGTGGTTTGGGAGTTAAGAAATATATTGACTTATCTCTGAGTAACTGAATACCAAAATTCAGCACCCAGAATTACTTTGAATTAGCTTTGAGTAGTCGGTGAATATTCTATTGAAAATGCCTTGTGGAAATAAAATTAATATGTAATACAAGCCACTTACTCAATTATAGTAAGTTATAGTAAGTAATGTGGAGGTATACATTTGATATTTTAATCTGAATAATCTCGCCTTTAGTTCTTTTACGCTGAACTTGTGTGTCGTTAACTTTACTTATACAAGAGCGCCGTGGTACGCGCGATTTTCCACCGTGCTACCGTTAGAACTGATTCTCACGTTGAAGGTGAGACCTGGTGACATGGCAATTCGGAGGTCGTCTGGCCCTCGCCTAATGACATGTCACAAGTATACATCTCATTACTTGCACCAAACAGCTGTATGTGTAAAGAAAACCCGTGTACTTGTCAGCATTATTAAATTAAATAGGATATGTGTATATACGAACATAATTCAATTCAGATGCCGACGAGTCCACGCCTGATTGCATGTGTTCCCATCATATGGGTGCAGTTGGACAAAATGGTCTATGTCTGAAGAAATCTAATTCCCTTGTCAGTATTATTTAATAAAATAAGGCATAACCCACACTGGTTTAGATAAGTGTCACAATCGTGAAATAAGTTCACCATTAAGGTGAACGATTTAAAAGAGGAAGTTGAGCCGTAGCTCACAAATAACAAGTAAATTTATGATTATCTCTTTAAATCACAATTTTAGGTGTAGTCCAAGTCTTTATTTGCTTACTAAGAGATAATCCACCGTTGATATAACAAATAATGTAGTATGTCAGACAAAAACATAGATAACCTGAAAGTATAGGTATACTCAATTATCGTTATTTGTTTATGTGATTGTCTAGGAACATATTGCTCACAGTGCAATGTGCACTGTTCGTGTAATTTATATCAAATATCTTACTTGTATACGGAGGCCGGTTAGCGTCACCGGGTCGACAAAAAGTATATATTTATTGCCAAAATCGCAATACTTTTGCGAATAATCTAAATAGTTTTGCGAATATTCGCAATAGCTTTGCAAATAATCGCAATACCTTTGCGGTTATTTGCGATATTCTGGACCACATGTACCACATGGCTACCTAATCTCACTCATTGTGTTCCATAATATGATACTATGCAAGGCATATAGAACGACCCCACTATTTGATACAAGCAAGTGAGATGCTTAGTAGATGGCATTATACATTTGATTCACCAAAATATATGCATTTGGCACTAATGCCTCAATACAATTTGCACCACACGGCCATATTGGACGCCATCTTGCCTGGCGTTTACGCGGTCATATTGTGTCTGGTTAGTATTGCTTAAAAGTTCAGTGATAAACTAAAAAAAACACGAGTGCGGTTAAGTTAAGTCCTCGTGGTTTGGGTAAAAGTAACAATATTTACAATACTGCGTGCCATTGAACAAATATTCCTGACATCCATTAAACGCTGCAGTACATTGGTGAGATCATATGCACGGTGCATGGATTTGATGTCACTGATGCCTGTAGTGGTGAACTTAATATATTTCCTCACATATCATAAAATAATCAATTAATAGGGACAATATTTCGATGTGTGTGCATCTGTGCGATGGTGTACACCACGTCGCAAAAAAGGTGAAATAAAAAATTGTTAAAATAAAAATATCCATATCTCTGGAAAATTGTTCTTGACCGCGATTATAGACATGCTGCAAACAGTATCTCCAACATGAGTTAATGCACATTTAATCCACAATCCCTGGCCAACTCAACTTCGTCACGGGTAACAAATAGCCCGTGTATTTGACTTGGGAGGCGTTTGATGTTGCTATTGCCCGGTACCCGTTTGAAGCACTCTGTGTCAACGCAATATCGGAAATGGTGCGCTTTGCTGTAATTGCCTATTTTATATCGACCGTTGACGACGATTACTAGGCCATTCGATAAACGTTTATGGCATCCGCAACAACATGGCCGGTTCCCGCGACCGTATGTGTATATATCAAGATATGCAATACCCTCGGTATCTTTGTTCAAATTATCAGTTCGTTGAGGAGATGATTGTTTGCTTTCCAATTGATGAAAAGGGACCGCCATTATTTTTTCCAACTCGATGGCCGTGTAGGATGTCTGATTCATAATTGTATCGTCATCCTTTATCCCCAGACACATGAGAATCATCAATATATGTTTACATAACTCGGAACCGTTGTTCTCCTTGAAATGCATGCAGTCACATGACGGGGTGTGGTCAAGGTTAATGCAAGTACGATCTAGACGAAGTAAGCTTATGGAAACACATAAAATGACGTCCTTCACCATGAATCGTATCGGGAGAGTCTTCACAAAAGTTATAATTCTTATATTCGGCATGAGCTCTCCTGAGTGCCGCTTGAAATAGTTTGCTACGTCCTGGACGGAACTGAGTTCTTCTCTTTCCTGTTGACATCCTGATACGCTTTACAGGTGGAATGCTGTCGGACAACTCGGCATCAGAATCTGTCGTAGAATCAATACTGCGACTTTGTGCCACAATCTGGGATTTTTCAACTATGTTCTTCTGGGAACAAACAATCTTGTCTTCCCGATGTGAAGCTGTTTCGTCGATAGGAAGGTCATTCGTCGCTAGTTCCTAACACTTCTGCCCTCTTGGTCTGTCTAAGCCCCATCTTGTAATTGATATTCGCCGAAGATGGCCCTCTTCCACCAGGATACGCCCCCTTCAGGAACTCGCTCGATTGTGCCAGAAACATGAGTGAGTCGACTGCGTCATCGATCACTGCGTCCGTGAGACATATACTGACGGATCCTCGATGCCATTCCCTTGCGTGGGTTGCCTCTGCAAGGTTTGTTGTTGGTGCATCGTGTGGACGAAAAGCAGTCGCCCAATGGCATCTACGATCGTGCCACCAACCTATCCACGGCAGGAGGTAACGACGACCCTTTCTCTCTCTGATAAAGTCAAGCAATTTATGGTGGACTTCATCATATTCAATTACATCCACTGCTGTTTGTAGATTAATAGCCAGCGATCTGAATATATTTATCGACTGCGCACTTCCTATGTCAGATCTACAGTTCCGTTTCACGGCAGCGCGATAATGCGCTATGCATGTGACCGTCTGTTTCTTACTGTCATCGCCGAAAACGTTGACCAACGCTTTGTGTATAGCGCCCGCCTCGTCGGCCATCCAACCTCTAGGGTTCAGCAAATTCTTCCCACCACCAGCCTCATCGACAGCCCGTTGCCATGTACGTAGGGCGTATTCAACAACCTGTTTGTCTTCATGTTTTGAATAACTCTTAAAGAGCGTCACTGCTTCTCTCAGAAACTGATAGTAGATGCTGCCGCTAAAGCATGTCATTCCTCTTACTCTGGATGCTTGGAAATCTAAATGCATGAATCCATCTGTGTCTGCGGAGGGGTTCGAAAGTTCTACTGCCAATTCCAATTTACTCTTTGATGTGGTAAACACGTAAATATTGTCTACCACGTCGTACACAAGAAAGTTATCCATATCCTTCACTTTCTCTCTGAAGAAACTCACTCCTTTGAACTTTTGATCCACAGTGCCTCTCACAGCGTCAGTTGCTCGCCTAACTGCCATCACTTTGTTTTTGTCAACCAACGCCTTTGCCGTGTCCGTTACCGTTTCGCTTGCGCTCATCAAAGCTCCTCTCGTGCACGTCTTGATGGCCTCGTTTAGTTTGATGTTAGGAAACACTCTGAAAAGTTGCCTTAGGGGCTCCAGTAGTGAGCTTGGTGGATTTTCCAACAATTCCTCTCTGCACGAGTGCTTGCCATGTAATTCAACATGTACGATAGATCTCGCCTGTTCCTCCCACCATAAATCTTTATAGGCATTGCAAAGGACGGAAACAGCTGAGTCGCCACAAACAGCACACACAAGTGTTTCTCTGTTTAATTGAAAGTGGTATCGGTTTGGTCTGTTACTCTTTTTGCGAAATGAACATTCATCGTTTTGACATTCATTGGACCCCTTGCATCTTCTTCGGTATTTCTTTATGCCATCGGTGACTCTCCATGTGACATACTTTCCCCAAGAATAGCCATCATTGAGGAGAGCGTTAACACCTGCCTGCTCATCTAAATTAAATGTGTGCTCTTCTGGTCGGCCGATATCTTCCTCCCACGTGTAAAAATTGCACGTATGTTGCCCACTTTCCAAGCGTTCCTCGGTTCCATTTACAGTGGAAATTTTTAGAACACAGTCACATGAAAGTTTTGATAACACATCTCCCCTGTCTCCACATTTCACACACATTTTCCGGTTTTTAAACTTCCTGCCACATTTACACTGAAAGCAACCTCTGCATTTCCTTGTGAATGAATGTTTGTTCAACGATCGCTTCATTGCCTCTTTTCTTCCCCAATTACGAGAACTAACTCTAGCATTTTCGCATTCATCACCACTTCCCACATGACACTCAACCATCAATGCATCATCAAGCTCACCACCAATGGGATCTAATGAAACATCCAATGGTGCTTTCGGGTGGGTATTCAAAGAGTCAGCACCATGGCCATCCAAGCAATCAGAATGCGGAGCACGCACAGTTTCCATTGATATTGATTTTGGACATATATTCACGGTAGATACAGACTTAATCAACGGTGTGCATGCTAATTCTTGTTCACTATGTGCACATTTATCCGCTGCCATTTTGTGTTTCTCTGCGACATTTCTCCCAATGTGGATATTCTTTGAAAGAACAGGCTCTTGCGTTGCGTAACCGGGTTGTGCAAAATTATCTCCGCACTCAACCATTTCTACATCGTCCTGAATATGTTTTCCTGTAGAAATCGAATATGTGTTCACAGTTATATTTTGAGGAAGTGACGTTTCAACACTATTTGCCGGTCGGTTTGTAGATGGATGATAGACTAGTGGGGGCAAGTCGACTTGTTCATCACATGGCATTGCACACGGGCTATGGATAGCAAAACAATCAGAACGTGGATCAATCACAGATTCTGTAGAATCTCTAGACTTATTTGTGAATGAACTTTCGCCAAATTCCCGTTCCATCTCTGCAAACGTCACCGATAAAATTCTCTTTCTTTCTCCTTTATTCCTCTCAATTTTCGTATCAGATACCATTTGATTGATCTCCCCTTTACTCCTCTCACTTTTCGTATCTATGTGAATACTTTCACGCACATCCTTGGCGTTAACAAGTATCTCCGGATTCGATTCTATTTTTAAATATTCTAGACCCGATTCCCCGGTGGACATACTAGATGTAATTGAGAATGGGCGTTTAGCCAGTTCCTGTTCACCATCTGAAAACTTCTCTCCCATATTCACCCCAATGTCAGTATCTGGTTGAGCTCTGTATATACTTTCAGATACACACGGCATTGGTGTCACATTACACGGTACCTCAGAAACTGAATTCGTCATAGATTTTAAATCCGGATTGCTATTGGGAATACAAGGGTTAATTGAAGATGTGCGTTGAGCGGATTCTTCAGCAAATGTCTGCGATACGTTCTTTCGCACTCCGATTTTGCTTTCAATATTTATATGTAGTTTGTCTCTATCTATAACCTCAGACACTGCAGGAATTTGTGAGGCATTTGCATGTGTCCCCGAATTCAGAGACGTTTGACATGGTTTTTTAGTGAATGAACTGGAGTTAATCTGAGATAAAGCTTCAGTCATTTCTCCTTCACTATCTACAAACATTTCTGGCATTATTTCGTCCCCCTCTCTGACCTTATTAGACTGCTCACCATCACAGGTTGTGTGTTCGTGCGATCCAACAATTGCTATAATATAGAAGTCGCTGGCTGTAAACTCCACAACATTTAAAACAGAGACGCATCTTTTGTATACTTCACAATTACGGACAGACCATCTGATTTTCTGCGCATTGTATACTTGCCCCACCCATCGCATTTCAGATCTGGTAAGCCCTTTGAATACCATACACCTGGCAACTGGGCCTGTCCTTTGGTATATTTCTGGGGAACTTTCTTGAATTGATCTTTCGCGAACTCAATTATCTCTTTTGGTAACACGTCTCTGTTGTCACTTTTTATTACACAGGTGTGCCGTTTGTGACTTCTTTTGTGTCCATAAGACACTTCCTCCACTCCAGAGCACCTTATCAAATTCATTTCACCTGTGCATGCCTTACAATTATTCCCTGAAACTTGCTTGTGACCGCACTTTGAACATTGGTAAAATTGGTTCAAACATGTTCGTCTGTACCGATGACCGCCCTCTTTCACCGCACATTTTTTAGACCATTTAATCTGGTCACAAATTGGCGAAACACTGTGTTCAACATTGGGATGTGCCTGGATATCTGAATGTTCTACATTGGACGCTATACTGTCTCTGGATGACCTATTTACTATATGTTCGCCTTCATTTCTTGTGATATCTATCACGTCGCTAAACGTTGTCATGTGGCCGACATTTTTCTCAAGTAAGTTACTTGAGAAAAATGTCGGCCACATGACAACGTTTATGTTATCGTTTATGTTATCACCTGGTGTTATCGCGGACGCTAGCTTTAGCATTGTCAGAAAGTCTATCGGGTCCAAATGCTGGCACAAAATGGTTGGCCTGCCAAAAGCTACCATTACCCCATAATGTTTTGTCTCTTGTCCACACGATGTTTACTGTTGTGATATATGTTGACTGGGGTTCCACCAATGTGTGAAATAGATGTCTAACTCTTTCATTCACATCTGGGTATATAGACTGAATGTTAATACTCAAGCAACTAGCCGCTGCAAACATGTGGCACATTCCCGCATATGAATTAAGTTTAGCTGTATCCATCACTGTTTGTTTGTTAAAATCGTCCACATCAATGCGCAAATTCATCAGTTGTTCGTAGTGTTTATAATTCCTGACCAACTCTGAGACTACACGAAATCTAAATTCCGCTGAGTATTCTGTACTCCCCATCAGCGCCATAGACAGCGAGTGATAGAAGCAATTTCCATCGGCAATGCTCTTTATAAGGGTAACCAATCCCGAATCATTGGGCATCAATTGCATTGTCAGTCTATCGATTTCGCGTATTGTGTACGTAGTTGTTGGTGTCCAATCTGGAAGCACACATGTATTCGTGTCTCCCTCAATTTCAGCAACTTTGGCCTTGAGTGCCTCCCATCCATTGCCCGTGGTGGCATATAGCTCTTTTAGTTTTGTTCTATAACTAGTCTTTTTGGTCTGTGAAAATAAGAAAGGAACATATTAATGTATCGTTATTACTCGTGGAGACCGCTGGACTAATGATGGAGCATATCAACGGATTCGAAGGAATTACTTCATATGCCGTCAAATCGGTCGAAATCCTTGCCGTTCTCGAAAATGGTCCATACCCCATTTTCACCCCCTCGGGGTGGCACCCCCGGGGGTGATGGGTTGGGGGTCGGGGTATTTCTAGGTTGTATTTGGGGCGGGCCACCCACCCATGCCGTCAAATCGGTCGAAATCCTTACCGTTCTCGAAAATGGTCCATACCCCATTTTCACCCCCTCGGGGTGGCACCCCCGGGGGTGATGGGTGGGGGGTCGGGGTGTTTCTAAGTGGTATTTGGGGCGGGCCACCCACCCATGCCGTCAAATCGGTCGAAATCCTTACCGTTCTCGAAAATGGTCCATACCCCATTTTCACCCCCTCGGGGTGGCACCCCCGGGGGTGATGGGTGGGGGGTCGGGGTGTTTCTAAGTGGTATTTGGGGCGGGCCACCCACCCATGCCGTCAAATCGGTCGAAATTATTACCGTTCTCGAAAATGGTCCATACCCCATTTTCACCCCCTCGGGTGGCACCCCCCGGGGGTGATGGGTGGGGGGTCGGGTTGTTTCTAGGTGGTATTTGGGACGGGCCAACCACCCATGCCGTCAAATCGGTCGAAAGCGACATTTTTGAAAATAAGGAATAAGGAATAGGGAATAAGTTCCAATTGTCTTGTCTGTTGTTAAATTACCGTTATCTCGATTGTTAAATTCAAGAAATCATATGTGTGTGGTTATGTTCTATGAAATATAAATGCAAGTTGATCAGACATTTCATATATCAGTCAAACTTGCAAACATACATCTTAGTGCGCACTGGTCGATCATGATTGATATCTAGATCTACAATGTAGCTCATAATTACTACTCCCCTCATTTTCAACTACGTTAGTTAGAAACGCCCAGACCGTGCGCTGCTCGCAGTGTGGTAACCCCTTTCCAAAAAAAAAAACTAAATACCAAATGCAGAACAAAATTACAACAATGAATTTATTGATATACTGCAAACCATCGGTGCAAGCTGGGATTGATGAGCAATTATATATAACACAAAGCAGAATATATGCCAGTCCCTTCCTAATAGTATTGCCCTTGACTTACCAGCAACTTACCGTAACATACCTGCCCTATGCAGGGCAACACCAGTTACTGGCGATTGTGGCCAATGTTCCACCTCCCACTCGCAGAGGACTCACATTCAACAATGCAATCGCAGGCATAGCTACCACATGGTATAATACACGCTCGGAACACGGGCTCCATTGGCCGCCATGGAGAATCACCACAGCATAACGCCTGAACATTAAATGTTATGATAAAACATTACAACTGTAGCGCCCAAAGAGGCCGGATCTACACAGCGATATGGTATGCGATTTTCTTGTTATCCTGTTCCCTCTTTTGGTGGTTCTAGAGCTGTCACGAAGTCTCGAACGATATAACACAATCCCGTAACAGACGTGAGTATGTTCAATAATTTAGTTTGTAATTCCAGGAACCATTACCTCTCGTTATTAAAGTGTCCAAAGGAGATTGTATTCCAGTTGTAAATTGAATGAACATCTTTGACTTATTATTCTGTAGCACGTGCATGATAATATTATTCTAACTGGGACAATGACTCGTGAAATTATGCAGAATCGGTGTCTTGTTGTATGACATTCTTATTCACCTGACATCTGGACTTTCGTCCTTTGTTACATAGTTAGCCAATCAGAATGAACCACGTTAAAAAGAAAATGGACTTATTTATCATTATTGATAATCAACTATAAAATTACAAAAAGGAGACTAAACCATTTGGCACCTGGAACATTGCGAATTGGAAGTTTGACATAGGAGTGTTCTTCCAAAGAAGAGGACAAATATACCAACTATTTTCCGTTGTAACTGATACATTTGTCACGTCCCCCAATTTTGAGGAAATATACATGTTGCCATGTTACTGGACTGACAGAACGTCTTCAGACACACATCTTGTCACCAGCGTGGGTTCTCTTATATATTGTAAGACTCACGGTCACGGCGAACTTCTTCTAACAAACGTCGCACCTATAAGGTCGGTCACCAGTGTGGATCGTCGGGTTGACGGACAGACTGGGAACAACATTGCATACTCGTATGATTGACCACCTATGTGTTCTCATATGCTTAGGCAAGGAACCGGACTAACTAAATGCCTTTCTGGTACACGTCACACGTGTATTGGCGATTGACTGTGTGATTTCTCTGGTGTTGGTATGATTGGAGGCTATTCAAACCACGTCACACTCGTATGGTCGATTACCTGTGTGGATTCTTTTTGTCACGGAACCGGACTCACTAAGTGCCTTTTGGTACAAGTCACACGTGTATGGGCGATTGACTGTGTGATTTCTCTTGTGTTGGTACGATTGGAGGCTATTCAAACCACGTCACACTCGTATGGTCGATTACCTGTGTGGATTCTTTTTGTCACGGAACCGGACTCACTAAGTGCCTTTTGTTACACGTCACACGTGTATGGACGATTGACTGTGATTTCTCTTGTGATGGTATAACTGAAAGCTATTCAAACCACGTCACACTCGTATGGTCGATTACCGGTGTGTAATCTTTTGTCACGCAACCGGACTCACTATGTGTCTTTTGGTACACGTCACACGTGTATGGGCGATTGACTGTATGATTTCTCTTGTGTTGGTACGATTGGAGGCTATTCAAACCACGTCACACTCGTATGGTCGATCACCTGTGTGGAATCTTTTGTCACGGAACCGGACTCACTAAGTGCCTTTTTGGTACACGTCACACGTGTATGGGCGATTGACTGTGTGATTTCTCTTGTGTTGGCATGACTGAAAGCTATTCAAACCACGTCACACTCGTATGGGCGATAGCCACTATTGATTATCGGGTTGACTTTGTCATGAAAATAGTTCAGCGCCCGTCAAAATTCATTGTGTCAGTTTACTTCAAAAGCTGTAATTTTGTTACTTCAAAAGTGGAGACCTAGTTTTTTTACTACAAAAGCTGGCGTTTTTTACTTCAAAAGCGGAGACCTCACTTTACTACAAAAGCTGGCGATTTTATTACAAAAGTGGTGAGTTACTTCAAAAGCTGGCGTTTTTTACTTCAAAAGTGGAGACCTACTTCAAAAGTGGTAAGTTACTTCAAAAGCTGGCGTAACACACGACTTTGATGTCACAGTCACTCCGATGTGGGTGTTTTAATCAGAGAACCGGACAATATTAATGCCTCTTAGTACAATAACACTCATATGAGCGATCAATTGCGTGGTTTTCTGGTGTAAAAGCTATTCGACACACTGTCAGGTCACATTCTTATCATCAATTACCGGTATGGATGTTCTATAAGTGAACCGGACTCACTAAATGCCTCCGGGTAACGTCACACTCGTACGGGTAATCGACTGTGTGAATTATCGTTTGTTTTTGTATGATTGAAAGCTAGTTGGCACAAGTCACACTCATATGGTCGACTACCAGTGTGGATATTTATATAAGTGAACGGGACTCAGTATATGCCTCCTGCATGGTAACGTCACACTCGTATGATCGATCAACTTTGTGGATTATTTTGATTCACTGAGCTATTCGACACACGTCACACTCGTATTGTCTTCGGAGTGACTTTGTCATCTAAGGCGTCCAGCCCATAACAATTGATTGCATCAGTTTACTTCAAAAGCTGTAATTTTGTGATTACAAAAGTGGAGACATGGTTTTTGTTTACTACACAAGCTGAGACCTCACTTTACTTCAAAAGCTGGCGATTTGACTACACAAGTGGTGAGGTACTTCAAAAGTGATCAGTTACTTCAAAAGCTGTCATAACAGCTGTTGTAGAGTGAGATATCCGCTTTAATATAGTAAAAAAACATGTCTCCACTTTTGTAAAACAAAAAATACCGCTTTTGATTTTGATTAGAAACTCACCCAGATTATTCTAAATATCGTTCACACGTGTGCGACTTGTGTTTCAGTCATACCAACACACAGTATTATCTACAGTCGAATGCCAATACGAGTGTGTCGTGTTCCATGAGGCTTCTAGTGTCTGGTTCCAAAATAAAACAATCCAAATTAGTAATCGCCCATACGCGTGTGACGTACATGCGTCGAAAAGCATTCAATCATACCAACACAAAAGATAATTAACATAGATCGTCCATGTTGTGTGTGACATGTACCTGGAGGCATTCAAATAGCTTTAACCCATATCGACACAAGGGAATCCATGTCGATCGACGATCGCCCATACGACTGTGACGTGCACCAGGGGGCATTTGATGTGTCTTGTTCACTGATTATGCATAAGATAACACATATATAAGTGATCGAACATACGAGTATGTGAGATTGTTTCCAGACAGTTCTGCAATCTTCCAAACAAAACTGGTGAACGGCCTTACACCTGCGGCGTCGTCAGAAAGAAGAGAGTCGGTGTGACCATGCGTCTGGCAAGACATAACAAAATCGACGCTGGTGACCTGACGTGTGTACTCAGATCCCTGACATTAGGTGACTAAAGAACCGAGACAGGGATAACAGAAATCTTGCTTTAGTTGGTTCGTTTCTTGTAGGTGATATTAATAACACATTTCGACAGTAACCGAAGTAATATACATGTACAATGTAACTACTTCAAATATGGCCATATAATTCATAACCGGGCGCCAATAATGAGTTGTGTGGAGACCGTTGATCACACCTTTTATCTCCATAGTAGATCATGCCATGAACCTCTACTGTGGCCAACGGTCGTAAAAATTATACTCCACTAGTAAAAAACCTTGGAACTGCTTGATGTTTTTTGACACTGTTTGACGGGGAACTTTAATATACAAACAATACAGGGAGTATGTGATATAATATATACTATATTATATACGTATCTTTCTGCCAAACGAATTCCTTGATATTAATCTACTTCACATTAAGGGATGTCCAACCTCGAGTTTTCATGTTTTGTTTGTCTTTTGAGGGCTGATACCACAATACAATTTTTGATAATTACCAGGGAGAAATTCCATTATTGTAAGCGACACAAGGCAAAATCGTTCACAAAGGCACTTAAATTCCGAGCTGGGATATGATCTCTACAGGTAACAGCCACACATGTAGTAGAGATTCATGACATGATATACAACGTGGGCATATCTTTTGACCAATCACAGAGCCGGGAACATCCATCCTCTAAACCAAAGCGTTTTGTGTTTAAAATTGGATTGAAACAGAAATAAGCGACTGTCTGAGAAAAGAAGCTTGTGCATGAGCTGTAGAAAATCACAGTGTACAAGTAGAAATCAATATTTTATTGAAACTAAATTGTATGCAGAAAATTAGATGAAAAATAAGTAATTTACATATATTTCGTCTAATTTTCCACATAACAGTTAGTTTCAATAAAATATTGATTTTTACTTATGCACTGTGATTTTCTACAGCTCATGCACAAGTTTCTTCTCTCAGACAGTCTCTTATTTCTGTTTCAATCCAATTTTAAACACAAAACCCTTTGGATTAGAAGCTCGATGTTCCCGGTCCTGAATCATATCTCTAACGTTGTGATATCGCATTCGTGATCAGCTGCGCGAGCTTGAAGAATGGCGGATGATAAATAAATCTCCGAAGTTGCGAACATTTGTTTCTACAATTTCATTACTCATAAAACTAGAATGTTTTGGTCATAATTGATTCTAGAATGATGATACATGCATATGATTCAATTCCCTATGTGACAAGTTGTGATATACATGTACAGTTGGAATTTGAATAGAGACGTACTCCGCAAATTGCTCAACAGTTCAAGTGGACACATTCACGACAATGAGTGACTAATTTGTTTCAAGGTGGACAATTAAATAAACATATGTAGAATTGAATTTATGGACATGTGGTTCAAATGTGTGCGAGAGCACTCACAGTGGGTCGCGTTATGCTGTGTCTGTGGAACATCACTTTTGCGATACAACTGTTAAATCGTGGTAAACATGCACTGTGGTATAGTGGAATACAGTATATTCCAAATTTCGCAGTATTATTTAAGTCTTTGCTGAACAGGGGCAAATATCAACTGATAATATGTATAATTTAAAGCCGAGCGTGCTCCTTAAGAAACCGATTCGCTATATGTACATACATGTGTGCATGTATGCATGAATACCGAAGCGGTTTTAACACTGTACGCTGGGTTTCAATGCATATATTTTCAATTTATATTTTACTTGTCAAATATGCACACAAAGTTGTCAGAAAAATATCTCTCAAAAGTGATGAAATGCGATCTTATGTTTACTGATATCAACAAATGATGCACACAAACAATTCATAAAGAGTTATTCGTTGTGAACAGAGTGTATTAGCTGTATATTTCTTCGAAATTAACGCAAACGCGAGTGCCATAATGAACAAAAAACAGGCATGTTGTCATTTTGTGTGACACATTTCATACACTTTCAAATTTCGTTCAACCACACGCTATTGCACACAGATTGCTTTAATATCACCCTAACTAACGCGCATAAATGAAGAAAATATAAGCAAATATTTACTGGCGTGGTACTTGAAAAGTGACATCGTCAACAACAAATATCTATATTTAGCACGCAGAGCAGCAGTTCCCGCGCGCAGATAAGCGTTTTCGGTGCAGAGCAGGCCATTCGATTACGCGGTGTGAATATGGAAGTAGTAAAACACACTCGCTGCTCGAACATACCGTCAATATAAATTGCTCTTATAAGACGTTTTCGGCAAATAGAATATCACCTTTTGTTTTAGAATATACGGTTGTAATGACAAATTATGGCACCAAATACGATTAAAAAGTGTAATTAATTGAAATTTGTAAAATATGTGTCTCAGAATGTGACACTTTCTAGTTTTTAACCGTACAGTGCATACTAGTATATTGCCATAATTTGTCATTAAAACATTTCACCGGAGATATGTCCTTCAACAGAAAATAGCTGAAATCATAGAAACGGATCCCCGTGTTCTACCCGCAATTCCCGGCAAGTAGACCTTGTTGCAGTAGGTACCCGTTATTCGGATATCCCCGATTTCCCCGAAGTGCCCTCCTCGAATATATTTAATGGAACAAACCATTATCACGGTGAGTATTCGAATCGGTAAATAGTTGTTGTTGTTTTATTAGATCAAGCCTTAGCCCATGTTTCCATGTATATTATATGGTCCAAATGTGGTATGAAATTGCCAACAGCTGGCAATTTTCAATTCCGTAGGGGTGTTAGGTTTGAAATTACCAATTGTTGGACAGTTGAAACGCTAGGATGAGGTACCAAATTGTATTTCCGCGAACTTTCGATTTAGATTTAGGTGCAGCAGTTCGAAATTTCAAGGTATATGTAGTCACATCCATGCACCATGTAACAGCCACTGCAATCACGTTCGTATTCAATAGTCAAGGGAATATATACACCACACATACACGAACTTATTCTCTTCCAGAATTGCATGAACCAGCATGGAAGAAAGGATGTCCACACGGAACGGGTTTCGTTCATTCGTGTTTTGAAGATGTGTGACTGCAGTGTTAAGATGCATCCTTGTTTACGCATGTATCAATACAAGCTTACATTTGTTATATCTGGGTTCTGTTTCACAAAATTAAGGTAGATTGTGCGGTTGACTTTTGCGAGTAAGAAATCATTGATTAGCTTCAAGTGGCCATATTCTATCTTGGCGCTCGATTTCACAGGGAATATCTTGTTTAAATTGTCTAAGAATACCACTTTACATGATCACACATTGATTCATTGCTTCGCTATCGTCCGTCATGGATTGCTTATCACGCTCTCATTTAACCGGACCATATATGCCCAAATATTAAGCCCAAAAACTACTTTGAAGACAAAGAAATAGCGTTCTACTCCGAATGTTCAGATGTACCCACCGAAAAGGTCATATTATACCAGATTGCGGCTATTTACCAGCCAGCAACTATGTACCGGTCCGAATACCCATACTATTATTATTTAATACACACCCGCTCCCCTCTTTATATCGCGTATTGTCAATTTAAGAGGTTATTCGCGAATTCGGGGCACACCACAAACGGCTACCTACTGCAAGTTGTCACACCGTCAGGACAAACATCTACAGGTTCAATGTCAGTGTGGTATAAGGTCGGAACATCCATACTCTGAACTGTATGTGTCCAAAAGGATGAGCAACATAATTTATAAATAGCATATTATTTCGGAACTCGAAAATTAAGCTTATGTACAGTCTTTTCAACCTTAAATTAAGTACAAAACCTTGATCCAGGGTTTATACTAATAACAGTAACATAATGTGGAGTATTACACGACATAATGTGGAGTATTACACGATCACCGTATATCGAAGAACCCAGATTACCTCGATGTCAAAAATTATCTGACCAGCGCTAATATCATAATATTTCAACTGTGTACCCCGTGGTACCAGAACAGGTCTTGCAGTGTTCAAAATTGCCCACGATAATCAGAAACGTTATATGAAACGCTGTGGCAACATTCGAAATATGACATGCCACATTATTAAATTCTATGTGGGATATTATTCCAACTTCCAAGGGCTAATTACCTGGAGTACCTGCTCAGGTTCTTCACATGGCATTTGTATACATGTATATGTTATTGCAAAAATACCCAGACATCTACTACATAGTACCTGAACATGTAATCCACATAGTGTAGCCTACCTGCATGGAAGTGAAGAGTACCAAAACATGTGGTACTCCAGATAACCTGGACACCGGGTACCTTTAGATGTTTTGTTGGTAATTCAGAATGTAATTCAAATACCATTCATGCACGGGGTGGGGCATGACAGGAACAAATCTAGGATACAAGGTCCTGTTGGGTGGGTTGGTGACGAGGGACCATAGCAGATTTATTGTAGTTTTTCTCCAAATCTATGTTGAAAGATTAAAATTGTGGCAACTAAATTTATTTGTAACTGTACAGGCTTATAAATTGGACCCATATAGAGCATTACTCAAGGTCAGGAGGCTCATAATTTAATATATAAATGTATATATAAAAACCCAATAAATGTTATTTTATAGACGACAACATAAGTTTCGCCATCAGTTCTCAGTGCTGTTTTTAATATTTGACATTAAACTATCGCTTCGATGACGTCAGCTCATTTAAAGACACAATAATCATTGGTGCTGAGTATTACTGTTAAAATATTCACATCCGTTAAAACCCCAAATAAACAGAACGAATATTAAAATATAGACACAGTGTGTTGTTATACTATACCAAGTATAACTATTGCACAAATAGTATGTTATTGTCAAGTTTGGATGCATTGTTGAGTATACAAATTTACAAAACAAGGTTAAAGAGTTTTGCCTTTGTTTACATAACAAAGAGTACAACATTGATAATAACACACTATGTATATGCGATATGTATTATATATATATATAAACAAATTAGGTCTACATTTTAATATTCTTTCTGTATTTGGCTGTTTTTAACGGGTGTGATTATTTTAACAGCATACCTCTCGAGGGGGCCATCTGTACCTTTAATTCTTCTGGTGCATTAACACAAACAATTTCCTGTATTATTGTATGGTGTTCATTATTGAGTAGATGGGACCTAGCATTCCCAAATGGTGTGTCATTCCGATGGTTATGTTGGAGAGGCGGTGTCCGACATACACGTAGGAAGGAAAATACTTGCTGTGGGTGCTGCCTCCCAAAATAAAACAAACACAAAGAGTTCAACCTTGTACCCTGGAGTTTTGTCCTGCCCCCCCCCCCCCCCCTTGGTTCCTGGATGCGAAAGACACAAACATGACTCTGTGATTTGTCATTGAATAATGATCGGTTTAGTCAGAACTGAAGAGAGCTTGTTTGTGCGTTTCCGTCGTGGTGGTGCCCAATGCCCATACATAAACCCACAAATAAACTGTCTTCTAAACTATTTAATTGTTTGGCCGCCGTTTGTGATTCAGTTCAAGTAAATTACGTACACTTAGGCTTATATATATACAATATGCGACATATCAAAGTATTAATATTTAATTAACAAATTACCCTCATGGTCGATGTGATGTTGTGGATAGGACACTAAGTTGCTTTGAAGATTTGAAATTTAAAAACCAATCGCAGTACGAAATTTACCGCGCTGATAAACTATCGAAAATCGATTTTACAAAATTGGTCATCTATAAATGGTACTGCAATAGAACGAAGGAATTGCCAGTGTAAGGGGTCATGCCAGTGGGTCAAGAAAACGCTCTTTTTCAGGTGCTTCCATTATTCTCCTTTTGGCTTTTATTAACATATATAATGGCCCCGCATGGTGATTGATATGATATGATATGTCTAAATACAGCTATACATACGATATATGACATACCACATGCAATATTAGATACAGTATAATTGACACTTCAACTGATCGAGTGCCACTCAATTAAATATAAAATGTATTAATGTGGTTTTTTTAAATACAACTTGAGTCATGCATGTTGAGGTATAGCAATATATGGAAAACAGCTACCATAATATAGTCTTAATAACAATTCATTTCAAATGTCGACATGGACAACTAACTTTCATTAATAGACAAATACTTTTCGAAAATATGAAATGCTTGTGCATTGAGGGAAATATATTGCGCATAATACAGTCGCTATGTGATAATGGCTAATATATTACCAACATTCACATGACCGGGTCCTTCCATCCATGTCCACGATAGGTGTAAGGCAAAGTTATATATTGTCGCCTAACCTTTTCACAATTTCGAGTGATGACATAAAACATATATTTGGTGTAAACAATGTTTTATTCTCAATAACAAGTGCGTACATACATATATAGCTTCATGTCCGTCCACCCCCCAATAATCCTCAATGCTTCACATCAATCGTTTACGATAAGAGTTACGGTAGTTTTTAAAAACAAAAATGTTCTCTTGTGCCGCTGTCCATATGTGTCTGCTGTCACGGTTGGAACATGTCAACGAATACATGTATCTTGGAATTATGCTTAGTAATATTGGTAGATTCACACAAGCAATGGATGAATGGGGTGCAACATGACTCAAAGCAATACATTCTCTATTTAACGCGTGCAGCAAAGATACCCAGATAGTGACGGCTTAAAGACTATTCAACATATTAATTAAGTCCATATCATCAAATGGCAGCGAACTCACACTGCACAATCGTTTTTTGCGGTTATCCAACCTATATTACGGTTCTTCGACTTGACAACAGCGGTGCTACGGCAATTTTACGGTTCTCCGACCCGATTATGCATGACATTTTAGGACAAACTTCGATAAATTAGCTGTTTACTGAATTGGGACGATAAAGGTGGGCTTCTTCTTGTGTTCATTGTATAGAGTAGACTTTGCAAGTCCACCAGATTGATTCACGGAATACATACGGGGATGACATATATACTTAAACAGGCCATGCGCACTGGTGTAGATATAAAACAATACGGAATCCTCCGTAGGATCTGGTATCGTATAATACGTTATCCTCGCCTCAGGAGTCACCTGAGGCAGGATCACATATCAAAAGGGATGGTATGGTCTACTGCGATTGATATTTGGAAATAATTAACGAAATAACGGAGATATTTGAAGAAATGTCTTAAAGATTGATAGTCAGGATCACATATCAAAAAATTATTTCCGATTGATATTTGGAAATAATTAACGAAATAACGGATATATTTGAAGAAGTGTCTTAAAGAATGACAATGAACACGACAAAGTGCCAATCATACATGTACATTATCATTTCACTCTTATATATTAATCTACAAAGGATATTAGGGCGACACTCTCCACGAAAAAACGTGCATTGTGACTTGCGCGTTATTTCGTTAATATTTAAATTCGGAGGTCATATTCACGAACTAACGGTTATCTAATTATGCATGCGTACTATAGTACTTACACCTAATGCGGACAAATAATTTCTAAATTTCAAATTTCGCTGCTATAAGGAGACGAAATTTAAGTCGACTTTTTAAAAGTTTCCCTAAGTGTCTTTGTCTCCCTAAATGCCCGTTATTTCGTAAATACCAAAATCATGTCCCCCTAGTGTCCAATAACCCAGTCAAATATAATCTTGTTTACCCCAAATTGAGACGGAGAGCTGTGCCAGTGTCAGCGCATTCTCTTATTGCGAGTTTCCCATAGGGAGCATTGGCACATGTTTTTTGTGTGAAAAATATCAAGAGGCTGCCATCATAAAAAGGGTGAAGCAGTCTGATGTCAACGGTACCATACCCCTAGCTGACACCAATCTGGTCAGTATACCAATGTGACGCAATGCTCAACGACTAAAATTCAACCAGTATGGGTATAGGGCCTACATTTAATTATTTAGTTAAACTATTCATTAGTGCCAATTTAAAGGTGTACTGTTCACTAAATCCGGCCATATATGGGACCATCTCCTTTTACTCAAAAGAACGTATACAACAAATGAATGAATTTCAGTCATGGATTAGTGCAAAATACGCTATGCACTACAAACGGTGCAATAATAATAATACAAATAAATTTATGGCTGGAGTTATAACTATAATTTTAATTATTATTACCATGTGTTTGCACCGTTCAGAGAGCATATGAGTTGATTGTTTAATAATCCAGGACTCAAATTAATTCATGTGTTGCATATATTATGTTGAGTATTAAATGAGAAGGTCCCATAAATGGTCGGATTACAGTACCCCTTTAAGACAACTCACGTCGACTATCTCATGAGACTATCCATTTGGTCGCTCATGCATAGCCGGGCAGATAACAAACAAACACGCAAACACAATTAGGTTGTATTAATATGTATTATCCTGGCTATTGTCAGTTTTGGTCACAGACCGTTTACTTGTGAGTTTAGACAATATCCTCTCAAATTCGCCACCACCAGGCATGGGTTAAGGATCCGTAAGATTTAATTTTATAGAAATATCGAGAGCGGTCGGTCCTTTTCTGGCTACAGGGTGTCTGCTGGTTCAAATGATGCCATACATTAAGGTATGGATGTTGTCAGTTTTGGTCACAGACCGTTTACTTGTGAGTTTAGTCAATATCCTCTCAAATTCGCCACCACCAGGCAAGGGTTAATAGTCCGTAAGATTTAATTTTATAGAAATATCGAGGGCGGTCGGTCCTTTTATGGCTACAGGGTGTATGCTGGTTCAAATGATGCCATACATTAAGGTATGGATGTTGTCAGTTTTGGTCACAGACCGTTTACTTGTGAGTTTAGTCAATATCCTCTCAAATTCGCCACCACCAGGCAAGGGTTAATCGTCCGTAAGATTTAATTTTATAGAAATATCGAGGGCGGTCGGTCCTTTTATGGCTACAGGGTGTCTGCTGGTTTTAATGATGCCATACGTTAAGGTATGGATGTTGTCAGTTTTGGTCACAGACCGTTTACTTGTGAGATTAGTCAATATCCTCTCAAATTCGCCACCACCAGGCAAGGGTTAATAGTCCGTAAGATTTAATTTTATAGAAATATCGAGGGCGGTCGGTCCTTTTCTGCCTACAGGGTGTCTGCTGGTTCTAATGATGCCATACGTTAAGGTATGGATATTGTCAGTTTTGGTCACAGACCGTTTACTTGTGAGATTAGTCCATATCCTCTCAAATTCGCCACCACCAGGCAAGGGTTAATAGTCCGTAAGATTTAATTTTATAGAAATATCGAGGGCGGTCGGTCCTTTTATGGCTACAGGGTGTCTGCTGGTTCAAATGATGCCATACATTAAGGTATGGATGTTGTGAGTTTTGGTCACAGACCGTTTACTTGTGAGTTTAGTCAATATCCTCTCAAATTCGCCACCACCAGGCATGGGTTAAGGATCCGTAAGATTTAATTTATCGAAATATCGAGGGCGGTCGGTCCTTTTCTGGCTACAGGGTGTCTGCTGGTAATAATGATGCCATACGTTAAGGTATGGATATTGTCAGTTTTGGTCACAGACCGTTTACTTGTGAGTTTAGTCAATATCCTCTCAAATTCGCCACCACCAGGCATGTGTTAAGGATCCGTAAGATTTAATTTATCGAAATATCGAGGGCGGTCGGTCCTTTTCTGGCTACAGTGTGTCTGCTGGTAATAATGATGCCATACATTAAGGTATGGATGTTGTCAGTTTTGGTCACAGACCGTTTACTTGTGAGTTTAGTCAATATCCTCTCAAATTCGCCACCACCAGGCATGGGTTAAGGATCCGTAAGATTTAATTTTATAGAAATATCGAGGACGTTCGGTCCTTTTCTAGCTACAGGGTGTCTGCTGGTTCTAATGATGCCATACATTAAGGTATGGATATTGTCAGTTTTGGTCACAGACCGTTTACTTGTGAGTTTAGTCAATATCCTCTCAAATTCGCCACCACCAGGCATGGGTTAAGGATCCGTAAGATTTAATTTTATAGAAATATCGAGGGCGGTCGGTCCTTTTCTAGCTACAGGGTGTCTGCTGGTTCTAATGATGCCATACATTAAGGTATGGATATAGTCAGTTTTGGTCACAGACCGTTTACTTGTGAGATTAGTCAATATCCTCTCAAATTCGCCACCACCAGTCATGGGTTAAGAGTCCGTAAGATTTAATTTATCGAAATATCGAGGGCGGTCGGTCCTTTTCTGCCTACAGGGTGTCTGCTGGTTCTAATGATGCCATACATTAAGGTATGGATGTTGTGAGTTTTGGTCACAGACCGTTTACTTGTGAGTTTAGTCAATATCCTCTCAAATTCGCCACCACCAGGCATGGGTTAAGGATCCGTAAGATTTAATTTATCGAAATATCGAGGGCGGACGGTCCTTTTCTGGCTACAGGGTGTCTGCTGGTAATAATGATGCCATACATTAAGGTATGGATATTGTCAGTTTTGGTCACAGACCGTTTACTTGTGAGTTTAGTCAATATCCTCTCAAATTCGCCACCACCAGGCATGGGTTAAGGATCCGTAAGATTTAATTTATCGAAATGTCGAGGGCGGTCGGTCCTTTTCTGGCTACAGGGTGTCTACTGGTTCTAATGATGCCATACATTAAGGTATGGATATAGTCAGTTTTGGTCACAGACCGTTTACTTGTGAGATTAGTCAATTTCCTCTCAAATTCGCCACCACCAGGCAAGGGTTAATAGTCCGTAAGATTTAATTTTATAGAAATATCGAGGGCGGTCGGCCCTTTTATGGCTACAGGGTGTCTGCTGGTTCTAATGATGCCATACGTTAAGGTATGGATATTGTCAGTTTTGGTCACAGACCGTTTACTTGTGAGATTAGTCAATATCCTCTCAAATTCGCCACCACCAGGCAAGGGTTAATAGTCCGTAAGATTTAATTTTATAGAAATATCGAGGGCGGTCGGTCCTTTTATGGCTACAGGGTGTCTGCTGGTTCAAATGATGCCATACATTAAGGTATGGATGTTGTCAGTTTTGGTCACAGACCGTTTACTTGTGAGTTTAGTCAATATCCTCTCAAATTCGCCACCACCAGTCATGGGTTAAGAGTCCGTAAGATTTAATTTATCGAAATATCGAGGGCGGTCGGTCCTTTTCTGCCTACAGGGTGTCTGCTGGTTCTAATGATGCCATACATTAAGGTATGGATGTTGTGAGTTTTGGTCACAGATCGTTTACTTGTGAGTTTAGTCAATATCCTCTCAAATTCGCCACCACCAGGCATGGGTTAAGGATCCGTAAGATTTAATTTTATAGAAATATCGAGGGCGGTCGGGCCTTTTCTGGCTACAGGGTGTCTGCTGGTAATAATGATGCCATACATTAAGGTATGGATATTGTCAGTTTTGGTCACAGACCGTTTACTTGTGAGTTTAGTCAATATCCTCTCAAATTCGCCACCACCAGGCATGGGTTAAGGATCCGTAAGATTTAATTTATCGAAATATCGAGGGCGGTCGGTTCTTTTCTGGCTACAGGGTGTCTGCTGGTAATAATGATGCCATACATTAAGGTATGGATATTGTCAGTTTTGGTCACAGACCGTTTACTTGTGAGTTTAGTCAATATCCTCTCAAATTCGCCACCACCAGGCATGGGTTAAGGATCCGTAAGATTTAATTTATCGAAATATCGAGGGCGGTCGGTCCTTTTCTGGCTACAGGGTGTCTACTGGTTCTAATGATGCCATACATTAAGGTATGGATATAGTCAGTTTTGGTCACAGACCGTTTACTTGTGAGATTAGTCAATTTCCTCTCAAATTCGCCACCACCAGGCAAGGGTTAATAGTCCGTAAGATTTAATTTTATAGAAATATCGAGGGCGGTCGGTCCTTTTATGGCTACAGGGTGTCTGCTGGTTCTAATGATGCCATACGTTAAGGTATGGATATTGTCAGTTTTGGTCACAGACCGTTTACTTGTGAGATTAGTCAATATCCTCTGAAATTCGCCACCACCAGGCAAGGGTTAATAGTCCGTAAGATTTAATTTTATAGAAATATCGAGGGCGGTCGGTCCTTTTATGGCTACAGGGTGTCTGCTGGTTCAAATGATGCCATACATTAAGGTATGGATGTTGTCAGTTTTGGTCACAGACCGTTTACTTGTGAGTTTAGTCAATATCCTCTCAAATTCGCCACCACCAGTCATGGGTTAAGAGTCCGTAAGATTTAATTTATCGAAATATCGAGGGCGGTCGGTCCTTTTCTGCCTACAGGGTGTCTGCTGGTTCTAATGATGCCATACATTAAGGTATGGATGTTGTGAGTTTTGGTCACAGACCGTTTACTTGTGAGTTTAGTCAATATCCTCTCAAATTCGCCACCACCAGGCATGGGTTAAGGATCCGTAAGATTTAATTTATCGAAATATCGAGGGAGGTCGGACCTTTTCTGGCTACAGGGTGTCTGCTGGTAATAATGATGCCATACATTAAGGTATGGATATTGTCAGTTTTGGTCACAGACCGTTTACTTGTGAGTTTAGTCAATATCCTCTCAAATTCGCCACCACCAGGCATGGGTTAAGGATCCGTAAGATTTAATTTATCGAAATATCGAGGGCGGTCGGTTCTTTTCTGGCTACAGGGTGTCTGCTGGTAATAATGATGCCATACATTAAGGTATGGATATTGTCAGTTTTGGTCACAGACCGTTTACTTGTGAGTTTAGTCAATATCCTCTCAAATTCGCCACCACCAGGCATGGGTTAAGGATCCGTAAGATTTAATTTTATAGAAATATCGAGGGCAGTCGGTCCTTTTCTGGCTACAGCTAGGGTGTCTGCTGGTTCTAATGATGCCATACATTAAGGTATGGATATAGTCAGTTTTGGTCACAGACCGTTTACTTGTGAGTTTAGTCAATATCCTCTCAAATTCGCCACCACCAGTCATGGGTTAAGAGTCCGTAAGATTTAATTTATCGAAATATCGAGGGCGGTCGGTCCTTTTCTGCCTACAGGGTGTCTGCTGGTTCTAATGATGCCATACAGTAAGGTATGGATGTTGTGAGTTTTGGTCACAGACCGTTTACTTGTGAGTTTAGTCAATATCCTCTCAAATTCGCCACCACCAGTCATGGGTTAAGAGTCCGTAAGATTTAATTTATCGACATATCGAGGGCGGTCGGTCCTTTTCTGCCTACAGGGTGTCTGCTGGTTCTAATGATGCCATACATTAAGGTATGGATGTTGTGAGTTTTGGTCACAGACCGTTTACTTGTGAGTTTAGTCAATATCCTCTCAAATTCGCCACCACCAGGCATGGGTTAAGGATCCGTAAGATTTAATTTATCGAAATATCGAGGGCGGTCTGTCCTTTTCTGGCTACAGGGTGTCTGCTGGTAATAATGAAGCCATACATTAAGGTATGGATATTGTCAGTTTTGGTCACAGACCGTTTACTTGTGAGTTTAGTCAATATCCTCTCAAATTCGCCACCACCAGGCAAGGGTTAATAGTCCGTAAGATTTAATTTTATTGAAATATCGAGGGCGGTCGGTCCTTTTATGGCTACAGGGTGTCTGCTGGTTCTAATGATGCCATACGTTAAGGTATAGATATTGTCAGTTTTGGTCACAGACCGTTTACTTGTGAGATTAGTCAATTTCCTCTCAAATTCGCCACCACCAGGCAAGGGTTAATAGTTCGTAAGATTTAATTTTATAGAAATATCGAGGGCGTTCGGTCCTTTTATGGCTACAGGGTGTCTGCTGGTTCTAATGATGCCATACGTTAAGGTATGGATATTGTCAGTTTTGGTCACAGACCGTTTACTTGTGACATTAGTCAATATCCTCTCAAATTCGCCACCACCAGGCAAGGGTTAATAGTCCGTAAGATTTAATTTTATAGAAATATCGAGGGCGTTCGGTCCTTTTATGGCTACAGGGTGTCTGCTGGTTCAAATGATGCCATACATTAAGGTATGGATGTTGTCAGTTTTGGTCACAGACCGTTTACTTGTGAGTTTAGTCAATATCCTCTCAAATTCGCCACCACCAGTCATGGGTTAAGAGTCCGTAAGATTTAATTTATCGAAATATCGAGGGCGGTCGGTCCTTTTCTGCCTACAGGGTGTCTGCTGGTTCTAATGATGCCATACATTAAGGTATGGATGTTGTGAGTTTTGGTCACAGACCGTTTACTTGTGAGTTTAGTCAATATCCTCTCAAATTCGCCACCACCAGGCATGGGTTAAGGATCCGTAAGATTTAATTTATCGAAATATCGAGGGCGGTCGGGCCTTTTCTGGCTACAGGGTGTCTGCTGGTAATAATGATGCCATACATTAAGGTATGGATATTGTCAGTTTTGGTCACAGACCGTTTACTTGTGAGTTTAGTCAATATCCTCTCAAATTCGCCACCACCAGGCATGGGTTAAGGATCCGTAAGATTTAATTTATCGAAATATCGAGGGCGGTCGGTTCTTTTCTGGCTACAGGGTGTCTGCTGGTAATAATGTTGCTATACATTAAGGTATGAATATTGTCAGTTTTGGTCACAGACCGTTTACTTGTGAGTTTAGTCAATATCCTCTCAAATTCGCCACCACCAGGCATGGGTTAAGGATCCGTAAGATTTAATTTTATAGAAATATCGAGGGCAGTCGGTCCTTTTCTGGCTACAGGGTGTCTGCTGGTTCTAATGATGCTATACATTAAGGTATGGATATAGTCAGTTTTGGTCACAGACCGTTTACTTGTGAGTTTAGTCAATATCCTCTCAAATTCGCCACCACCAGTCATGGGTTAATAGTCCGTAAGATTTAATTTATCGAAATATCGAGGGCGGTCGGTCCTTTTCTGCCTACAGGGTGTCTGCTGGTTCTAATGATGCCATACAGTAAGGTATGGATGTTGTGAGTTTTGGTCACAGACCGTTTACTTGTGAGTTTAGGCAATATCCTCTCAAATTCGCCACCACCAGTCATGGGTTAAGAGTCCGTAAGATTTAATTTATCGACATATCGAGGGCGGTCGGTCCTTTTCTGCCTACAGGGTGTCTGCTGGTTCTAATGATGCCATACATTAAGGTATGGATGTTGTGAGTTTTGGTCACAGACCGTTTACTTGTGAGTTTAGTCAATATCCTCTCAAATTCGCCACCACCAGGCATGGGTTAAGGATCCGTAAGATTTAATTTATCGAAATATCGAGGGCGGTCGGTCCTTTTCTGGCTACAGGGTGTCTGCTGGTAATAATGATGCCATACATTAAGGTATGGATATTGTCACTTTTGGTCACAGACCGTTTACTTGTGAGTTTAGTCAATATCCTCTCAAATTCGCCACCACCAGGCATGGGTTAAGGATCCGTAAGATTTAATTTATCGAAATATCGAGGGCGGTCGGTCCTTTTCTGGCTACAGGGTGTCTGCTGGTTCTAATGATGCCATACATTAAGGTATGGATATAGTCAGTTTTGGTCACAGACCGTTTACTTGTGAGTTTAGTCAATATCCTCTCAAATTCGCCACCACCAGGCAAGGGTTAATAGTCCGTAAGATTTAATTTTATAGAAATATCGAGGGCGGTCGGTCCTTTTATGGCTACAGGGTGTCTGCTGGTTCTAATGATGCCATACGTTAAGGTATGGATATTGTCAGTTTTGGTCACAGACCGTTTACTTGTGAGATTAGTCAATATCCTCTCAAATTCGCCACCACCAGGCAAGGGTTAATAGTCCGTAAGATTTAATTTTATAGAAATATCGAGGGCGGTCGGTCCTTTTATGGCTACAGGGTGTCTGCTGGTAATAATGATGCCATGCATTAAGGTATGGATATAGTCAGTTTTGGTCACAGACCGTTTACTTGTGAGTTTAGTCAATATCCTCTCAAATTCGCCACCACCAGGCAAGGGTTAATAGTCCGTAAGATTTAATTTTATAGAAATATCGAGGGCGTTCGGTCCTTTTATGGCTACAGGGTGTCTGCTGGTTCAAATGATGCCATACATTAAGGTATGGATGTTGTCAGTTTTGGTCACAGACCGTTTACTTGTGAGTTTAGTCAATATCCTCTCAAATTCGCCACCACCAGGCATGGGTTAAGGATCCGTAAGATTTAATTTTATAGAAATATCGAGGGCAGTCGGTCCTTTTCTGGCTACAGGGTGTCTGCTGGTTCTAATGATGCTATACATTAAGGTATGGATATAGTCAGTTTTGGTCACAGACCGTTTACTTGTGAGTTTAGTCAATATCCTCTCAAATTCGCCACCACCAGTCATGGGTTAAGAGTCCGTAAGATTTAATTTATCGAAATATCGAGGGCGGTCGGTCCTTTTCTGCCTACAGGGTGTCTGCTGGTTCTAATGATGCCATACAGTAAGGTATGGATGTTGTGAGTTTTGGTCACAGACCGTTTACTTGTGAGTTTAGGCAATATCCTCTCAAATTCGCCACCACCAGTCAAGGGTTAAGAGTCCGTAAGATTTAATTTATCGACATATCGAGGGCGGTCGGTCCTTTTCTGCCTACAGGGCGTCTGCTGGTTCTAATGATGCCATACATTAAGGTATGGATGTTGTGAGTTTTGGTCACAGACCGTTTACTTGTGAGTTTAGTCAATATCCTCTCAAATTCGCCACCACCAGGCATGGGTTAAGGATCCGTAAGATTTAATTTATCGAAATATCGAGGGCGGTCGGTCCTTTTCTGGCTACAGGGTGTCTGCTGGTAATAATGATGCCATACATTAAGGTATGGATATTGTCACTTTTGGTCACAGACCGTTTACTTGTGAGTTTAGTCAATATCCTCTCAAATTCGCCACCACCAGTCATGGGTTAAGAGTCCGTAAGATTTAATTTATCGAAATATCGAGGGCGGTCGGTCCTTTTCTGCCTACAGGGTGTCTGCTGGTTCTAATGATGCCATACAGTAAGGTATGGATGTTGTGAGTTTTGGTCACAGACCGTTTACTTGTGAGTTTAGTCAATATCCTCTCAAATTCGCCACCACCAGGCAAGGGTTAATAGTCCGTAAGATTTAATTTTATAGAAATATCGAGGGCGGTCGGTCCTTTTATGGCTACAGGGTGTCTGCTGGTTCTAATGATGCCATACGTTAAGGTATGGATATTGTCAGTTTTGGTCACAGACCGTTTACTTGTGAGATTAGTCAATATCCTCTCAAATTCGCCACCACCAGGCAAGGGTTAATAGTCCGTAAGATTTAATTTTATAGCAATATCGAGGGCGGTCGGTCCTTTTATGGCTACAGGGTGTCTGCTGGTAATAATGATGCCATACATTAAGGTATGGATATAGTCAGTTTTGGTCACAGACCGTTTACTTGTGAGTTTAGTCAATATCCTCTCAAATTCGCCACCACCAGGCAAGGGTTAATAGTCCGTAAGATTTAATTTTATAGAAATATCGAGGGCGGTCGGTGCTTTTATGGCTACAGGGTGTCTGCTGGTTCTAATGATGCCATACGTTAAGGTATAGATATTGTCAGTTTTGGTCACAGACCGTTTACTTGTGAGATTAGTCAATTTCCTCTCAAATTCGCCACCACCAGGCAAGGGTTAATAGTCCGTAAGATTTAATTTTATAGAAATATCGAGGGCGGTCGGTCCTTTTATGGCTACAGGGTGTCTGCTGGTAATAATGATACCATACATTAAGGTATGGATATTGCAAGTGTTGGTCACATACCGTTTACTTGTGAGATTAGTCAATATCCTCTCAAATTCGCCACCACCAGTCATGGGTTAAATGTCCGTAAGATTTAATTTATCGAAATATCGAGGGCGGTCGGGCCTTTTCTGGCTACAGGGTGTCTGCTGGTAATAATGATGCCATACATTAAGGTATGGATATTGTCAGTTTTGGTCACTGACCGTTTACTTGTGAGTTTAGTCAATATCCTCTCAAATTCGCCACCACCAGGCATGGGTGAAGGATCCGTAAGATTTAATTTTATAGAAATATCGAGGGCGGTCGGTCCTTTTCTAGTTACAGGGTGTCTGCTGGTTCTAATGATGCCATACATTAAGGTATGGATATAGTCAGTTTTGGTCACAGACCGTTTACTTGTGAGATTAGTCAATATCCTCTCAAATTCGCCACCACCATTCATGGGTTAAGAGTCCGTAAGATTTAATTTATCGAAATATCGAGGGCGGTCGGTCCTTTTCTGCCTACAGGGTGTCTGCTGGTTCTAATGATGCCATACAGTAAGGTATGGATGTTGTGAGTTTTGGTCACAGACCGTTTACCTGTGAGTTTAGGCAATATCCTCTCAAATTCGCCACCATCAGTCAAGGGTTAAGAGTCCGTAAGATTTAATTTATCGACATATCGAGGGCGGTCGGTCCTTTTCTGCCTACAGGGTGTCTGCTGGTTCTAATGATGCCATACATTAAGGTATGGATGTTGTGAGTTTTGGTCACAGACCGTTTACTTGTGAGTTTAGTCAATATCCTCTCAAATTCGCCACCACCAGGCATGGGTTAAGGATCCGTAAGATTTAATTTATCGAAATATCGAGGGCGGTCGGTCCTTTTCTGGCTACAGGGTGTCTGCTGGTAATAATGATGCCATACATTAAGGTATGGATATTGTCACTTTTGGTCACAGACCGTTTACTTGTGAGTTTAGTCAATATCCTCTCAAATTCGCCACCACCAGTCATGGGTTAAGAGTCCGTAAGATTTAATTTATCGAAATATCGAGGGCGGTCGGTCCTTTTCTGCCTACAGGGTGTCTGCTGGTTCTAATGATGCCATACAGTAAGGTATGGATGTTGTGAGTTTTGGTCACAGACCGTTTACTTGTGAGTTTAGTCAATATCCTCTCAAATTCGCCACCACCAGGCAAGGGTTAATAGTCCGTAAGATTTAATTTTATAGAAATATTGAGGGCGGTCGGTCCTTTTATGGCTACAGGGTGTCTGCTGGTTCTAATGATGCCATACGTTAAGGTATGGATATTGTCAGTTTTGGTCACAGACCGTTTACTTGTGAGATTAGTCAATATCCTCTCAAATTCGCCACCACCAGGCAAGGGTTAATAGTCCGTAAGATTTAATTTTATAGAAATATCGAGGGCGGTCGGTCCTTTTATGGCTACAGGGTGTCTGCTAGTAATAATGATGCCATACATTAAGGTATGGATATAGTCAGTTTTGGTCACAGACCGTTTACTTGTGAGTTTAGTCAATATCCTCTCAAATTCGCCACCACCAGGCAAGGGTTAATAGTCCGTAAGATTTAATTTTATAGAAATATCGAGGGCGGTCGGTGCTTTTATGGCTACAGGGTGTCTGCTGGTTCTAATGATGCCATACGTTAAGGTATAGATATTGTCAGTTTTGGTCACAGACCGTTTACTTGTGAGATTAGTCAATTTCCTCTCAAATTCGCCACCACCAGGCAAGGGTTAATAGTCCGTAAGATTTAATTTTATAGAAATATCGAGGGCGGTCGGTCCTTTTATGGCTACAGGGTGTCTGCTGGTAATAATGATACCATACATTAAGGTATGGATATTGCAAGTGTTGGTCACATACCGTTTACTTGTGAGATTAGTCAATATCCTCTCAAATTCGCCACCACCAGTCATGGGTTAAGAGTCCGTAAGATTTAATTTATCGAAATATCGAGGGCGGTCGGTCCTTTTCTGGCTACAGGGTGTCTGCTGGTAATAATGATACCATACATTAAGGTATGGATATTGCAAGTGTTGGTCACAGACCGTTTACTTGTGAGTTTAGTCAATATCCTCTCAAATTCGCCACCACCAGGCATGGGTTAAGGATCCGTAAGATTTAATTTTATAGAAATATCGAGGGCGGTCGGTCCTTTTCTAGCTACAGGGTGTCTGCTGGTTCTAATGATGCCATACATTAAGGTATGGATATAGTCAGTTTTGGTCACAGACCGTTTACTTGTGAGATTAGTCAATATCCTCTCAAATTCGCCACCACCAGTCATGGGTTAAGAGTCCGTAAGATTTAATTTATCGAAATATCGAGGGCGGTCGGTCCTTTTCTGGCTACAGGGTGTCTGCTGGTAATAATGATACCATACATTAAGGTATGGATATTGCAAGTGTTGGTCACAGACCGTTTACTTGTGAGTTTAGTCAATATCCTCTCAAATTCGCCACCACCAGGCATGGGTTAAGGATCCGTAAGATTTAATTTATCGAAATATCGAGGGCGGTCGGTCCTTTTCTGGCTACAGGGTGTCTGCTGGTAATAATGATACCCTACATTAAGGTATGGATATTGTCAGTTTTGGTCACAGACCGTTTACTTGTGAGATTAGTCAATATCCTCTCAAATTCGCCACCACCTGGCAAGGGTTAATAGTCCGTAAGATTAAATTTTATAGAAATATCGAGGGCGGTCGGTCCTTTTATGGCTACAGGGTGTCTGCTGGTTCAAATGATGCCATACATTAAGGTATGGATGTTGTCAGTTTTGGTCACAGACCGTTTACTTGTGAGTTTAGTCAATATCCTCTCAAATTCGCCACCACCAGTCATGGGTTAAGAGTCCGTAAGATTTAATTTATCGAAATATCGAGGGCGGTCGGTCCTTTTCTGCCTACAGGGTGTCTGCTGGTTCTAATGATGCCATACATTAAGGTATGGATATAGTCAGTTTTGGTCACAGACCGTTTACTTGTGAGATTAGTCAATATCCTCTCAAATTCGCCACCACCAGGCATGTGTTAAGGATCCGTAAGATTTAATTTATCGAAATATCGAGGGCGGTCGGTCCTTTTCTGGCTACAGGGTGTCTGCTGGTAATAATGATGCCATACATTAAGGTATGGATATTGTCAGTTTTGGTCACAGACCGTTTACTTGTGAGTTTAGTCAATATCCTCTCAAATTCGCCACCACCAGGCATGGGTTAAGGATCCGTAAGATTTAATTTATCGAAATATCGAGGGCGGTCGGTCCTTTTCTGGCTACAGGGTGTCTGCTGGTAATAATGATGCCATACATTAAGGTATGGATATTGTCAGTTTTGGTCACAGACCGTTTACTTGTGAGTTTAGTCAATATCCTCTCAAATTCGCCACCACCAGGCATGGGTTAAGGATCCGTAAGATTTAATTTTATAGAAATATCGAGGGCGGTCGGTCCTTTTCTAGCTACAGGGTGTCTGCTGGTTCTAATGATGCCATACATTAACTCTTTCGCTGCCAAACGCGCATAAATGCGAACTTCGTAGACGCTGCCAATCGCGCATTTTTGCGAATTTGGTATGTAGTCTAATGTATGGGATATAACTCTATTCTTTCCGGCATGATTGACAGTGTACAATGTATTTATCTGTAGTACTGTTGCGCGCGAACAATTTAAAGCGACAAGGTCATGCTCTTTCTGACGTTATGGAGGTACAGTCAGAGCCGGAATATTGCGCCATTGTTATTAGCACGTGGTTATCAGTCGAAAATGGCTGCTCGCAAAAGACTCAGGACTGAAGAAGTTATTGTTATTACCTGTATACTCTAATGATCGAGGGGCGCCTGTGGCGCATAAGTTACTTATACCTATTATTTGTGTGGGCAGTAGCCTCTATTATAGGGGCGCCTGCGGCGCATAAGATACTAGGGTGGCGGGATGGGGTGGTTGGTGGGTAACTAACCTCTATACTCTAATGATCGAGGGGCGCCTGCGGCGCATAAGATACTTATACCTATTATGTATGTGGGCAGTAGACTATATAGGGGCGCCTGCGGCGCATAAGATACTATGGGTGGCGGGATGGGGTGGTGGGTGGGTAACTAACCTCTATACTCTAATGATCGAGGGGTGCCTGCGGCGCATAAGATACTTATACCTATTATTTATAATACACCTTTACTGGTTTTGAACAACCCTTGTCTATTGTGTCGTTTTCCAGTGGCGATAACAGGCCACTAAATTAATTATGCTGGTGAGTTGACCATGCGTACGCCCGCGTGACCCATATAATTAACATAAATCATCGTAAAACCCAATTTTCCTGAAATTCAAGATGGCCGTCAAGATCACGTGACTTATAAGGGGCGGAGCAGGGTCATATGTCCCCTGCAGGTATATATACATATGGGTATGGTTATATTATATATATCTATATTTGGAATTGTACCTATCAGGGAATATTCAAGCAACCAAAGCACGAACTCGACAAAGTGCGCCATTGTATCCCATTTTGCTACAAATAGGTGGCAACTTGCATAAATCCAAGATGGACGCCAAGGTCACGTGACCTATTTTATGTCCAAAGTGGGTTCATATAGGTTACTCCCATGTACCTTACTGTTGGACATCGTATAATTGGGTTGAATATTAGAAAACAAACAACACCCATTCATACCCACACAAACTGTACATATACAGGCAAATAGCCACTAATCCAAGATGGCCGCCAATGTCACGTGACCTTGGTGGGCGTTTCCACGGCGGCATTCGACAGGGAATACCTATGTCTATATACATGTGAAGTTTCAACTAATTATATTAGAAACTGCTTGAGATATAATGTGTTACCCATATATACCTGAAATACATGGATATATGTAAAGGATGCTTGGCACTGGGGGCTACGTCTGTGGCGGCGGGTGGCAGCGAAAGAGTTAAGGTATGGATATTGACAGTTTTGGTCACAGACCGTTTACTTGTGAGTTTAGTCAATATCCTCTCAAATTCGCCACCTCCAGGCATGGGTTAAGGATCCGTAAGATTTAATTTTATAGAAATATCGAGGGCGGTCGGTCCTTTTCTAGCTACAGGGTGTCTGCTGGTTCTAATGATGCCATACATTAAGGTATGGATATAGTCAGTTTTGGTCACAGACAGTTTACTTGTGAGATTAGTCAATATCCTCTCAAATTCGCCACCACCAGTCATGGGTTAAGCGTCCGTAAGATTTAATTTATCGAAATATCGAGGGCGGTCGGTCCTTTTCTGCCTACAGGGTGTCTGTTGGTTCTAATGATGCCATACATTAAGGTATGGATGTTGTGAGTTTTGGTCACAGACCGTTTACTTGTGAGTTTAGTCAATATCCTCTCAAATTCGCCACCACCAGGCATGGGTTAAGGATCCGTAAGATTTAATTTATCGAAATATCGAGGGCGGTCGGCCCTTTTCTGGCTACAGGGTGTCTGCTGGTAATAATGATGCCATACATTAAGGTATGGATATTGTCAGTTTTGGTCACAGACCGTTTACTTGTGAGTTTAGTCAATATCCTCTCAAATTCGACACCACCAGGCATGGGTTAAGGATCCGTAAGATTTAATTTATCAAAATATCGAGGGCGGTCGGTCCTTTTCTGGCTACAGGGTGTCTACTGGTTCTAATGATGCCATACATTAAGGTATGGATATAGTCAGTTTTGGTCACAGACCGTTTACTTGTGAGTTTAGTCAATATCCTCTCAAATTCGCCACCACCAGGCAAGGGTTAATAGTCCGTAAGATTTAATTTTATAGAAATATCGAGGGCGGTCGGTCCTTTTATGGCTACAGGGTGTCTGCTGGTTCTAATGATGCCATACGTTAAGGTATGGATGTTGTGAGTTTTGGTCACAGACCGTTTACTTGTGAGATTAGTCAATATCCTCTCAAATTCGCCACCACCAGGCAAGGGTTAATAGTCCGTAAGATTTAATTTTATAGAAATATCGAGGGCGGTCGGTCCTTTTATGGCTACAGGGTGTCTGCTGGTTCTAATGATGCCATACGTTAAGGTATGGATATTGTCAGTTTTGGTCACAGACCGTTTACTTGTGAGATTAGTCCATATCCTCTCAAATTCGCCACCACCAGGCAAGGGTTAATAGTCCGTAAGATTTAATTTTATAGAAATATCGAGGGCGGTCGGTCCTTTTATGGCTACAGGGTGTCTGCTGGTTCAAATGATGCCATACATTAAGGTATGGATGTTGTCAGTTTTGGTCACAGACCGTATACTTGTGAGTTTAGTCAATATCCTCTCAAATTCGCCACCACCAGTCATGGGTTAAGAGTCCGTAAGATTTAATTTATCGAAATATCGAGGGCGGTCGGTCCTTTTCTGCCTACAGGGTGTCTGCTGGTTCTAATGATGCCATACATTAAGGTATGGATGTTGTGAGTTTTGGTCACAGACCGTTTACTTGTGAGTTTAGTCAATATCCTCTCAAATTCGCCACCACCAGGCATGGGTTAAGGATCCGTAAGATTTAATTTATCGAAATATCGAGGGCGGTCGGTCCTTTTCTGGCTACAGGATGTCTGCTGGTAATAATGATGCCATACGTTAAGGTATGGATATTGTCAGTTTTGGTCACAGACCGTTTACTTGTGAGTTTAGTCAATATCCTCTCAAATTCGCCACCACCAGGCATGTGTTAAGGATCCGTAAGATTTAATTTATCGAAATATCGAGGGCGGTCGGTCCTTTTCTGGCTACAGGGTGTCTGCTGGTAATAATGATGCCATACATTAAGGTATGGATGTTGTGAGTTTTGGTCACAGACCGTTTACTTGTGAGTTTAGTCAATATCCTCTCAAATTCGCCACCACCAGGCATGGGTTAAGGATCCGTAAGATTTAATTTATCAAAATATCGAGGGCGGTCGGTCCTTTTCTGGCTACAGGGTGTCTGCTGGTAATAATGATGCCATACATTAAGGTATGGATATTGTCAGTTTTGGTCACAGACCGTTTACTTGTGAGTTTAGTCAATATCCTCTCAAATTCGCCACCACCAGGCATGGGTTAAGGATCCGTAAGATTTAATTTTATAGAAATATCGAGGGCGGTCGGTCCTTTTCTGCCTACAGGGTGTCTGCTGGTAATAATGATACCATACATTAAGGTATGGATATTGTCAGTTTTGGTCACAGACCGTTTACTTGTGAGATTAGTCAATATCCTCTCAAATTCGCCACCACCAGGCAAGGGTTAATAGTGCGTAAGATTTAATTTTATAGAAATATCGAAGGCGGTCGGTCCTTTTATGGCTACAGGGTGTCTGCTGGTTCAAATGATGCCATACATTAAGGTATGGATGTTGTCAGTTTTGGTCACAGACCGTTTACTTGTGAGTTTAGTCAATATCCTCTCAAATTCGCCACCACCAGTCATGGGTTAAGAGTCCGTAAGATTTAATTTATCGAAATATCGAGGGCGGTCGGTCCTTTTCTGCCTACAGGGTGTCTGCTGGTTCTAATGGTGCCATACATTAAGGTATGGATGTTGTGAGTTTTGGTCACAGACCGTTTACTTGTGAGTTTAGTCAATATCCTCTCAAATTCGCCACCACCAGGCATGGGTTAAGGATCCGTAAGATTTAATTTATCGAAATATCGAGGGCGGTCGGTCCTTTTCTGGCTACAGGGTGTCTGCTGGTAATAATGATGCCATACATTAAGGTATGGATATTGTCAGTTTTGGTCACAGACCGTTTACTTGTGAGTTTAGTCAATATCCTCTCAAATTCGCCACCACCAGGCAAGGGTTAATAGTCCGTAAGATTTAATTTTATAGAAATATCGAGGGCGGTCGGTCCTTTTATGGCTACAGGGTGTCTGCTGGCTCTAATGATGCCATACGTTAAGGTATGGATGTTGTGAGTTTTGGTCACAGACCGTTTACTTGTGAGATTAGTCAATATCCTCTCAAATTCGCCACCACCAGGCAAGGGTTAATAGTCCGTAAGATTTAATTTTATAGAAATATCGAGGGCGATCGGTCCTTTTATGGCTACAGGGTGTCTGCTGGTTCTAATGATGCCATACGTTAAGGTATGGATATTGTCAGTTTTGGTCACAGACCGTTTACTTGTGAGATTAGTCCATATCCTCTCAAATTCGCCACCACCAGGCAAGGGTTAATAGTCCGTAAGATTTAATTTTATAGAAATATCGAGGGCGGTCGGTCCTTTTATGGCTACAGGGTGTCTGCTGGTTCAAATGATGCCATACATTAAGGTATGGATGTTGTCAGTTTTGGTCACAGACCGTTTACTTGTGAGTTTAGTCAATATCCTCTCAAATTCGCCACCACCAGTCATGGGTTAAGAGTCCGTAAGATTTAATTTATCGAAATATCGAGGGCGGTCGGTCCTTTTCTGCCTACAGGGTGTCTGCTGGTTCTAATGATGCCATACATTAAGGTATGGATGTTGTGAGTTTTGGTCACAGACCGTTTACTTGTGAGTTTAGTCAATATCCTCTCAAATTCGCCACCACCAGGCATGGGTTAAGGATCCGTAAGATTTAATTTATCGAAATATCGAGGGCGGTCGGTCCTTTTCTGGCTACAGGGTGTCTGCTGGTAATAATGATGCCATACGTTAAGGTATGGATATTGTCAGTTTTGGTCACAGACCGTTTACTTGTGAGTTTAGTCAATATCCTCTCAAATTCGCCACCACCAGGCATGTGTTAAGGATCCGTAAGATTTAATTTATCGAAATATCGAGGGCGGTCGGTCCTTTTCTGGCTACAGGGTGTCTGCTGGTAATAATGATGCCATACATTAAGGTATGGATGTTGTGAGTTTTGGTCACAGACCGTTTACTTGTGAGTATAGTCAATATCCTCTCAAATTCGCCACCACCAGGCATGGGTTAAGGATCCGTAAGATTTAATTTATCGAAATATCGAGGGCGGTCGGTCCTTTTCTGGCTACAGGGTGTCTGCTGGTAATAATTATGCCATACATTAAGGTATCGATATTGTCACTTTTGGTCACAGACCGTTTACTTGTGAGTTTAGTCAATATCCTCTCAAATTCGCCACCACCAGGCATGGGTTAAGGATCCGTAAGATTTAATTTATCGAAATATCGAGGGCGGTCGGTCCTTTTCTGGCTACAGGGTGTCTGCTGGTAATAATGATGCCATACATTAAGGTATGGATGTTGTGAGTTTTGGTCACAGACCGTTTACTTGTGAGTATAGTCAATATCCTCTCAAATTCGCCACCACCAGGCATGGGTTAAGGATCCGTAAGATTTAATTTATCGAAATATCGAGGGCGGTCGGTCCTTTTCTGGCTACAGGGTGTCTGCTGGTAATAATGATGCCATACGTTAAGGTATCGATATTGTCACTTTTGGTCACAGACCGTTTACTTGTGAGTTTAGTCAATATCCTCTCAAATTCGCCACCACCAGGCATGGGTTAAGGATCCGTAAGATTTAATTTTATAGAAATATCGAGGGCGGTCGGTCCTTTTCTAGCTACAGGGTGTCTGCTGGTTCTAATGATGCCATACATTAAGGTATGGATATAGTCAGTTTTGGTCACAGACCGTTTACTTGTGAGATTAGTCAATATCCTCTCAAATTCGCCACCACCAGTCATGGGTTAAGAGTTCGTAAGATTTAATTTATCGAAATATCGAGGGCGGTCAGTCCTTTTCTGCCTACAGGGTGTCTGCTGGTTCTAATGATGCCATACATTAAGGTATGGATGTTGTCAGTTTTGGTCACAGACCGTTTACTTGTGAGTTTAGTCAATATCCTCTCAAATTCGCCACCACCAGGCATGGGTTAAGGATCCGTAAGATTTAATTTATCGAAATATCGAGGGCGGTCGGTCCTTTTCTGGCTACAGGGTGTCTGCTGGTAATAATGATGCCATACATTAAGGTATGGATATTGTCAGTTTTGGTCACAGACCGTTTACTTGTGAGTTTAGTCAATATCCTCTCAAATTCGCCACCACCAGGCATGGGTTAAGGATCCGTAAGATTTAATTTATCGAAATATCGAGGGCGGTCGGTCCTTTTCTGGCTACAGGGTGTCTACTGGTTCTAATGATGCCATACATTAAGGTATGGATATAGTCAGTTTTGGTCACAGACCGTTTACTTGTGAGATTAGTCAATATCCTCTCAAATTCGCCACCACCAGTCATGGGTTAAGAGTTCGTAAGATTTAATTTATCGAAATATCGAGGGCGGTCAGTCCTTTTCTGCCTACAGGGTGTCTGCTGGTTCTAATGATGCCATACATTAAGGTATGGATGTTGTGAGTTTTGGTCACAGACCGTTTACTTGTGAGTTTAGTCAATATCCTCTCAAATTCGCCACCACCAGGCATGGGTTAAGGATCCGTAAGATTTAATTTATCGAAATATCGAGGGCGGTCGGTCCTTTTCTGGCTACAGGGTGTCTGCTGGTAATAATGATGCCATACGTTAAGGTATCGATATTGTCACTTTTGGTCACAGACCGTTTACTTGTGAGTTTAGTCAATATCCTCTCAAATTCGCCACCACCAGGCATGGGTTAAGGATCCGTAAGATTTAATTTTATAGAAATATCGAGGGCGGTCGGTCCTTTTCTAGCTACAGGGTGTCTGCTGGTTCTAATGATGCCATACATTAAGGTATGGATATAGTCAGTTTTGGTCACAGACCGTTTACTTGTGAGATTAGTCAATATCCTCTCAAATTCGCCACCACCAGTCATGGGTTAAGAGTTCGTAAGATTTAATTTATCGAAATATCGAGGGCGGTCAGTCCTTTTCTGCCTACAGGGTGTCTGCTGGTTCTAATGATGCCATACATTAAGGTATGGATGTTGTCAGTTTTGGTCACAGACCGTTTACTTGTGAGTTTAGTCAATATCCTCTCAAATTCGCCACCACCAGGCATGGGTTAAGGATCCGTAAGATTTAATTTATCGAAATATCGAGGGCGGTCGGTCCTTTTCTGGCTACAGGGTGTCTGCTGGTAATAATGATGCCATACATTAAGGTATGGATATTGTCAGTTTTGTTCACAGACCGTTTACTTGTGAGTTTAGTCAATATCCTCTCAAATTCGCCACCACCAGGCAAGGGTTAATAGTCCGTAAGATTTAATTTTATAGAAATATCGAGGGCGGTCGGTCCTTTTATGGCTACAGGGTGTCTGCTGGTTCTAATGATGCCATACGTTAAGGTATAGATATTGTCAGTTTTGGTCACAGACCGTTTACTTGTGAGATTAGTCAATTTCCTCTCAAATTCGCCACCACCAGGCAAGGGTTAATAGTCCGTAAGATTTAATTTTATAGAAATATCGAGGGCGATCGGTCCTTTTATGGCTACAGGGTGTCTGCTGGTTCTAATGATGCCATACGTTAAGGTATGGATATTGTCAGTTTTGGTCACAGACCGTTTACTTGTGAGATTAGTCAATATCCTCTCAAATTCGCCACCACCAGGCAAGGGTTAATAGTCCGTAAGATTTAATTTTATAGAAATATCGAGGGCGGTCGGTCCTTTTCTAGCTACAGGGTGTCTGCTGGTTCTAATGATGCCATACATTAAGGTATGGATATAGTCAGTTTTGGTCACAGACCGTTTACTTGTGAGATTAGTCAATATCCTCTCAAATTCGCCACCACCAGTCATGGGTTAAGAGTTCGTAAGATTTAATTTATCGAAATATCGAGGGCGGTCAGTCCTTTTCTGCCTACAGGGTGTCTGCTGGTTCTAATGATGCCATACATTAAGGTATGGATGTTGTGAGTTTTGGTCACAGACCGTTTACTTGTGAGTTTAGTCAATATCCTCTCAAATTCGCCACCACCAGGCATGGGTTAAGGATCCGTAAGATTTAATTTATCGAAATATCGAGGGCGGTCGGTCCTTTTCTGGCTACAGGGTGTCTGCTGGTAATAATGATGCCATACGTTAAGGTATCGATATTGTCACTTTTGGTCACAGACCGTTTACTTGTGAGTTTAGTCAATATCCTCTCAAATTCGCCACCACCAGGCATGGGTTAAGGATCCGTAAGATTTAATTTTATAGAAATATCGAGGGCGGTCGGTCCTTTTCTAGCTACAGGGTGTCTGCTGGTTCTAATGATGCCATACATTAAGGTATGGATATAGTCAGTTTTGGTCACAGACCGTTTACTTGTGAGATTAGTCAATATCCTCTCAAATTCGCCACCACCAGTCATGGGTTAAGAGTTCGTAAGATTTAATTTATCGAAATATCGAGGGCGGTCAGTCCTTTTCTGCCTACAGGGTGTCTGCTGGTTCTAATGATGCCATACATTAAGGTATGGATGTTGTCAGTTTTGGTCACAGACCGTTTACTTGTGAGTTTAGTCAATATCCTCTCAAATTCGCCACCACCAGGCATGGGTTAAGGATCCGTAAGATTTAATTTATCGAAATATCGAGGGCGGTCGGTCCTTTTCTGGCTACAGGGTGTCTGCTGGTAATAATGATGCCATACATTAAGGTATGGATATTGTCAGTTTTGGTCACAGACCGTTTACTTGTGAGTTTAGTCAATATCCTCTCAAATTCGCCACCACCAGGCATGGGTTAAGGATCCGTAAGATTTAATTTATCGAAATATCGAGGGCGGTCGGTCCTTTTCTGGCTACAGGGTGTCTACTGGTTCTAATGATGCCATATATTAAGGTATGGATATAGTCAGTTTTGGTCACAGACCGTTTACTTGTGAGATTAGTCAATTTCCTCTCAAATTCGCCACCACCAGGCAAGGGTTAATAGTCCGTAAGATTTAATTTTATAGAAATATCGAGGGCGGTCGGTCCTTTTATGGCTACAGGGTGTCTGCTGGTTCTAATGATGCCATACGTTAAGGTATGGATATTGTCAGTTTTGGTCACAGACCGTTTACTTGTGAGATTAGTCAATATCCTCTCAAATTCGCCACCACCAGGCAAGGGTTAATAGTCCGTAAGATTTAATTTTATAGAAATATCGAGGGCGGTCGGTCCTTTTATGGCTACAGGGTGTCTGCTGGTTCAAATGATGCCATACATTAAGGTATGGATGTTGTCAGTTTTGGTCACAGACCGTTTACTTGTGAGTTTAGTCAATATCCTCTCAAATTCGCCACCACCAGTCGTGGGTTAAGAGTCCGTAAGATTTAATTTATCGACATATCGAGGTCGGTCGGTCCTTTTCTGCCTACAGGGTGTCTGCTGGTTCTAATGATGCCATACATTAAGGTATGGATGTTGTGAGTTTTGGTCACAGACCGTTTACTTGTGAGTTTAGTCAATATCCTATCAAATTCGCCACCACCAGGCATGGGTTAAGGATCCGTAAGATTTAATTTATCGAAATATCGAGGGCGGTCGGTCCTTTTCTGGCTACAGGGTGTCTTCTGGTAATAATGATGCCATACATTAAGGTATGGATATTGTCAGTTTTGTTCACAGACCGTTTACTTGTGAGTTTAGTCAATATCCTCTCAAATTCGCCACCACCAGGCAAGGGTTAATAGTCCGTAAGATTTAATTTTATAGAAATATCGAGGGCGGTCGGTCCTTTTATGGCTACAGGGTGTCTGCTGGTTCTAATGATGCCATACGTTAAGGTATAGATATTGTCAGTTTTGGTCACAGACCGTTTACTTGTGAGATTAGTCAATTTCCTCTCAAATTCGCCACCACCAGGCAAGGGTTAATAGTCCGTAAGATTTAATTTTATAGAAATATCGAGGGCGATCGGTCCTTTTATGGCTACAGGGTGTCTGCTGGTTCTAATGATGCCATACGTTAAGGTATGGATATTGTCAGTTTTGGTCACAGACCGTTTACTTGTGAGATTAGTCAATATCCTCTCAAATTCGCCACCACCAGGCAAGGGTTAATAGTCCGTAAGATTTAATTTTATAGAAATATCGAGGGCGGTCGGTCCTTTTATGGCTACAGGGTGTCTGCTGGTTCAAATGATGCCATACATTAAGGTATGGATGTTGTCAGTTTTGGTCACAGACCGTTTACTTGTGAGTTTAGTCAATATCCTCTCAAATTCGCCACCACCAGTCATGGGTTAAGAGTCCGTAAGATTTAATTTATCGAAATATCGAGGGCGGTCGGTCCTTTTCTGCCTACAGGGTGTCTGCTGGTTCTAATGATGCCATACATTAAGGTATGGATGTTGTGAGTTTTGGTCACAGACCGTTTACTTGTGAGTTTAGTCAATATCCTCTCAAATTCGCCACCACCAGGCATGGGTTAAGGATCCGTAAGATTTAATTTATCGAAATATCGAGGGCGGTCGGTCCTTTTCTGGCTACAGGGTGTCTGCTGGTAATAATGATGCCATACGTTAAGGTATCGATATTGTCACTTTTGGTCACAGACCGTTTACTTGTGAGTTTAGTCAATATCCTCTCAAATTCGCCACCACCAGGCATGTGTTAAGGATCCGTAAGATTTAATTTATCGAAATATCGAGGGCGGTCGGTCCTTTTCTGGCTACAGGGTGTCTGCTGGTAATAATGATGCCATACATTAAGGTATGGATGTTGTGAGTTTTGGTCACAGACCGTTTACTTGTGAGTATAGTCAATATCCTCTCAAATTCGCCACCACCAGGCATGGGTTAAGGATCCGTAAGATTTAATTTATCGAAATATCGAGGGCGGTCGGTCCTTTTCTGGCTACAGGGTGTCTACTGGTAATAATGATGCCATACATTAAGGTATGGATATTGTCAGTTTTGGTCACAGACCGTTTACTTGTGAGTTTAGTCAATATCCTCTCAAATTCGCCACCACCAGGCATGGGTTAAGGATCCGTAAGATTTAATTTTATAGAAATATCGAGGGCGTTCGGTCCTTTTCTAGCTACAGGGTGTCTGCTGGTTCTAATGATGCCATACATTAAGGTATGGATATTGTCAGTTTTGGTCACAGACCGTTTACTTGTGAGTTTAGTCAATATCCTCTCAAATTCGCCACCACCAGGCATGGGTTAAGGATCCGTAAGATTTAATTTTATAGAAATATCGAGGGCGGTCGGTCCTTTTCTAGCTACAGGGTGTCTGCTGGTTCTAATGATGCCATACATTAAGGTATGGATATAGTCAGTTTTGGTCACAGACCGTTTACTTGTGAGATTAGTCAATATCCTCTCAAATTCGCCACCACCAGTCATGGGTTAAGAGTTCGTAAGATTTAATTTATCGAAATATCGAGGGCGGTCAGTCCTTTTCTGCCTACAGGGTGTCTGCTGGTTCTAATGATGCCATACATTAAGGTATGGATGTTGTGAGTTTTGGTCACAGACCGTTTACTTGTGAGTTTAGTCAATATCCTCTCAAATTCGCCACCACCAGGCATGGGTTAAGGATCCGTAAGATTTAATTTATCGAAATATCGAGGGCGGTCGGTCCTTTTCTGGCTACAGGGTGTCTGCTGGTAATAATGATGCCATACATTAAGGTATGGATATTGTCAGTTTTGGTCACAGACCGTTTACTTGTGAGTTTAGTCAATATCCTCTCAAATTCGCCACCACCAGGCATGGGTTAAGGATCCGTAAGATTTAATTTATCGAAATATCGAGGGCGGTCGGTCATTTTCTGGCTACAGGGTGTCTACTGGTTCTAATGATGCCATACATTAAGGTATGGATATAGTCAGTTTTGGTCACAGACCGTTTACTTGTGAGATTAGTCAATTTCCTCTCAAATTCGCCACCACCAGGCAAGGGTTAATAGTCCGTAAGATTTAATTTTATAGAAATATCGAGGGCGGTCGGTCCTTTTATGGCTACAGGGTGTCTGCTGGTTCTAATGATGCCATACGTTAAGGTATGGATATTGTCAGTTTTGGTCACAGACCGTTTACTTGTGAGATTAGTCAATATCCTCTCAAATTCGCCACCACCAGGCAAGGGTTAATAGTCCGTAAGATTTAATTTTATAGAAATATCGAGGGCGGTCGGTCCTTTTATGGCTACAGGGTGTCTGCTGGTTCAAATGATGCAATACATTAAGGTATGGATGTTGTCAGTTTTGGTCACAGACCGTTTACTTGTGAGTTTAGTCAATATCCTCTCAAATTCGCCACCACCAGTCATGGGTTAAGAGTCCGTAAGATTTAATTTATCGAAATATCGAGGGCGGTCGGTCCTTTTCTGCCTACAGGGTGTCTGCTGGTTCTAATGATGCCATACATTAAGGTATGGATGTTGTGAGTTTTGGTCACAGACCGTTTACTTGTGAGTTTAGTCAATATCCTCTCAAATTCGCCACCACCAGGCATGGGTTAAGGATCCGTAAGATTTAATTTATCGAAATATCGAGGGCGGTCGGTCCTTTTCTGCCTACAGGGTGTCTGCTGGTTCTAATGATGCCATACAGTAAGGTATGGATGTTGTGAGTTTTGGTCACAGACCGTTTACTTGTGAGTTTAGTCAATATCCTCTCAAATTCGCCACCACCAGTCATGGGTTAAGAGTCCGTAAGATTTAATTTATCGACATATCGAGGTCGGTCGGTCCTTTTCTGCCTACAGAGTGTCTGCTGGTAATAATGATGCCATACATTAAGGTATGGATATTGTCAGTTTTGTTCACAGACCGTTTACTTGTGAGTTTAGTCAATATCCTCTCAAATTCGCCACCACCAGGCATGGGTTAAGGATCCGTAAGATTTAATTTACCGAAATATCGAGGGTGGTCGGTCATTTTCTGGCTACAGGGTGTCTACTGGTTCTAATGATGCCATACATTAAGGTATGGATATAGTCAGTTTTGGTCACAGACCGTTTACTTGTGAGATTAGTCAATTTCCTCTCAAATTCGCCACCACCAGGCAAGGGTTAATAGTCCGTAAGATTTAATTTTATAGAAATATCGAGGGCGGTCGGTCCTTTTATGGCTACAGGGTGTCTGCTGGTTCTAATGATGCCATACGTTAAGGTATGGATATTGTCAGTTTTGGTCACAGACCGTTTACTTGTGAGATTAGTCAATATCCTCTCAAATTCGCCACCACCAGGCAAGGGTTAATAGTCCGTAAGATTTAATTTTATAGAAATATCGAGGGCGGTCGGTCCTTTTATGGCTACAGGGTGTCTGCTGGTTCAAATGATGCCATACATTAAGGTATGGATATTGTCAGTTTTGGTCACAGACCGTTTACTTGTGAGTTTAGTCAATATCCTCTCAAATTCGCCACCACCAGGCATGGGTTAAGGATCCGTAAGATTTAATTTATCGAAATATCGAGGGCGGTCGGTTCTTTTCTGGCTACAGGGTGTCTGCTGGTTCTTATGATGCCATACATTAAGGTATGGATATAGTCAGTTTTGGTCACAGACCGTTTACTTGTGAGTTTAGTCAATATCCTCTCAAATTCGCCACCACCAGTCATGGGTTAAGAGTCCGTAAGATTTAATTTATCGAAATATCGAGGGCGGTCGGTCCTTTTCTGCCTACAGGGTGTCTGCTGGTTCTAATGATGCCATACATTAAGGTATGGATGTTGTGAGTTTTGGTCACAGACCGTTTACTTGTGAGATTAGTCAATATCCTCTCAAATTCGCCACCACCAGGCAAGGGTTAATAGTCCGTAAGATTTAATTTTATAGAAATATCGAGGGCGTTCGGTCCTTTTATGGCTACAGGGTGTCTGCTGGTTCAAATGATGCCATACATTAAGGTATGGATGTTGTCAGTTTTGGTCACAGACCGTTTACTTGTGAGTTTAGTCAATATCCTCTCAAATTCGCCACCACCAGTCATGGGTTAAGAGTCCGTAAGATTTAATTTATCGAAATATCGAGGGCGGTCGGTCCTTTTATGGCTACAGGGTGTCTGCTGGCTCTAATGATGCCATACGTTAAGGTATGGATGTTGTGAGTTTTGGTCACAGACCGTTTACTTGTGAGATTAGTCAATATCCTCTCAAATTCGCCACCACCAGGCAAGGGTTAATAGTCCGTAAGATTTAATTTTATTGAAATATCGAGGGCGATCGGTCCTTTTATGGCTACAGGGTGTCTGCTGGTTCTAATGATGCCATACGTTAAGGTATGGATATTGTCAGTTTTGGTCACAGACCGTTTACTTGTGAGATTAGTCCATATCCTCTCAAATTCGCCACCACCAGGCAAGGGTTAATAGTCCGTAAGATTTAATTTTATAGAAATATCGAGGGCGGTCGGTCCTTTTATGGCTACAGGGTGTCTGCTGGTTCAAATGATGCCATACATTAAGGTATGGATGTTGTCAGTTTTGGTCACAGACCGTTTACTTGTGAGTTTAGTCAATATCCTCTCAAATTCGCCACCACCAGTCATGGGTTAAGAGTCCGTAAGATTTAATTTATCGAAATATCGAGGGCGGTCGGTCCTTTTCTAGCTACAGGGTGTCTGCTGGTTCTAATGATGCCATACATTAAGGTATGGATATAGTCAGTTTTGGTCACAGACCGTTTACTTGTGAGATTAGTCAATATCCTCTCAAATTCGCCACCACCAGTCATGGGTTAAGAGTTCGTAAGATTTAATTTATCGAAATATCGAGGGCGGTCAGTCCTTTTCTGCCTACAGGGTGTCTGCTGGTTCTAATGATGCCATACATTAAGGTATGGATGTTGTGAGTTTTGGTCACAGACCGTTTACTTGTGAGTTTAGTCAATATCCTCTCAAATTCGCCACCACCAGGCATGGGTTAAGGATCCGTAAGATTTAATTTATCGAAATATCGAGGGCGGTCGGTCCTTTTCTGGCTACAGGGTGTCTGCTGGTAATAATGATGCCATACATTAAGGTATGGATATTGTCAGTTTTGGTCACAGACCGTTTACTTGTGAGTTTAGTCAATATCCTCTCAAATTCGCCACCACCAGGCATGGGTTAAGGATCCGTAAGATTTAATTTACCGAAATATCGAGGGCGGTCGGTCATTTTCTGGCTACAGGGTGTCTACTGGTTCTAATGATGCCATACATTAAGGTATGGATATAGTCAGTTTTGGTCACAGACCGTTTACTTGTGAGATTAGTCAATTTCCTCTCAAATTCGCCACCACCAGGCAAGGGTTAATAGTCCGTAAGATTTAATTTTATAGAAATATCGAGGGCGGTCGGTCCTTTTATGGCTACAGGGTGTCTGCTGGTTCTAATGATGCCATACGTTAAGGTATGGATATTGTCAGTTTTGGTCACAGACCGTTTACTTGTGAGATTAGTCAATATCCTCTCAAATTCGCCACCACCAGGCAAGGGTTAATAGTCCGTAAGATTTAATTTTATAGAAATATCGAGGGCGGTCGGTCCTTTTATGGCTACAGGGTGTCTGCTGGTTCAAATGATGCCATACATTAAGGTATGGATGTTGTCAGTTTTGGTCACAGACCGTTTACTTGTGAGTTTAGTCAATATCCTCTCAAATTCGCCACCACCAGGCATGGGTTAAGGATCCGTAAGATTTAATTTATCGAAATATCGAGGGCGGTCGGTTCTTTTCTGGCTACAGGGTGTCTGCTGGTTCTTATGATGCCATACATTAAGGTATGGATATAGTCAGTTTTGGTCACAGACCGTTTACTTGTGAGTTTAGTCAATATCCTCTCAAATTCGCCACCACCAGTCATGGGTTAAGAGTCCGTAAGATTTAATTTATCGAAATATCGAGGGCGGTCGGTCCTTTTCTGCCTACAGGGTGTCTGCTGGTTCTAATGATGCCATACATTAAGGTATGGATGTTGTGAGTTTTGGTCACAGACCGTTTACTTGTGAGATTAGTCAATATCCTCTCAAATTCGCCACCACCAGGCAAGGGTTAATAGTCCGTAAGATTTAATTTTATAGAAATATCGAGGGCGTTCGGTCCTTTTATGGCTACAGGGTGTCTGCTGGTTCAAATGATGCCATACATTAAGGTATGGATGTTGTCAGTTTTGGTCACAGACCGTTTACTTGTGAGTTTAGTCAATATCCTCTCAAATTCGCCACCACCAGTCATGGGTTAAGAGTCCGTAAGATTTAATTTATCGAAATATCGAGGGCGGTCGGTCCTTTTATGGCTACAGGGTGTCTGCTGGCTCTAATGATGCCATACGTTAAGGTATGGATGTTGTGAGTTTTGGTCACAGACCGTTTACTTGTGAGATTAGTCAATATCCTCTCAAATTCGCCACCACCAGGCAAGGGTTAATAGTCCGTAAGATTTAATTTTATAGAAATATCGAGGGCGATCGGTCCTTTTATGGCTACAGGGTGTCTGCTGGTTCTAATGATGCCATACGTTAAGGTATGGATATTGTCAGTTTTGGTCACAGACCGTTTACTTGTGAGATTAGTCCATATCCTCTCAAATTCGCCACCACCAGGCAAGGGTTAATAGTCCGTAAGATTTAATTTTATAGAAATATCGAGGGCGGTCGGTCCTTTTATGGCTACAGGGTGTCTGCTGGTTCAAATGATGCCATACATTAAGGTATGGATGTTGTCAGTTTTGGTCACAGACCGTTTACTTGTGAGTTTAGTCAATATCCTCTCAAATTCGCCACCACCAGTCATGGGTTAAGAGTCCGTAAGATTTAATTTATCGAAATATCGAGGGCGGTCGGTCCTTTTCTGCCTACAGGGTGTCTGCTGGTTCTAATGATGCCATACATTAAGGTATGGATGTTGTGAGTTTTGGTCACAGACCGTTTACTTGTGAGTTTAGTCAATATCCTCTCAAATTCGCCACCACCAGGCATGGGTTAAGGATCCGTAAGATTTAATTTATCGAAATATCGAGGGCGGTCGGTCCTTTTCTGCCTACAGGGTGTCTGCTGGTTCTAATGATGCCATACAGTAAGGTATGGATGTTGTGAGTTTTGGTCACAGACCGTTTACTTGTGAGTTTAGTCAATATCCTCTCAAATTCGCCACCACCAGTCATGGGTTAAGAGTCCGTAAGATTTAATTTATCGACATATCGAGGTCGGTCGGTCCTTTTCTGCCTACAGGGTGTCTGCTGGTAATAATGATGCCATACATTAAGGTATGGATATTGTCAGTTTTGTTCACAGACCGTTTACTTGTGAGTTTAGTCAATATCCTCTCAAATTCGCCACCACCAGGCATGGGTTAAGGTTCCGTAAGATTTAATTTACCGAAATATCGAGGGCGGTCGGTTATTTTCTGGCTACAGGGTGTCTACTGGTTCTAATGATGCCATACATTAAGGTATGGATATAGTCAGTTTTGGTCACAGACCGTTTACTTGTGAGATTAGTCAATTTCCTCTCAAATTCGCCACCACCAGGCAAGGGTTAATAGTCCGTAAGATTTAATTTTATAGAAATATCGAGGGCGGTCGGTCCTTTTATGGCTACAGGGTGTCTGCTGGTTCTAATGATGCCATACGTTAAGGTATGGATATTGTCAGTTTTGGTCACAGACCGTTTACTTGTGAGATTAGTCAATATCCTCTCAAATTCGCCACCACCAGGCAAGGGTTAATAGTCCGTAAGATTTAATTTTATAGAAATATCGAGGGCGGTCGGTCCTTTTATGGCTACAGGGTGTCTGCTGGTTCAAATGATGCCATACATTAAGGTATGGATGTTGTCAGTTTTGGTCACAGACCGTTTACTTGTGAGTTTAGTCAATATCCTCTCAAATTCGCCACCACCAGGCATGGGTTAAGGATCCGTAAGATTTAATTTATCGAAATATCGAGGGCGGTCGGTTCTTTTCTGGCTACAGGGTGTCTGCTGGTTCTTATGATGCCATACATTAAGGTATGGATATAGTCAGTTTTGGTCACAGACCGTTTACTTGTGAGTTTAGTCAATATCCTCTCAAATTCGCCACCACCAGTCATGGGTTAAGAGTCCGTAAGATTTAATTTATCGAAATATCGAGGGCGGTCGGTCCTTTTCTGCCTACAGGGTGTCTGCTGGTTCTAATGATGCCATACATTAAGGTATGGATGTTGTGAGTTTTGGTCACAGACCGTTTACTTGTGAGATTAGTCAATATCCTCTCAAATTCGCCACCACCAGGCAAGGGTTAATAGTCCGTAAGATTTAATTTTATAGAAATATCGAGGGCGTTCGGTCCTTTTATGGCTACAGGGTGTCTGCTGGTTCAAATGATGCCATACATTAAGGTATGGATGTTGTCAGTTTTGGTCACAGACCGTTTACTTGTGAGTTTAGTCAATATCCTCTCAAATTCGCCACCACCAGTCATGGGTTAAGAGTCCGTAAGATTTAATTTATCGAAATATCGAGGGCGGTCGGTCCTTTTCTGCCTACAGGGTGTCTGCTGGTTCTAATGATGCCATACATTAAGGTATGGATGTTGTGAGTTTTGGTCACAGACCGTTTAGTTGTGAGTTTAGTCAATATCCTCTCAAATTCGCCTCCACCAGGCATGGGTTAAGGATCCGTAAGATTTAATTTATCGAAATATCGAGGGCCGTCGGGCCTTTTCTGGCTACAGGGTGTCTGCTGGTAATAATGATGCCATACATTAAGGTATGGATATTGTCAGTTTTGGTCACAGACCGTTTACTTGTGAGTTTAGTCAATATCCTCTCAAATTCGCCACCACCAGGCATGGGTTAAGGATCCGTAAGATTTAATTTATCGAAATATCGAGGGCGGTCGGTTCTTTTCTGGCTACAGGGTGTCTGCTGGTAATAATGATGCCATACATTAAGGTATGGATATAGTCAGTTTTGGTCACAGACCGTTTACTTGTGAGTTTAGTCAATATCCTCTCAAATTCGCCACCACCAGTCATGGGTTAAGAGTCCGTAAGATTTAATTTATCGACATATCGAGGGCGGTCGGTCCTTTTCTGCCTACAGGGTGTCTGCTGGTTCTAATGATGCCATACATTAAGGTATGGATGTTGTGAGTTTTGGTCACAGACCGTTTACTTGTGAGTTTAGTCAATATCCTCTCAAATTCGCCACCACCAGGCATGGGTTAAGGATCCGTAAGATTTAATTTATCGAAATATCGAGGGCGGTCGGTCCTTTTCTGGCTACAGGGTGTCTGCTGGTAATAATGATGCCATACATTAAGGTATGGATATTGTCACTTTTGGTCACAGACCGTTTACTTGTGAGTTTAGTCAATATCCTCTCAAATTCGCCACCACCAGGCATGGGTTAAGGATCCGTAAGATTTAATTTATCGAAATATCGAGGGCGGTCGGTCCTTTTCTGGCTACAGGGTGTCTGCTGGTTTTAATGATGCCATACATTAAGGTATGGATATTTTCAGTTTTGGTCACAGACCGTTTACTTGTGAGTTTAGTCAACATCCTCTCAAATTCGCCACCACCAGGCAAGGGTTAATAGTCCGTAAGATTTAATTTTATAGAAATATCGAGGGCGGTCTGTCCTTTTATGGCTACAGGGTGTCTGCTGGTTCTAATGATGCCATACGTTAAGGTATGGATATTGTCAGTTTTGGTCACAGACCGTTTACTTGTGAGATTAGTCAATATCCTCTCAAATTCGCCACCACCAGGCAAGGGTTAATAGTCCGTAAGATTTAATTTTATAGAAATATCGAGGGCGGTCGGTCCTTTTATGGCTACAGGGTGTCTGCTGGTTCTAATGATGCCATACATTAAGGTATGGATATAGTCAGTTTTGGTCACAGACCGTTTACTTGTGAGTTTAGTCAATATCCTCTCAAATTCGCCACCACCAGGCAAGGGTTAATAGTCCGTAAGATTTAATTTTATAGAAATATCGAGGGCGGTCGGTCCTTTTATGGCTACAGGGTGTCTGCTGGTTCTAAAGATGCCATACGTTAAGGTATAGATATTGTCAGTTTTGGTCACAGACCGTTTACTTGTGAGATTAGTCAATTTCCTCTCAAATTCGCCACCACCAGGCAAGGGTTAATAGTCCGTAAGATTTAATTTTATAGAAATATCGAGGGCGGTCGGTCCTTTTATGGCTACAGGGTGTCTGCTGGTTCTAATGATGCCATACGTTAAGGTATGGATATTGTCAGTTTTGGTCACAGACCGTTTACTTGTGAGATTAGTCAATATCCTCTCAAATTCGCCACCACCAGGCAAGTGTTAATAGTCCGTAAGATTTAATTTTATAGAAATATCGTGGGCGGTCGGTCCTTTTATGGCTACAGGGTGTCTGCTGGTTCAAATGATGCCATACATTAAGGTATGGATGTTGTGAGTTTTGGTCACAGACCGTTTACTTGTGAGTTTAGTCAATATCCTCTCAAATTCGCCACCACCAGTCATGGGTTAAGAGTCCGTAAGATTTAATTTATCGAAATATCGAGGGCGGTCGTCCTTTTCTGCCTACAGGGTGTCTGCTGGTTCTAATGATGCCATACATTAAGGTATGGATGTTGTGAGTTTTGGTCACAGACCGTTTACTTGTGAGTTTAGTCAATATCCTCTCAAATTCGCCACCACCAGGCTTGGGTTAAGGATCCGTAAGATTTAATTTATCGAAATATCGAGGGCGGTCGGGCCTTTTCTGGCTACAGGGTGTCTGCTGGTAATAATGATGCCATACATTAAGGTATGGATATTGTCAGTTTTGGTCACAGACCGTTTACTTGTGAGTTTAGTCAATATCCTCTCAAATTCGCCACCACCAGGCATGGGTTAAGGATCCGTAAGATTTAATTTATCGAAATATCGAGGGCGGTCGGTCCTTTTCTGGCTACAGGGTGTCTGCTGGTAATAATGATGCCATATATTAAGGTATGGATATTGTCAGTTTTGGTCACAGACCGTTTACTTGTGAGTTTAGTCAATATCCTCTCAAATTCGCCACCACCAGGCATGGGTTAAGGAACCGTAAGATTTAATTTTATAGAAATATCGAGGGCAGTCGGTCTTTTTCTGGCTACAGGGTGTCTGCTGGTTCTAATGATGCCATACATTAAGGTATGGATATAGTCAGTTTTGGTCACAGACCGTTTACTTGTGAGTTTAGTCAATATCCTCTCAAATTCGCCACCACCAGTCATGGGTTAAGAGTCCGTAAGATTTAATTTATCGAAATATCGAGGGCGGTCGGTCCTTTTCTGCCTACAGGGTGTCTGCTGGTTCTAATGATGCTATACAGTAAGGTATGGATGTTGTGAGTTTTGGTCACAGACCGTTTACTTGTGAGTTTAGTCAATATCCTCTCAAATTCGCCACCACCAGTCATGGGTTAAGAGTCCGTAAGATTTAATTTATCGACATATCGAGGGCGGTCGGTCCTTTTCTGCCTACAGGGTGTCTGCTGGTTCTAATGATGCTATACAGTAAGGTATGGATGTTGTGAGTTTTGGTCACAGACCGTTTACTTGTGAGTTTAGTCCTTATCCTCTCAAATTCGCCACCACCAGGCATGGGTTAAGGATCCGTAAGATTTAATTTATAGAAATATCGAGGGCGGTCGGTCCTTTTCTGGCTACAGGGTGTCTGCTGGTAATAATGATGCCATACATTAAGGTATGGATATTGTCACTTTTGGTCACAGACCGTTTACTTGTGAGTTTAGTCAATATCCTCTCAAATTCGCCACCACCAGGCATGGGTTAAGGATCCGTAAGATTTAATTTATCGAAATATCGAGGGCGGTCGGTCCTTTTCTGGCTACAGGGTGTCTGCTGGTTCTAATGATGCCATACATTAAGGTATGGATATAGTCAGTTTTGGTCACAGACCGTTTACTTGTGAGTTTAGTCAATATCCTCTCAAATTCGCCACCACCAGGCAAGGGTTAATAGTCCGTAAGATTTAATTTTATAGAAATATCGAGGGCTGTCGGTCCTTTTATGGCTACAGGGTGTCTGCTGGTTCTAATGATGCCATACGTTAAGGTATGGATATTGTCAGTTTTTGTCACAGACCGTTTAATTGTGAGATTAGTCAATATCCTCTCAAATTCGCCACCACCAGGCAAGGGTTAATAGTCCGTAAGATTTAATTTTATAGAAATATCGAGGGCGGTCGGTCCTTTTATGGCTACAGGGTGTCTGCTGGTTCTAATGATGCCATACGTTAAGGTATGGATATTGTCAGTTTTGGTCACAGACCGTTTACTTGTGAGATTAGTCAATATCCTCTCAAATTCGCCACCACCAGGCAAGGGTTAATAGTCCGTAAGATTTAATTTTATAGAAATATCGAGGGCGGTCGGTCCTTTTATGGCTACAGGGTGTCTGCTGGTTCAAATGATGCCATACATTAAGGTATGGATGTTGTCAGTTTTGGTCACAGACCGTTTACTTGTGAGTTTAGTCAATATCCTCTCAAATTCGCCACCACCAGTCATGGGTTAAGAGTCCGTAAGATTTAATTTATCGAAATATCGAGGGCGGTCGTCCTTTTCTGCCTACAGGGTGTCTGCTGGTTCTAATGATGCCATACATTAAGGTAGGGATGTTGTGAGTTTTGGTCACAGACCGTTTACTTGTGAGTTTAGTCAATATCCTCTCAAATTCGCCACCACCAGGCATGGGTTAAGGATCCGTAAGATTTAATTTATCGAAATATCGAGGGCGGTCGGGCTTTTCTGGCTACAGGGTGTCTGCTGGTAATTATGATGCCATACATTAAGGTATGGATATTGTCAGTTTTGGTCACAGACCGTTTACTTGTGAGTTTAGTCAATATCCTCTCAAATTCGCCACCACCAGGCATGGGTTAAGGATCCGTAAGATTTAATTTATCGAAATATCGAGGGCGGTCGGTTCTTTTCTGGCTACAGGGTGTCTGCTGGTAATAATGATGCCATACATTAAGGTATGGATATTGTCAGTTTTGGTCACAGACCGTTTACTTGTGAGTTTAGTCAATATCCTCTCAAATTCGCCACCACCAGGCATGGGTTAAGGATCCGTAAGATTTAATTTTATAGAAATATCGAGGGCAGTCGGTCTTTTTCTGGCTACAGGGTGTCTGCTGGTTCTAATGATGCCATACATTAAGGTATGGATATAGTCAGTTTTGGTCACAGACCGTTTACTTGTGAGTTTAGTCAATATCCTCTCAAATTCGCCACCACCAGTCATGGGTTAAGAGTCCGTAAGATTTAATTTATAGAAATATCGAGGGCGGTCGGTCCTTTTCTGCCTACAGGGTGTCTGCTGGTTCTAATGATGCCATACAGTAAGGTATGGATGTTGTGAGTTTTGGGCACAGACCGTTTACTTGTGAGTTTAGTCAATATCCTCTCAAATTCGCCACCACCAGTCATGGGTTAAGAGTCCGTAAGATTTAATTTATCGACATATCGAGGGCGGTCGGTCCTTTTCTGCCTACAGGGTGTCTGCTGGTTCTAATGATGCCATACATTAAGGTATGGATGTTGTGAGTTTTGGTCACAGACCGTTTACTTGTGAGTTTAGTCAATATCCTCTCAAATTCGCCACCACCAGGCATGGGTTAAGGATCCGTAAGATTTAATTTATCGAAATATCGAGGGCGGTCGGTCCTTTTCTGGCTACAGGGTGTCTGCTGGTAATAATGATGCCATACATTAAGGTATGGATATTGTCAGTTTTGGTCACAGACCGTTTACTTGTGAGTTTAGTCAATATCCTCTCAAATTCGCCACCACCAGGCATGGGTTAAGGATCCGTAAGATTTAATTCATCGAAATATCGAGGGCGGTCGGTCCTTTTCTGGCTACATGGTGTCTGCTGGTTCTAATGATGCCATACATTAAGGTATGGATATAGTCAGTTTTGGTCACAGACCGTTTACTTGTGAGTTTAGTCAATATCCTCTCAAATTCGCCACCACCAGGCAAGGGTTAATAGTCCGTAAGATTTAATTTTATAGAAATATCGAGGGCGGTCGGTCCTTTTATGGCTACAGGGTGTCTGCTGGTTCTAATGATGCCATACGTTAAGGTATGGATATTGTCAGTTTTGGTCACAGACCGTTTACATGTGAGATTAGTCAATATCCTCTCAAATTCGCCACCACCAGGCAAGGGTTAATAGTCCGTAAGATTTAATTTTATAGAAATATCGAGGGCGGTCGGTCCTTTTATGGCTACAGGGTGTCTGCTGGTTCAAATGATGCCATACATTAAGGTATGGATGTTGTCAGTTTTGGTCACAGACCGTTTACTTGTGAGTTTAGTCAATATCCTCTCAAATTCGCCACCACCAGGCATGGGTTAAGAGTCCGTAAGATTTAATTTAGCGAAATATCGAGGGCGGTCGGTCATTTTCTGGTTACAGGGTGTCTGCTGGTTCTAATGATCCCATACATTAAGGTATGGATATTTTCAGTTTTGGTCACAGACCGTTTACTTGTGAGTTTAGTCAATATCCTCTCAAATTCGCCACCACCAGGCATGGGTTAAGGATACGTAAGATTTAATTTATCGAAATATCGAGGGCGGTCGGTCCTTTTCTGGCTACAGGGTGTCTGCTGGTTCTAATGATGTCATACATTAAGCTATGGATATTGTCACTTTTGGTCACAGACCGTTTACTTGTGAGTTTATATATCCTCTGAAATTCGCCACCACCAGTCATGGGTTAAGAGTCCGTAAGATTTAATTTATAGAAATATCGAGGGCGGTCGGTCCTTTTCTGCCTACAGGGTATCTGCTGGTTATAATGGTGACATATACTGAGGTATGGATGTTGTCAGTTTGGGTCACAGACCGTTTACTTGTGAGTTTAGTCAATATCCTCTCAAATTCGCCACCACCAGGCATGGGTTAAGGATCCGTAAGATTTTATTTATCGAAATATCGAGGGCGGTCGGTCATTTTCTGGTTACAGGGTGTCTTCTGGTTCTAATGATGCCATACATTAAGGTATGGATATTGTCAGTTTTGGTCACAGACCGTTTACTTATGAGTTTAGTCAATATCCTCTCAAATTCGCCACCACCATGCAGGCATGGGTTAACTCATTCAGTTCCAGGTTGCCTGAAGATAACCGATAATTGCGTGTCAGGTTTCTTGTCAGCTTTGTGGTGTATTTTCTTTTCGTTTTGGCACGTGGAGCTGCTGCGTCAATGACATATGTTGGGTCATCGGAGGAAGCATGTGACAATTCCATCTAATAAAGTGCTCCGACGAGCCCATAACTACCAGTGAGATATCTTATAACATGTAAGAGCAATCAGTTGACAGTTTTTTCTATAGTATATTTGCATTGCGATTTGGCGAACCTCGTTAGGTACAGACTTTGATTGACATAAAGTGCAAGTTGCCCGAATCAGCGTTCCTCGGTCGTTTAGCGTCAATCCATGTGTACAATGGACCAGGGCATGCATGACTTGACTGTAATCACCTTTTACGCCGTCAAAATCGGTTTCCAATTAACAGATATGTACGCTGTATGCGCTGACCTCCAATGTTGAACCCTACAAGCCACGCCCACAAATCACATCAATTTTCACCACCTTTATTCAGACGGATCTAGCTCCTAAACGCCTCAATGTGCGGGGCTGCCAGATACGACAGTTTATCGGAGAAATCCCCGGCTACACCACTATGTACACGATTAATTTACGCGTATAAGCATACCCCCACCCATAACAGGTCCCAAAATATGACGTGTAGGTCGCAGTGTTTAAAACGGAAGCACCAGGATTGAAATCACTATCTTTTTCGCCCACCAGACCATGTATTTAAATGAGATGGCGCGACGTGTTATCACGTCGCCGGCACTGAATGAGTTAAGAGTCTGTAAGATTTAATTTTGTCGCCGTTCGGTTCTTTTCTCGTTACATGATGTCTGCTGGTTCTAATAATGCCATACACTATAAGGTCTGGATATTGTCCCTTTGGGTCACAGTCCTTGTGATTTTAGTCAATATTTAATCTCAAATTCGGCACCATGCAGCAGGCATGGGTTAACAGTCCTGATATTTCGTTTTGTTGACTTATCGACGGCGGACTGTTCTTTTCTAGTAACTGGGTTGTTGCTGGTTCTCTGTATGCCATACATGTACATTAAAGTCGGAATGTTGTCATTATTGGTCACAGTCCGTCTATATTTATTATTATTATTAATATTCTCTATAATTCGGTACTGACATAAATGGGTTAACAGCCATAAAGGTTTTAATTGAAGTATATTGGATGCGTATTTATACTAGCGAAAATCGGGACTTTGTACAGTATATATATACGTATGAAACGCGAATCGCGAAGTTCGCGATTCGCAGTTCGCGGTTCGCGGTTCGCGCGTGGCTGACGAAATCTGCATCCCACCCCACCACATACATATATAGGTATCACCACCACATACATATATAGGTATCACAACCACACACATATAGGTATACCCACCACATACATATAGGTATCCCCGCCACATACATATAGGTATCCCCACCACACACACATATATAGGTCTCCCCACCACAAGCATATATAGGTATCCCCGCCACACACATATATAGGTATCGCCGCCACACACATATATAGGTATCCCCACCACACACATATATAGGTATCCCAGCCACATACATATATAGGTCTCCCGCCACATACATATATAGGTATCTCCACCACACATCTATAGGTATCCCCACCACACACATATATTGGTCTCCCCACCACACACATATATAGGTATCCCCGCCACATACATATATAGGTCTCCGCGCCACATACATATATAGGTATCCCCACCCCACATCTATAGGTATCCCCACTACACACATATATTGGTCTCCTCACCACACACATATATAGATATCCCTGCCACATACATCTATTGGTCTCCCCAACACACACATATATAGGTATCATCACCACACACATATATAGGTCTCCCCGCCACATACATCTATTGGTCTCCCCACCACATACATATATAGGTATCACCACCACATACATATATAGGTATCCCCACCACATACATATATAGGTATCCCCACCACACACATATATAGGTAACAACGCCACACATATATAGGTATCCCCACCACATACATATATAGGTATCCTCACCACACACATATATAGGTCTCCACGCCACATACATCCATAGGTCTCCCCACCACATACATATATAGGTATTACCACCACATACATATATAGGTATCCCCACCACATACATATATAGGTATCCCTACCACACACATATATAGGTTTCCACGCCACATACATATATAGGTATCCCCACCACATACATCTATAGGTATCCCCACCACATACATATATAGGTATCCTCACCACACACATATATAGGTATCACCACCACATACATATAAAGGTATCCCCGCCACACACATATATAGGTATCCCCGCCACATACATATATAGGTATCCCCATCACACACATCTATAGGTATCCCCACCACATACATATATATGTAACACCACCACATACATATATATAGGTATCCCCACCACATACATATATAGGTATCCACACCACACATATATATAGGTATCCCCACCACACATATATATAGGTATCCCCACCACATACATATATAGGTATCCCCAACACACACATCTATAGGTATCCCCAGCACATACATATATAGGTATCCCCGCCACACACATATATAGGTATCCCCACCACACACATATATAGGTATCCTCGCCACACACATATATAGGTATCACCACTACACACATATATAGGTATCCCCACCACATACATATATAGGTATCCCCAACACATACATATATAGGTATCCCCACCACACATCTATAGGTCTCTCCACCACACACATATATAGGTATCACCACCACATACATATATAGGTATCCCACCACACACATATATATAGGTATCACCACCACACACATATATAGTTATCCCCGCCACATACATATATAGGTCTCCCCGCCACATACATCTATATGTATCCCACCACATACATTTATAGGTATCCCCACCACACCCATCTATAGGTATCCCCACCACATACATATATAGGTATCCTCACCACACACATATATAGGTCTCCCCACCACATACATATATAGGTCTCCCCGCCACACACATATATAGGTATCCCCACCACATACATATATAGGTCTCCCCACCACATACATCTATAGGTATCCCCACCACACACATCTATAGGTACCCCCTCCACACACATATATAGGTATCACCACCACACACATATATAGGTATCACTACCACATACATATATAGGTATCCCAGCCACACACATCTATAGGTATCCCCACCACATACTTATATAGGTATCCCCGCCACACACATATATAGGTATCCCCACCACACACATATATAGGTATACTCGCCACACACATATATAGGTATCACCACCACACATATATATAGGTATCCCCACCACATACATATATAGGTATCCACACCACACATATATATAGGTATCCCCACCACACATATATATAGGTATCCCCACCACATACATATATAGGTATCCCCAACACACACATCTATAGGTATCCCCAGCACATACATATATAGGTATCACCGCCACACACATATATAGGTATCCCACCACAAACATATATAGGTATCCTCGCCACACACATATATAGATATCACCACCACACACATATATAGGTATCCCCACCACATACATATATAGGTATCCCCACCACATACATATATAGGTATCCCCACCACACATCTATAGGTCTCTCCACCACACACATATATAGGTATCACCACCACATACATATATAGGTATCCCCACCACACACATCTATAGGTATCCCCACCACACACATATATAGGTATCCCCACCACACACATATATATAGGTATCACCACCACACACATATATAGTTATCCCCGCCACATATATATATAGGTCTCCCCGCCACATACATCTATATGTATCCCACCACATACATATATAGGTATCCCCACCACACCCATCTATAGGTATCCCCACCACATACATATATAGGTATCCTCACCACACACATATATAGGTCTCCCCACCACATACATATATAGGTCTCCCCGCCACACACATATATAGGTATCCCCACCACATACATATATAGGTCTCCACACCATATACATCTATAGGTATCCCCACCACACACATCTATAGGTATCCCCACCACACACATATAGGTATCCCCACCACACACATATATAGGTATCCCCACCACATACATATATAGGTATCCCCATCACACACATATATTGGTATCCCCACCACACACATCTATAAGTATCCCCACCACACACATATATAGGTATCCCCACCACATACATATATATGTATCCCCACCACACACATCTATAGGTATTCCCACCACACACATATATAGGTATCCCCACCACATACATATATAGGTATCCCCACCACACACATATATAGGTATCCCCACCACATACATATATAGGTATCCCCACCACATACATATATAGGTATTCCCACCACATACATATATAGGTATCCCCACCACACCCATATATAGGTATCCCCGCCACACCCATATATAGGTATCCCCGCCACATACATATATAGGTATCCCCGCCACACACATATATAAGTCTACTCGCCACACACATATATAGGTATCTCCGCCACACACATATATAGGTATCCCCGCCACATACATATAAAGGTATCCCCGCCACACACATATATAGGTCTCCCCGCCACACACATATATAGGTCTCCCCGCCACATACATATATAGGTATCCCCGCCACACACATATATAGGTCTCCCCGCCACATACATATATAGGTATCCCCACCACATACATAGATAGGTATCCCGCCACACACATATATAGGTATCCCCGCCACATACATATATAGGTATCCCCACCACACACATATATATGTCTCCCCGCCACACACATATATATGTATCCCCGCCACACACATATATAGGTCTCCCCGCCACATACATATATAGGTATCCCCACCACATACATAGATAGGTATCCCCGCCACACACATATATAGGTATCCCCGCCACATACATATATAGGTATCCCCACCACACACATATATAGGTCTCCCCGCCACACACATATATAGGTCTCCTCACCACACACATATATAGGTCTCCCCGCCACACACATATATAGGTCTCCCCGCCACAAACATATATAGGTCTCCTCACCACACACATATACAGGTATCCCCGCCACATACATATACAGGTATCCCCACCACATACATATATAGGTATCCCCGCCACAAATATCTATAGGTATCCCCGCCAAACACATCTATAGGTCTCCCCGCCACATACATATATAGGTATCCCCGCCACATACATATATAGGTATCCCCACCACATACATATATAGGTATCCCCACCACACACATATATAGGTATCCCCACCACATACATATATAGGTATCCTCACCACACACATATATAGGTATCCCCACCACATACATATATAGGTATCCTCACCACACACATATATAGGTCTCCCTACCACATACATATATAGGTATCCCCGCCACACACATCTATAGGTATCCCCACCACATACTTATATAGGTATCCCCGCCACACACATCTATAGGTATCCCCACCACATACTTATATAGGTATCCCCGCCACACACATATATAGGTATCCCCACCACACACATATATAGGTATACTCGCCACACACATATAGAGGTATCACCACCACACATATATATAGGTATCCCCACCACATACATATATAGGTATCCACACCACACATATATATAGGTATCCCCACCACACATATATATAGGTATCCCCACCACATACATATATAGGTATCCCCAACACACACATCTATAGGTATCCCCAGCACATACATATATAGGTATCCCCGACACACACATATATAGGTATCCCCACCACACACATATAAAGGTATCCTCGCCACACACATATATAGGTATCACCACCACACACATATATAGGTATCCCCACCACATACATATATAGGTATCCCCACCACATACATATATAGGTATTCCCACCACACATATATAGGTATCCCCACCACACATCTATAGGTCTCTCCACCACATACATATATAGGTATCCCACCACACACATCTATAGGTATCCCCAACACACACATATATAGGTATCCCCACCAGACACATATATATAGGTATCACCACCACACACATATATAGTTATCCCCGCCACATACATATATAGGTCTCACCGCCACATACATCTATATGTATCCCACCACATACATATATAGGTATCCCCACCACACCCATCTATAGGTATCCCCACCACATACATATATAGGTATCCTCACCACACACATATATAGGTCTCCCCACCACATACATATATAGGTATCCCCGCCAAACACATATATAGGTATCCCCACCACATACATATATAGGTCTCCCCACCACATACATCTATAGGTATCCCCACCACACACATCTATAGGTACCCCCTCCACACACATATATAGGTATCACCACCACACACATATATAGGTATCACTACCACATACATATATAGGTATCCCAGCCACACACATCTATAGGTATCCCCACCACATACTTATATAGGTATCCCCGCCACACACATATATAGGTATCCCCACCACACACATATATAGGTATACTCGCCACACACATATATAGGTATCACCACCACACATATATATAGGTATCCCCACCACATACATATATAGGTATCCACACCACACATATATATAGCTATCCCCACCACACATATATATAGGTATCCCCACCACATACATATATAGGTATCCCCAACACACACATCTATAGGTATCCCCAGCACATACATATATAGGTATCCCCGCCACACACATATATAGGTATCCCCACCACACACACATATAGGTATCCTCGCCACACACATAAATAGGTATCACCACCACACACATATATAGGTATCCCCACCACATACATATATAGGTATCCCCACCACATACATATATAGGTATCCCCACCACACATCTATAGGTCTCTCCACCACACACATCTATAGGTATCACCACCACATACATATATAGGTATCCCCACCACACACATCTATAGGTATCCCCACCACACACATATATAGGTATCCCCACCACACACATATATATAGGTATCACCACCACACACATATATAGTTATCCCCGCCACATACATATATAGGTCTCCCCGCCACATACATCTATATGTAACCCACCACATACATATATAGGTATCCCCACCACACCCGTCTATAGGTATCCCCACCACATACATATATAGGTATCCTCACCACACACATATATAGGTCTCCCCACCACATACATATATAGGTCTCCCCGCCACACACATATATAGGTATCCCCACCACATACATATATAGGTCTCCCCACCACATACATCTATAGGTATCCCCACCACACACATCTATAGGTACCCCCACCACACACATATATAGGTCTCCCCACCACATACATCTATAGGTATCCCCACCACACACATCTATAGGTATCCCACCACACACATTAAGGTATCCCCACCACACACATATATAGGTATCCCCACCACATACATATATAGGTATCCCCATCACATACATATATAGGTATCCCCACCACACCCATATATAGGTATCCCCGCCACACCCATATATAGGTATCCCCGCCACATACATATATTGGTATCCCCGCCACACACATATATAGGTCTCCTCGCCACACACATATATAGGTATCTCCGCCACACACATATATAGGTATCCCCGCCACATACATATAAAGGTATCCCCGCCACACACATATATATGTCTCCCCGCCACACACATATATAGGTCTCCCCGCCACATACATATATATGTATCCCCGCCACACACATATTTAGGTCTCCCCGCCACATACATATATAGGTATCCCCACCACATACATAGATAGGTATCCCGCCACACACATATATAGTTATCCCCGCCACATACATATATAGGTATCCCCACCACACACATATATATGTCTCCCCGCCACACACATATATAGGTATCCCCGCCACACACATATATAGGTCTCCCCGCCACACACATATATAGGTATCCCCACCACATACATATATAGGTCTCCCCACCACATACATCTATAGGTATCCCCACCACACACATCTATAGGTATCCCCACAATAACACATATATAGGTCTCCCCACCACATACATCTATAGGTATCCCCACCACACACATCTTTAGGTATCCCCACCACACACATTAAGGTATTCCCACCACACACATATATAGGTATCCCCACCACATACATATATAGGTATCCCCATCACATACATATATAGGTATCCCCACCACACCCATATATAGGTATCCCCGCCACACCCATATATAGGTATCCCCGCCACATACATATATTGGTATCCCCGCCACACACATATATAGGTCTCCTCGCCACACACATATATAGGTATCTCCGCCACACACATATATAGGTATCCCCGCCACATACATATAAAGGTATCCCCGCCACACACATATATATGTCTCCCCGCCACACACATATATAGGTCTCCCCGCCACATACATATATAGGTATCCCCGCCACACACATATATAGGTCTCCCCGCCACATACATATATAGGTATCCCCACCACATACATAGATAGGTATCCCGCCACACACATATATAGGTATCCCCGCCACATACATATATAGGAATCCCCACCACACACATATATATGTCTCCCCGCCACACACATATATAGGTATCCCCGCCACACACATATATAGGTCTCCCCGCCACATACATATATAGGTATCCCCACCACATACATAGATAGGTATCCCCGCCACACACATATATAGGTATCCCCGCCACATACATATATAGGTATCCCCACCACACACATATATAGGTCTCCCCGCCACACACATATATAGGTCTCCTCACCACACACATATATAGGTCTCCCCGCCACACACATATATAGGTCTCCCCGCCACACACATATATAGGTCTCCTCACTACACACATATACAGGTATCCCCGCCACATACATATATAGGTATCCCCACCACATACATATATAGGTATCCCCGCCACAAATATCTATAGGTATCCCCGCCAAACAAATCTATAGGTCTCCCGGCCACATACATATATAGGTATCCCCGCGACATACGTATATAGGTATCCCCACCACATACATACATAGGTATCCCCACCACACACATATATAGGTATCCCCACCACATACATATATAGGTATCCTCACCACACACATATATAGGTATCCCCACCACATACATATATAGGTATCCTCACCACACACATATATAGGTCTCCCTACCACATACATATATAGGTCTACCCACCACATACATATATAGGTATTAGGTATCACCACCACATACATATAGAGGTATCCCCGCCACACACATCTATAGGTATCCCCACCACATACTTATATAGGTATCCCCGTCACACACATATATAGGTATCCTCACCACACACATATATAGGTATACTCGCCACACACATATATAGGTATCACCACCACACATATATATAGGTATCCCCACCACATACATATATAGGTATCCACACCACACATATATATAGGTATCCCCACCACACATATATATAGGTATCCCCACCACATACATATATAGGTATCCCCAACACACACATCTATAGGTATCCCCAGCACATACATATATAGGTATCCGCGCCACACACATATATAGGTATCCCCACCACACACATATAAAGGTATCCTCGCCACACACATATATAGGTATCACCACCACACACATATATAGGTATCCCCACCACATACATATATAGGTATCCCCACCACATACATATATAGGTATCCCCACCACACATATATAGGTATCCCCACCACACATCTATAGGTCTCTCCACCACATACATATATAGGTATCCCCAACACACACATCTATAGGTATCCCCAGCACATACATATATAGGTATCCCCGCCACACACATATATAGGTATCCCCACCACACACATATATAGGTATCCCCACCACACACATATATATAGGTATCACCACACACACATATATAGTTATCCCCGCCACATACATATATAGGTCTCCCCGCCACATACATCTATATGTATCCCACCACATACATATATAGGTATCCCCACCACACCCATCTATAGGTATCCCCACCACATACATATATAGGTATCCTCACCACACACATATATAGGTCTCCCCACCACATACATATATAGGTATCCCCGCCACACACATATATAGGTATCCCCACCACATACATATATAGGTCTCCCCACCACATACATCTATAGGTATCCCCACCACACACATCTATAGGTACCCCCTCCACACACATATATAGGTATCACCACCACACACATATATAGGTATCACTACCACATACATATATAGGTATCCCCAAAACATACATATATAGGTATCCTCACCACACACATATATAGGTATCCCCACCACATACATATATAGTATTCCCACCACACACATATATAGGTATACTCGCCACACACATGTATATGTATCACCACCACACATATATATAGGTATCCCCACCACATACATATATAGGTATCCACACCACACATATATATAGCTATCCCCACCACACATATATATAGGTATCCCCACCACATACATATATAGGTATCGCCAACACACACATCTATAGGTATCCCCAGCACATACATATATAGGTATCCCCGCCACACACATATATAGGTATCCCCACCACACACATATATAGGTATCCTCGTCACACATATATAGGTATCACCACCACACACATATATAGGTATCCCCACCACATACATATATAGGTATCCCCACCACATACATATATAGGTATCCCCACCAGACATCTATAGGTCTCTCCACCACACACATCTATAGGTATCACCACCACATACATATAAAGGTATCCCCATCACACACATCGATAGGTATCCCCACCACACACATATATATGTATCCCCACCACACACATATATATAGGTATCACCACCACACACATATATGGTTATCCCCGCCACATACATATATAGGTCTTCCCGCCACATACATCTATATGTAACCAACCACATACATATATAGGTATCCCCACCACACCCATCTATAGGTATCCCCACCACATACATATATAGGTATCCTCACCACACACATATATAGGTCTCCCCACCACATACATATATAGGTCTCCCCGCCACACACATATATATGTATCCCCACCACATACATATATAGGTCTCCCCATCACACACATATATAGGTATCCCAACCACATACATATATAGGTCTCCCCACCACATACATATATAGGTATCCCCACCACACACGTATATAGGTATCCCCACCACATACATATATAGTATTCCCACCACACACATATATAGGTATACTCGCCACACACATGTATATGTATCACCACCACACATATATATAGGTATCCCCACCACATACATATATAGGTATCCACACCACACATATATATAGCTATCCCCACCACACATATATATAGGTATCCCCACCACATACATATATAGGTATCCCCAACACACACATATATAGGTATCACCACCACACACATATATAGGTATCCCCACCACATACATATATAGGTATCCCCACCACATACATATATAGGTATCCCCACCACACATCTATAGGTCTCTCCACCACACACATCTATAGGTATCACCACCACATACATATAAAGGTATCCCCATCACACACATCGATAGGTATCCCCACCACACACATATATAGGTATCCCCACCACACACATATATATAGGTATCACCACCACACACATATATAGTTATCCCCGCCACATACATATATAGGTCTCCCCGCCACATACATCTATATGTAACCAACCACATACATATATAGGTATCCCCACCACACCCATCTATAGGTATCCCCACCACATACATATATAGGTATCCTCACCACACACATATATAGGTCTCCCCACCACATACATATATAGGTCTCCCCGCCACACACATATATAGGTATCCCCACCACATACATATATAGGTCTCCCCACCACACACATATATAGGTATCCCAACCACATACATATATAGGTCTCCCCACCACATACATATATAGGTATCCCCACCACACACATCTATAGGTATCCCCATCACACACATATAGGTATCCCCACCACACACATATATAGGTGTCCCCACCACATACATATATAGGTATCCCCATCACACACATATATAGGTATCCCCACCACACACATCTATAGGTATCCCCACCACACACATATATAGGTATCCCCACCACATACATATATAGGTATCCCCACCACACACATCTATAGGTATCCCCACCACACACATATATAGGTATCCCCACCACATACATATATAGGTATCCCCACCACATTCATATATAGTTATCCCCACCACATACATATATAGGTATTCCAACCACATACAAATATAGGTATCCCCACCACACACATATATAGGTATCACCACCACATAGATATATAGGTATCCCCGCCACATACGTATATAGGTATCCCCACCACATACATATATAATAATCCCCTCCACACACATATAACGGTATCACCACCACATAGATATATAGGTATCCCCGCCACATACATATATAGGTATCCACACCACATACATATATAGGTACACCCTCCACACACATATATAGGTATCACCACCACACACATATATATGTATCCCCGCCACATACATATATAGGTATCCCCGCCACACACATATATATGTCTCCCCACCACACACATCTATAGGTATCCCCACCACATACATCCATAGGTATCCCCACCACATACATATATGTATCCTCACCACATACATATATAGGTATCCCCGCCACATACATATATAGGTATCCCCACCACACACATATATAGGTATCCCTGCCACATACATATATAGATATCCCCACCACACACATATATAGGTATCCCCACCACACACATATATAGGTATCCCCGCCACATACATATATAGGTATCCCCACCACACACATATATAGGTATCCCCACCACATACATATATAGGTATCCCCGCCACATACATATATAGGTATCCCCACCACATACATATATAGGTATCCCCACCACATACATATATAGGTATCCACACCACATACATATATAGGTATCCCCACCACATACATATATAGGTATTCCCACCACATACATATATAGGTATCCCCATCACATACATATATAGGTATCCCCACAACACACATTTATAGGTATCCCCACCACACACATTTATAGGTATCCCCACCACATACATATATAGTTATCCTAACCACACACATATATAGGTATCACCACCACATACATATATAGGTATCCCAGCCACACACATATATAGGTATCCCCGCCACAATCATAGATAGGTATCCCCGCCACACACATATATAGGTCTCCCCGCCACATACATATATAGGTCTCCGCGCCACACACATATATAGATATCCCCGCCACATATATATATAGGCTTCCCCGCCACACACATATATAGGTCTCCACACCACACAAATATATAGGTATCCCCGTTACACACATATATAGGTATCCTCACCACACACATATATAGGTATCCCCGCCACAGACATATATAGGTATCCCCACCACATACATATTTAGGTATCCCTACCACATACATATATAGGTATAACCACCACATACATCTATGGGTATCACCACCACACACATAAATAGGTATCCCCACCACACACATATATAGGTATCACCACCACCTACATATATAGGTATCCCCACACACACATATATAGGTATCCCCACCACATACATCCATAGGTTTCCCCACCACATACATCTATAGGTATCACCACAACATACATCTATAGGTATCACCCCCACATACATCTAAATGTATCGCCACCGCATACATATATAGCTATCACCACCACACACATATATAAGTCTCCCCCACCACACACATATATAGGTATCCCCGCCACATACATCTATAAGTCACCCCACCACATACATATATAGGTATCACCACCACATACATCTATAGGTATCACCACCACATACATATATAGGTATCCCCACCACACACATCTATATGTATCCCCACCACACACATATATAGTTATCCCCGCCACATACATATATAGGTCTACCCGCCACATACATATATATGTATCCCACCACATACATATATAGGTATCCCCACCACACCCATCTATAGGTATCCCCACCACATACATATATAGGTATCCTCACCACACACATATATAGGTCTCCCCACCACATACATATATAAGTCTCCCCGCCACACACATATATAGGTATCCCCACCACATACATATATAGGTCTCCCCACCACATACATCTATAGGTATCCCCACCACACACGTCTATAGGTATCCCCACCACACACATGTAGGTATTCCCACCACACACATATATAGGTATCGCCACCACATACATATATAGGTATCCCCATCACACACATATATAGGTATCCCCACCACACACATCTATAGGTATTCCCACCACACACATATATGGGTATCCCCACCACATACATATATAGGTATCCCCACCACACACATCTATAGGTATCCCCACCACACACATATATAGGTATCCCCACCACATACATATATAGGTATCCCCACCACACACATATATAGGTATACCCACCACATACATATATAGGTATCCCCACCACATACATATATAGGTATTCCCACCACATACATATATAGGTATCCCCACCACACACATATATAGGTATCACCACCACATAGATATATAGGTATCCCCGCCACATACGTATATAGGTATCCCCACCACACACATATATAGGTACCCCCTCCACACACATATATAGGTATCACCACCACATAGATATATAGGTAAACCCGCCACATACATATATAGGTATCCCCACCACATACATATATAGGTACCCCCTCCACACACATATATAGGTATCACCACCACACACATATATATGTATCCCCGCCACATACATATATAGGTATCCCCGCCACACACATATATATGTCTCCCCACCACACACATATATATGTATCCCCGCCACATACATATATAGTTATCGCCGCCACACACATATATATGTCTCCCCACCACACACATCTATAGGTATCCCCACCACATACATCCATAGGTATCCCCACCACATACATATATAGGTATCCTCACCACATACATATATAGGTATCCCCACCACACACATATATAGGTATCCCCATCACATACATATATAGGTATCCTCACCACACACATATATAGGTATCCTCACCACATACATATATAGGTATCCCCACCACATAGATCTATAGGTACCCCCACCACATACATATATAGGTATCCCCACCACATACATATATAGGTATCCCCACCACATACATCTATAGGTCTCCCCGCCACATACATATATAGGTATCCCCACCACAAACATATATAGGTATCCCCGCAACATACATCTATAGGTCTCCCCGCCAAATACATATATAGGTATCCCCACCACATACATATATAGGTATCCCCACCACACACATATATATGTCTCCCCGCCACACACATATATAGGTATCCCCGCCACACACATATATAGTTCTCCCCGCCACACACATATATAGGTATCCCCACCACATACATATATAGGTCTCCCCACCACATACATCTATAGGTATCCCCACCACACACATCTTTAGGTATCCCCACCACACACATTAAGGTATTCCCACCACACATATATATAGGTATCCCCACCACATACATATATAGGTATCCCCATCACATACATATATAGGTATCCCACCACACCCATATATAGGTATCCCCGCCACACCCATATATAGGTATCCCCGCCACATACATATATTGGTATCCCCGCCACACACATATATAGGTCTCCTCGCCACACACATATATAGGTATCTCCGCCACACACATATATAGGTATCCCCGCCACATACATATAAAGGTATCCCCGCCACACACATATATATGTCTCCCCGCCACACACATATATAGGTCTCCCCGCCAAATACATATATAGGTATCCCCGCCACACACATATATAGGTCTCCCCGCCACATACATATATAGGTATCCCCACCACATACATAGATAGGTATCCCGCCACACACATATATAGGTATCCCCGCCACATACATATATAGGTATCCCCACCACACACATATATATGTCTCCCCGCCACACACATATATAGGTATCCCCGCCACACACATATATAGGTCTCCCCGCCACATACATATATAGGTATCCCCACCACATACATAGATAGGTATCCCCGCCACACACATATATAGGTATCCCCGCCACATACATATATAGGTATCCCCACCACACACATATATAGGTCTCCCCGCCACACACATATATAGGTCTCCTCACCACACACATATATAGGTCTCCCCGCCACACACATATATAGGTCTCCCCGCCACACACATATATAGGTATCCTCACCACACACATATATAGGTCTCCCTACCACATACATATATAGGTCTACCCACCACATACATCTATAGGTATCACCACCACATACATATAGAGGTATCCCCGCCACACACATCTATAGGTATCCCCACCACATACTTATATAGGTATCCCCGCCACACACATATATAGGTATCCTCACCACACACATATATAGGTATACTCGCCACACACATATATAGGTATCACCACCACACATATATATAGGTATCCCCACCACATACATATATAGGTATCCACACCACACATATATATAGGTATCCCCACCACACATATATATAGGTATCCCCACCACATACATATATAGGTATCCCCAACACACACATCTATAGGTATCCCCAGCACATACATGTATAGGTATCCCCGCCACACACATATATAGGTATCCCCACCACACACATATAAAGGTATCCTCGCCACACACATATATAGGTATCACCACCACACACATATATAGGTATCCCCACCACATACATATATAGGTATCCCCACCACATACATATATAGGTATCCCCACCTCACATATATAGGTATCCCCACCACACATCTATAGGTCTCTCCACCACATACATATATAGGTATCCCCAACACACACATCTATAGGTATCCCCAGCACATACATATATAGGTATCCCCGCCACACACATATATAGGTATCACCACCACACACATATATAGGTATCCCCACCACACACATATATATAGGTATCACCACCACACACATATATAGTTATCCCCGCCACATACATATATAGGTCTCCCGCCACATACATCTATATATATCCCACCACATACATATATAGGTATCCCCACCACACCCATCTATAGGTATCCCCACCACATACATATATAGGTATCCTCACCACACACATATATAGGTCTCCCCACCACATACATATATAGGTATCCCCGCCACACACATATATAGGTATCCCCACCACATACATATATAGGTCTCCCCACCACATACATCTATAGGTATCCCCACCACACACATCTATAGGTACCCCCTCCACACACATATATAGGTATCACCACCACACACATATATAGGTATCACTACCACATACATATATAGGTATCCCCAAAACATACATATATAGGTATCCTCACCACACACGTATATAGGTATCCCCACCACATACATATATAGTATTCCCACCACACACATATATAGGTATACTCGCCACACACATGTATATGTATCACCACCACACATATATATAGGTATCCCCACCACATACATATATAGGTATCCACACCACACATATATATAGCTATCCCCACCACACATATATATAGGTATCCCCACCACATACATATACAGGTATCCCCAACACACACATCTATAGGTATCCCCAGCACATACATATATAGGTATCCCCGCCACACACATATATAGGTATCCCCACCACACACATATATAGGTATCCTCGCCACACACATATATAGGTATCACCACCACACACATATATAGGTATCCCCACCACATACATATATAGGTATCCCCACCACATACATATATAGGTATCCCCACCACACATCTATAGGTCTCTCCACCACACACATCTATAGGTATCACCACCACATACATATAAAGGTATCCCCATCACACACATCGATAGGTATCCCCACCACACACATATATAGGTATCCCCACCACACACATATATATAGGTATCACCACCACACACATATATAGTTATCCCCGCCACATACATATATAGGTCTCCCCGCCACATACATCTATATGTAACCAACCACATACATATATAGGTATCCCCACCACACCCATCTATAGGTATCCCCACCACATACATATATAGGTATCCTCACCACACACATATATAGGTCTCCCCACCACATACATATATAGGTCTCCCCGCCACACACATATATAGGTATCCCCACCACATACATATATAGGTCTCCCCACCACACACATATATAGGTATCCCAACCACATACATATATAGGTCTCCCCACCACATACATATATAGGTATCCCCACCACACACATCTATAGGTATCCCCATCACACACATATAGGTATCCCCACCACACACATATATAGGTGTTCCCACCACATACATATATAGGTATCCCCATCACACACATATATAGGTATCCCCACCACACACATCTATAGGTATCCCCACCACACACATATATAGGTATCCCCACCACATACATATATAGGTATCCCCACCACACACATCTATAGGTATCCCCACCACACACATATATAGGTATCCCCACCACATACATATATAGGTATCCCCACCACATTCATATATAGTTATCCCCACCACATACATATATAGGTATTCCAACCACATACAAATATAGGTATCCCCACCACACACATATATAGGTATCACCACCACATAGATATATAGGTATCCCCGCCACATACGTATATAGGTATCCCCACCACATACATATATAATAATCCCCTCCACACACATATAACGGGGTATCACCACCACATAGATATATAGGTATTCCCGCCACATACATATATAGGTATCCCCACCACATACATATATAGGTACACCCTCCACACACATATATAGGTATCACCACCACACACATATATATGTATCCCCGCCACATACATATATAGGTATCCCCGCCACACACATATATATGTCTCCCCACCACACACATCTATAGGTATCCCCACCACATACATCCATAGGTATCCCCACCACATACATATATATGTATCCTCACCACATACATATATAGGTATCCCCGCCACATACATATATAGGTATCCCCACCACACACATATATAGGTATCCCTGCCACATACATATATAGGTATCCCCACCACACACATATATAGGTATCCCCACCACACACATATATAGGTATCCCCGCCACATACATATATAGGTATCCCCACCACACCCATATATAGGTATCCCCACCACATACATATATAGGTATCCCCGCCACATACATATATAGGTATCCCCACCACATACATATATAGGTATCCCCACCACATACATATATAGGTATCCACACCACATACATATATAGGTATCCCCACCACATACATATATAGGTATTCCCACCACATACATATATAGGTATCCCCATCACATACATATATAGGTATCCCCACAACACACATTTATAGGTATCCCCACCACACACATTTATAGGTATCCCCACCACATACATATATAGTTATCCTAACCACACACATATATAGGTATCACCACCACATACATATATAGGTATCCCAGCCACACACATATATAGGTATCCCCGCCACAATCATAGATAGGTATCCCCGCCACACACATATATAGGTCTCCCCGCCACATACATATATAGGTCTCCCCGCTACACACATATATAGATATCCCCGCCACATACATATATAGGCACCCCCGCCACACACATATATAGGTCTCCACACCACACAAATATATAGGTATCCCCGTTACACACATATATAGGTATCCTCACCACACACATATATAGGTATCCCCGCCACAGACATATATAGGTATCCCCACCACATACATATTTAGGTATCCCTACCACATACATATATAGGTATAACAACCACATACATCTATGGGTATCACCACCACACACATAAATAGGTATCCCCACCACACACATATATAGGTATCACCACCACCTACATATATAGGTATCCCCACACACACACATATATAGGTATCCCCACCACATACATCCATAGGTTTCCCCACCACATACATCTATAGGTATCACCACAACATACATCTATAGGTATCACCCCCACATACATCTAAATGTATCGCCACCGCATACATATATAGGTATCACCACCACACACATATATAAGTCTCCCCACCACACACATATATAGGTATCCCCGCCACATACATCTATAAGTCACCCCACCACATACATATATAGGTATCACCACCACATACATCTATAGGTATCACCACCACATACATATATAGGTATCCCCACACACACATCTATATGTATCCCCACCACACACATATATAGTTATCCCCGCCACATACATATATAGGTCTACCCGCCACATACATATATATGTATCCCACCACATACATATATAGGTATCCCCACCACACCCATATATAGGTATCCCCACCACATACATATATAGGTATCCTCACCACACACATATATAGGTCTCCCCACCACATACATATATAAGTCTCCCCGCCACACACATATATAGGTATCCCCACCACATACATATATAGGTCTCCCCACCACATACATCTATAGGTATCCCCACCACACACGTCTATATGTATCCCCACCACACACATATAGGTATTCCCACCACACACATATATAGGTATCGCCACCACATACATATATAGGTATCCCCATCACACACATATATAGGTATCCCCACCACACACATCTATAGCTATCCCCACCACACACATATATGGGTATCCCCACCACATACATATATAGGTATCCCCACCACACACATCTATAGGTATCCCCACCACACACATATATAGGTATCCCCACCACATACATATATAGGTATCCCCACCACACACATATATAGGTATACCCACCACATACATATATAGGTATCCCCACCACATACATATATAGGTATTCCCACCACATACATATATAGGTATCCCCACCACACACATATATAGGTATCACCACCACATAGATATATAGGTATCCCCGCCACATACGTATATAGGTATCCCCACCACACACATATATAGGTACCCCCTCCACACACATATATAGGTATCACCACCACATAGATATATAGGTAAACCCGCCACATACATATATAGGTATCCCCACCACATACATATATAGGTACCCCCTCCACACACATATATAGGTATCACCACCACACACATATATATGTATCCCCGCCACATACATATATAGGTATCCCCGCCACACACATATATATGTCTCCCCACCACACACATATATATGTATCCCCGCCACATACATATATAGTTATCGCCGCCACACACATATATATGTCTCCCCACCACACACATCTATAGGTATCCCCACCACATACATCCATAGGTATCCCCACCACATACATATATAGGTATCCTCACCACATACATATATAGGTATCCCCGCCACATACATATATAGGTATCCCCACCACACACATATATAGGTATCCCCACCACACACATATATAGGTATCCCCACCACATACATATATAGGTATCCCCGCCACATACATATATAGGTATCCCCACCACAAACATATATAGGTATCCCCACCACATACATATATAGGTATCCCCACCACATACATATATAGGTATCCCCACCACATACATATATAGGTATTCCCACCACATACATATATAGGTATCCCCACCAAATACATATATAGGTATCCCCACCACACACTTATATAAGTCTCCCTACCACACACATATATAGGTATCCCCGCCACATACATCTATAAGTCTCCCCACCACATACATATATAGGTATCACCACCACATACATCTATAGGTATCACCGCCACATACATATATAGGTATCCCCGCCACATACATCTATAGGTATCCCCGCCACACACATATATAGGTATCCCCACCACATACATCTATAGGTATCCCCGCCACATACATATATATGTCTCCCCGCCACATACATATATAGGTATCCCCACCACATAAATATATAGGTATCCCCACCATATACATCTAGAGGTCTCCCTGGCACACACATATATAGGTATCACCACCACATAGATATATAGGTATCCCCGCCACATACGTCTATAGGTATCCCCACCACACACATATATAGGTACCCCCTCCACACACATATATAGGTATCACCACCACATAGATATATAGGTATCCCCGCCACATACATATATAGGTATCCCCACCACATACATATATAGGGACCCCCTCCACACACATATATAGGTATCACCTCCACACACATATATAGGTATCACCACCACATAGATATATAGGTATCCCTGCCACATACATATATAGGTATCCCCACCACACACATATATAGGTATCCGCACCACACACATATATAGGTATCCCCGCCACATACATATATAGGTATCCCCACCACACACATATATAGGTATCCCCACCACATACATATATAGGTATCCCCGCCACATACATATATAGGTATCCCCACCACATACATATATAGGTATCCCCACCACATACATATATAGGTATCCCCACCACATACATATATAGGTATCCACACCACATACATATATAGGTATTCCCACAACATACATATATAGGTATCCCCACCACATACATATATAGGTATCCCCAACACACACATATATAAGTCTCCCTACCACACACATATATAGGTATCCCCGCCACATACATCTATAAGTCTCCCCACCACATACATATATAGGTATCACCACCACATACATATATAGGTATCACCGACACATACATATATAGGTATCCCCGCCACATACATCTATAGATATCCCCACCACACACATATATAGGTATCCCCACCACATACATCTATAGGTATTCCCGCCACATACATATATATGTCTCCCCGCCACTTACATATATAGGTATCCCCACCACATAAATATATAGGTATCCCCACCATATACATCTATAGGTCTCCCCGGCACATACATATATATGTATCCCCACCACAAACATATATAGGTATCCCGGCAATATACATCTATAGGTCTCCCCGCCAAATACATATATAGGTATCCCCACCACATACATATATAGGTATCCCCACCACACACATATATAGGTATCCCCATCACATACATATATAGGTATCCTCATCACACACATATATAGGTATCCTCACCACATACATATATAGGTATCCCCACCACATAGATCTATAGGTATCCCCACCACATACATATATAGGTATCCCCACCACATACATATATAGGTATCCCCACCACATACATCTATAGGTCTCCCCGCCACATACATATATAGGTATCCCCACCACAAACATATATAGGTATCCCCGCAACATACATCTATAGGTCTCCCCGCCAAATACATATATAGGTATCCCCACCACATACATATATAGGTATCCCCGCCACACACATATATAGTTGTCCCCACCACATACATATATAGGAATCCTCACCACACACATATATAGATATAGGTATCCCCACCACATACATATATAGGTATCTCCACCACACACATCTATAGGTATCCCCACCACATACATATATAGGTATCCTCACCACACACATATATAGGTCTCCCCACCACCACACATATATAGGTCACCCCTCCACATACATCTATAGGTATCCCCACCACATACATATATAGGTATCCCCGCCACACAAATATATAGGTATCCCCACCACACACATATATAGGTATACTCGCCACACACATATATAGGTATCAACACCACACATATATATAGGTATCCCCACCACATACATATATAGGTATCCCCACCACATACATATATAGGTATCCCCACCACATACATATATAGGTATCCTCGCCACACACATATATAGGTATCACCACCACACACATATATAGGTATCCCCACCACATACATATATAGGTATCCCCACCACATACATATATAGGTATCCCCAACACACACATATATAAGTCTCCCTACCACACACATATATAGGTATCCCCGCCACATACATCTATAAGTCTCCCCACCACATACATATATAGGTATCACCACCACATACATATATAGGTATCACCGACACATACATATATAGGTATCCCCGCCACATACATCTATAGATATCCCCACCACACACATATATAGGTATCCCCACCACATACATCTATAGGTATCCCCGCCACATACATATATATGTCTCCCCGCCACATACATATATAGGTATCCCCACCACATAAATATACAGGTATCCCCACCATATACATCTATAGGTCTCCCCGGCACATACATATATAGGTATCCCCACCACAAACATATATAGGTATCCCGGCAATAAACATCTATAGGTCTCCCCGCCAAATACATATATAGGTATCCCCACCACATACATATATAGGTATCCCCACCACACACATATATAGGTATCCCCATCACATACATATATAGGTATCCTCACCACACACATATATAGGTATCCTCACCACATACATATATAGGTATCCCCACCACATAGATCTGTAGGTATCCCCACCACATACATATATAGGTATCCCCACCACATACATATATAGGTATCCCCACCACATACATCTATAGGTCTCCCCGCCACATACATATATAGGTATCCCCACCACAAACATATATAGGTATCCCCGCAACATACATCTATTGGTCTCCCCGCCAAATAAATATATAGGTATCCCCACCACATACATATATAGGTATCCCCGCCACACACATATATAGGTGTCCCCACCACATACATATATAGGAATCCTCACCACACACATATATAGATATAGGTATCCCCACCACATACATATATAGGTATCTCCACCACACACATCTATAGGTATCCCCACCACATACATATATAGGTATCCTCACCACACACATATATAGGTCTCCCCACCACCACACATATATAGGTCACCCCTCCACATACATCTATAGGTATCCCCACCACATACATATATAGGTATCCCCGCCACACAAATATATAGGTATCCCCACCACACACATATATAGGTATACTCGCCACACACATATATAGGTATCAACACCACACATATATATAGGTATCCCCACCACATACATATATAGGTATCCCCACCACATACATATATAGGTATCCCCACCACATACACATATAGGTATCCTCGCCACACACATATATAGGTATCACCACCACACACATATATAGGTATCCCCACCACATACATATATAGGTATTCCCACCACATACATATATAGGTATCACCACCACACATATATATAGGTATCCCCACCACATACATATATAGGTATCCCCACCACATACATATATAGGTATCCCCACCACATACATGAATAGGTATCCCCAACACACACATCTATAGGTATTCCCACCACATACATATATAGGTATCCCCACCCCACACATATATAGGTATCCTGGCCAAACACATATATAGGTATCACCACCACATACATATATAGGTAACCCCACCACATACATATATAGGTATCCCCACCACATACATATATAGGTATCCCCTCCACATACATATATAGGTATCCCCACCACACACATCTATAGGTATCCCCACCACATACATATATAGGTATCCCCACCACACACATCTATAGGTATCACCACCACAAACATATATAGGTATCCCCACCACACACATATATAGGTATTCCCACCACACACATATATATAGGTATCACCACCACACACATATATAGGTATCACTGCCACATACATATATAGGTCTCCCCGCCACATACATCTATAGGTATCCCCAACACATACATATATAGGTATCCCCGCCACATACATCTATAGGTATCCCCACCACATACATCTATAGGTATCCTCACCACACACATATATAGGTATCCTCACCATACACATATATAGGTATCCCCGCCACACACATATATAGGTATTCCCGCCACACACATATATAGGTATCCTCTCCACACACAGATATAGGTTTCCCCACAACACACATATATAGGTATCCCCGCCACACACATATATAGGTATCCTCACCACATACATATATAGGTATCCCCACCACACACATATATAGGTATCCACACCACATACATATATAGGTATTCCCACAACATACATATATAGGTATCCCCACCACATACATATATAGGTATCCCCAACACACACATATATAAGTCTCCCTACCACACACATATATAGGTATCCCCGCCACATACATCTATAAGTCTCCCCACCACATACATATATAGGTATCACCACCACATACATATATAGGTATCACCGACACATACATATATAGGTATCCCCGCCACATACATCTATAGATATCCCCACCACACACATATATAGGTATCCACACCACACACATATATAGGTATCACCACCACATAGATATATAGGTATCCCTGCCACATACATATATAGGTATCCCACCACACACATATATAGGTATCCGCACCACACACATATATAGGTATCCCCGCCACATACATATATAGGTATCCCCACCACACACATATATAGGTATCCCCACCACATACATATATAGGTATCCCCGCCACATACATATATAGGTATCCCCACCACATACATATATAGGTATCCCCACCACATACATATATAGGTATCCCCACCACATACATATATAGGTATCCACACCACATACATATATAGGTATTCCCACAACATACATATATAGGTATCCCCACCACATACATATATAGGTATCCCCAACACACACATATATAAGTCTCCCTACCACACACATATATAGGTATCCCCGCCTCATACATCTATAAGTCTCCCCACCACATACATATATAGGTATCACCACCACATACATATATAGGTATCACCGACACATACATATATAGGTATCCCCGCCACATACATCTATAGATATCCCCACCACACACATATATAGGTATCCCCACCACATACATCTATAGGTATCCCCGCCACATACATATATATGTCTCCCCGCCACATACATATATAGGTATCCCCACCACATAAATATATAGGTATCCCCACCATATACATCTATAGGTCTCCACGGCACATACATATATAGGTATCCCCACCACAAACATATATAGGTATCCCGGCAATATACATCTATAGGTCTCCCCGCCAAATACATATATAGGTATCCCCACCACATACATATATAGGTATCCCCACCACACACATATATAGGTATCCCCATCACATACATATATAGGTATCCTCACCACACACATATATAGGTATCCTCACCACATACATATATAGGTATCCCCACCACATAGATCTATAGGTATCCCCACCACATACATATATAGGTATCCCCACCACATACATATATAGGTATTCCCACCACATACATCTATAGGTCTCCCCGCCACATACATATATAGGTATCCCCACCACAAACATATATAGGTATCCCCGCAACATACATCTATAGGTCTCCCCGCCAAATACATATATAGGTATCCCCACCACATACATATATAGGTATCCCCGCCACACACATATATAGGTGTCCCCACCACATACATATATAGGAATCCTCACCACACACATATATAGATATAGGTATCCCCACCACATACATATATAGGTATCTCCACCACACACATCTATAGGTATCCCCACCACATACATATATAGGTATCCTCACCACACACATATATAGGTCTCCCCACCACCACACATATATAGGTCACCCCTCCACATACATCTATAGGTATCCCCACCACATACATATATAGGTATCCCCGCCACACAAATATATAGGTATCCCCACCACACACATATATAGGTATACTCGCCACACACATATATAGGTATCAACACCACACATATATATAGGTATCCCCACCACATACATATATAGGTATCCCCACCACATACATATATAGGTATCCCCACCACATACATATATAGGTATCCTCGACACACACATATATAGGTATCACCACCACACACATATATAGGTATCCCCACCACATACATATATAGGTATTCCCACCACATACATATATAGGTATCACCACCACACATATATATAGGTATCCCCACCACATACATATATAGGTATCCCCACCACATACATATATAGGTATCCCCACCACATACATGAATAGGTATCCCCAACACACACATCTATAGGTATTCCCACCACATACATATATAGGTATCCCCACCCCACACATATATAGGTATCCTCGCCAAACACATATATAGGTATCACCACCACATACATATATAGGTAACCCCACCACATACATATATAGGTATCCCCACCACATACATATATAGGTATCCCCTCCACATACATATATAGGTATCCCCACCACACACATCTATAGGTATCCCCACCACATACATATATAGGTATCCCCACCACACACATCTATAGGTATCACCACCACAAACATATATAGGTATCCCCACCACACACATATATAGGTATTCCCACCACACACATATATATAGGTATCACCACCACACACATATATAGGTATCACTGCCACATACATATATAGGTCTCCCCGCCACATACATCTATAGGTATCCCCAACACATACATATATAGGTATCCCCGCCACATACATCTATAGGTATCCCCACCACATACATCTATAGGTATCCTCACCACACACATATATAGGTATCCTCACCATACACATATATAGGTATCCCCGCCACACACATATATAGGTATCCCCGCCACACACATATATAGGTATCCTCTCCACACACAGATATAGGTTTCCCCACAACACACATATATAGGTATCCCCGCCACACACATATATAGGTATCCTCACCACATACATATATAGGTATCCCGACCACACACATATATACGTATCACCACCACATACATATATAGTTTCCCCACCACACACATATATAGGTATCCCCACCACATACATATATAGGTATCCCCACAAACACACATATCTAGGTATCCCCACCACATACATATATAGGTATCCTCACCACATACATATATAGGTATCTCCGCCACACACATATATAGGTCTCCCCACCACACACATATATAGGTATCACCACCACACATATATAGGTCTCCCCACCACACACATATATAGGTATCACCACCACACATATATAGGTATCCCCGCCACACACATATATAGGTATCCCCGCCACACACATATATAGGTATCCCCGCCACACACATATATATGTATCCCCGCCACATACATATATAGGTATCCCAGCCACACACATATATAGGTCTCCCCGCCACAATCATATATAGGTATCCCCACCACACACATATATAGGTATCCCCGCCACACACATATATAGGTATCCCCACCACATACATCTATAGGTATCCCCGCCACATACATATATATGTCTCCCCGCCACATACATATATAGGTATCCCCACCACATAAATATATAGGTATCCCCACCATATACATCTATAGGTCTCCCCGGCACATACATATATAGGTATCCCCACCACAAACATATATAGGTATCCCGGCCACATACATCTATAGGTCTCCCCGCCAAATACATATATAGGTATCCCCACCACATACATATATAGGTATCCCCACCACACACATATATAGGTATCCCCACCACATACATATATAGGTATCCTCACCACACACATATATAGGTATCCTCACCACATACATATATAGGTATCCCCACCACATAGATCTATAGGTATCACCACCACATACATCTATAGGTATCCCCACCACATAGATCTATAGGTATCACCACCACATACATCTATAGGTATCCCCACCACATACATATATAGGTATCCCCGCCACACAAATATATAGGTATCCCCACCACACACATATATAGGTATACTCGCCACACACATATATAGGTATCACCACCACACATATATATAGGTATCCCCACCACATACATATATAGGTATCACCACCACACATATATATAGGTATCCCCACCACATACATATATAGGTATCCCCACCACATACATATATAGGTATCCCCATCACATACATATATAGGTATCCTCGCCACACACATATATATGTATCACCACCACACACATATATAGGTATCCCCACCACATACATATATAGGTATTTCCACCACATACATATACAGGTATCACCACCACACATATATATAGGTATCCCCACCACATACATAAATAGGTATCCCCACCACATACATATATAGGTATCCCCACCACATACATGAATAGGTATCCCCAACACACACATCTATAGGTATTCCCACCACATACATATATAGGTATCCCCACAACACACATATATAGGTATCCTCGCCAAACACATATATAGGTATCACCACCACATACATATATAGGTAACCCCACCACATACATATATAGGTATCCCCACCACATACATATATAGGTATCCCCTCCACATACATATATAGGTATCCCCACCACACACATCTATAGGTATCCCCACCACATACATATATAGGTATCCCCACCACACACATCTATAGGTATCACCACCACAAACATATATAGGTATCCCCACCACACACATATATAGGTATTCCCACCACACACATATATATAGGTATCACCACCACACACATATATAGGTATCACCGCCACATACATATATAGGTCTCCCCGCCACATACATCTATAGGTATCCCCAACACATACATATATAGGTATCCCCGCCACATACATATATAGGTATCCCCACCACATACATCTATAAGTATCCTCACCACACACATATATAGGTATCCTCACCATACACATATATAGGTATCCCCGCCACACACATATATAGGTATCCCCGCCACAGACATATATAGGTATCCTCTCCACACACAGATATAGGTCTCCCCACAACACACATATATAGGTATCCTCACCACATACATATATAGGTATCCTCACCACATACATATATAGGTATCCCCACCACACACATATATACGTATCACCACCACATACATATATAGTTTCCCCACCACACACATATATAGGTATCCCCACCACATACATATATAGGTATCCCCACAAACACACATATATAGGTATCCCCACCACATACATATATAGGTATCCTCACCACATACATATATAGGTATCTCCGCCACACACATATATAGGTCTCCCCACCACACACATATATAGGTATCACCACCACACATATATAGGTATCCCCGCCACACACATATATAGGTATCCCCGCCACACACATATATAGGTATCCCCGCCACACACATATATATGTATTCCCGCCACATACATATATAGGTATCCCAGCCACACACATATATAGGTCTCCCCGCCACAATCATATATAGGTATCCCCACCACACACATATATAGGTATCCCCGCCACACACATATATAGGTATCCCCACCACACACATATATAGGTATCCCCGCCACACACATATATAGGTATCCCCACCACATACATCTATATGTATCCCCGCCACATACATATATATGTCTCCCCGCCACATACATATATAGGTATCCCCACCACATAAATATATAGGTATCCCCACCATATACATCTATAGGTCTCCCCGGCACATACATATATAGGTATCCCCTCCACAAACATATATAGGTATCCCGGCCACATACATCTATAGGTCTCCCCGCCAAATACATATATAGGTATCCCCACCACATACATATATATGTATCCCCACCCCACACATATATAGGTATCCCCACCACATACATATATAGGTATCCTCACCACACACATATATAGGTATCCTCACCACACACATATATAGGTATCCCCACCACATAGATCTATAGGTATCACCACCACATACATCTATAGGTATTCCCAACACATACATATATAGGTATCACCACGACACACATATATAAGTCTCCCCACCTCACACATATATAGGTATCCCCGCCACATACAGCTATAGGTCTCCCCACCACATACATATATAGGTATCACCACCACATGCATCTATAGGTATCACCACCACATACATATATAGGTATCCCCGCCACATACATCTATAGGTAACCCCGCCACACACATCTATAGGTCTCCCCGCCACATACATATATAGGTATCCCCACCACATACATATATAGGTATCCCCACCACATACATCTACAGGTCTCCCCGCCACATACATATATAGGTCTCCCCACCACAAACATATATAGGTATCCCCGCAACATACATCTATAGGTCTCCCCGCCAAATACATATATAGGTATCCCCACCACATACATATATAGGTATCCCCGCCACACACATATATAGGTATCCCCACCACATACATATATAGGTATCCTCACCACACACATATATAGATATAGGTATCCCCACCACATACATATATAGGTATCTCCACCACACACATCTATAGGTATCCCCACCACATACATATATAGGTATCCTCACCACACACATATATAGGTCTCCCCTCCACATACATATATAGGTATCCTCACCACATACATATATAGGTATCCTCACCACATACATATATAGGTCACCCCTCCACATACATCTATAGGTATCCCCACCACATACATATATAGGTATCCCCGCCACACAAATATATAGGTATCCCCACCACACACATATATAGGTATACTCGCCACACAGATATATAGGTATCACCACCACACATATATATAGGTATCCCCACCACATACATATATAGGTATCCCCACCACATACATATATAGGTATCCCCACCACATACATATATAGGTATCCTCGCCACACACATATATAGGTATCACCACCACACACATATATAGGTATCCCCCGCCACATACATATATAGGTATTCCCACCACATACATATATAGGTATCACCACCACACATATATATAGGTATCCCCACCACATACATATATAGGTATCCCCACCACATACATATACAGGTATCCCCACCACATACATGAATAGGTATCCCCAACACACACATCTATAGGTATCCCCAACACATACATATATAGGTATTCCCACCACACTCATATATAGGTATCCTCGCCAAACACATATATAGGTATCATCACCACATACATATATAGGTAACCCCACCACATACATATATAGGTATCCCCACCACACACATATATAGGTATCCCCACCACATACATATATAGGTATCCCCACCACACACATATATAGGTATTCCCACCACACACATATATATAGGTATCACCACCACACACATATATAGGTATCACCGCCACATACATATATAGGTCTCCCCGCCACATACATCTATATGTATCCCCAACACATACATATACAGGTATCCCCGCCACATACATCTATAGGTATCCCCACCACATACATCTATAGGTATCCTCACCACACACATATATAGGTATCCTCACCATACACATATATAGGTATCCCCGCCACACACATATATAGGTATCCCCGCCACACACATATATAGGTATCCTCTCCACACACAGATATAGGTCTCCCCACAACACACATATATAGGTATCCTCACCACATACATATATAGGTATCCTCACCACATACATATATAGGTATCCCCACCACACACATATATACGTATCACCACCATATACATATATAGTTTCCCCACCACACACATATATAGGTATCCCCACAACATACATATATAGGTATCCCCACAAACACACATATATAGGTATCCCCACCACATACATATATAGGTATCCTCACCACATACATATATAGGTATCTCCGCCACATACATATATAGGTATCCCCACCACATACATATATAGGTATCTCCACCACACACATATATAGGTATTCCCACCACACACATATATATAGGTATCACCACCACACACATATATAGGTATCACCGCCACATACATATATAGGTCTCCCCGCCACATACATCTATATGTATCCCCAACACATACATATATAGGTATTCCCGCCACATACATCTATAGGTATCCCCACCACATACATCTATAGGTATCCTCACCACACACATATATAGGTATCCTCACCATACACATATATAGGTATCCCCGCCACACACATATATAGGTATCCCCGCCACACACATATATAGGTATCCTCTCCACACACAGATATAGGTCTCCCCACAACACACATATATAGGTATCCTCACCACATACATATATAGGTATCCTCACCACATACATATATAGGTATCCCCACCACACACATATATACGTATCACCACCACATACATATATAGTTTCCCCACCACACACATATATAGGTATCCCCACCACATACATATATAGGTATCCCCACAAACACACATATATAGGTATCCCCACCACATACATATATAGGTATCCTCACCACATACATATATAGGTATCTCCGCCACACACATATATAGGTCTCCCCACCACACACATATATAGGTATCACCACCACACATATATAGGTATCCCCGCCACACACATATATAGGTATCCCCGCCACACACATATATAGGTATCCCCGCCACACACATATATATGTATCCCCGCCACATACATATATAGGTATCCCAGCCACACACATATATAGGTCTCCCCGCCACAATCATATATAGGTATCCCCACCACACACATATATAGGTATCCCCGCCACACACATATATAGGTATCCCCCCACACACATATATAGGTATCCCCGCCACACACATATATAGGTATCCCCACCACATACATCTATAGGTATCCCCGCCACATACATATATATGTCTCCCCGCCACATACATATATAGGTATCCCCACTACATAAATATATAGGTATCCCCACCAAATACATCTATAGGTATCCCGGCCACATACATCTATAGGTCTCCCCACCACAAACATATATAGGTATCCCGGCCACATACATCTATAGGTCTCCCCGCCAAATACATATATAGGTATCCCCACCACATACATATATAGGTATCCCCACCACACACATATATAGGTATCCCCACCACATACATATATAGGTATCCTCACCACACACATATATAGGTATCCTCACCACATACATATATAGGTATCCCCACCACATAGATCTATAGGTATCACCACCACATACATCTATAGGTATCCCCACCACATACATATATAGGTAACACCACGACACACATATATAAGTCTCCCCACCACACACATATATAGGTATCCCCGCCACATACAGCTATAGGTCTCCCCACCACATACATATATAGGTATCACCACCACATGCATCTTTAGGTATCACCACCACATACATATATAGGTATCCCCGCCACATACATCTATAGGTAACCCCGCCACCCACATCTATAGGTCTCCCCGCCACATACATATATAGGTATCCCCACCACATACATATATAGGTATCCCCACCACATACATCTATAGGTCTCCCCGCCACATACATATATAGGTATCCTCACCACAAACATATATAGGTATCCCCGCAACATACATCTATAGGTCTCCCCGCCAAATACATATATAGGTATCCCCACCACATACATATATAGGTATCCCCGCCACACACATATATAGGTATCCCCACCACATACATATATAGGTATCCCCGCCACACACATATATAGGTATCCCCACCACATACATATATAGGTATCCTCACCACACACATATATAGATATAGGTATCCCCACCACATACATATATAGGTATCTCCACCACACACATCTATAGGTATCCCCACCACATACATATATAGGTATCCTCACCACACACATATATAGGTCTCCCCACCACCACACATATATAGGTCACCCCTCCGCATACATCTATAGGTATCCCCACCACATACATATATAGGTATCCCCGCCACACAAATATATGGGTATCCCCACCACACACATATATAGGTATACTCGCCACACACATATATAGGTATCACCACCACACATATATGTAGGTATCCCCACCACATACATATATAGGTATCCCCACCACATACATATATAGGTATCCCCACCACATACATATATAGGTATCCTCGCCACACACATATATAGGTATCACCACCACACACATATATAGGTATCCCCACCACATACATATATAGGTATTCCCACCACATACATATATAGGTATCACCACCACACATATATATAGGTATCCCCACCACATACATCTATAGGTATCCCCACCACATACATTTATAGGTATCCCCACCACATACATGAATAGGTATCCCCAACACACACATCTATAGGTATTCCCACCACATACATATATAGGTATCCCCACCACACACATATATAGGTATCCTCGCCAAACACATATATAGGTATCACCACCACATACATATATAGGTAACCCCACCACATACATATATAGGTATCCCCACCACATACATATATAGGTATCCCCTCCACATACATATATAGGTATCCCCACCACACACAGCTATAGGTATCCCCACCACATACATATATAGGTATCCCCACCACACACATCTATAGGTATCACCACCACAAACAAATATAGGTATCCCCACCACACATATATAGGTATTCCCACCACACACATATATATAGGTATCACCACCACACACATATATAGGTATCACCGCCACATACATATATAGGTCTCCCCGCCACATACATCTATAGGTATCCCCAACACATACATATATAGGTATCCCCGCCACATACATCTATAGGTATCCCCACCACATACATCTATATGTATCCTCACCACACACATATATAGGTATCCTCACCATACACATATATAGGTATCCCCGCCACACACATATATAGGTATCCCCGCCACACACATATATAGGTATCCTCTCCACACACAGATATAGGTCTCCCCACAACACACATATATAGGTATCCTCACCACATACATATATAGGTATCCTCACCACATACATATATAGGTATCCCCACCACACACATATATACGTATCACCACCACATACATATATAGTTTCCCCACCACACACATATATAGGTATCCCCACCACATACATATATAGGTATCCCACAAACACACATATATAGGTTTCCCCACCACATACATATATAGGTATCCTCACCACATACATATATAGGTATCTCCGCCACACACATATATAGGTCTCCCCACCACACACATATATAGGTATCACCACCACACATATATAGGTATCCCCGCCACACACATATATATGTATCCCCGCCACACACATATATATGTATCCCCGCCACACACATATATATGTATCCCCGCCACATACACATATAGGTCTCCCCGCCACACACATATATAGGTCTCCCCGCCACAATCATATATAGGTATCCCCACCACACACATATATAGGTATCCCCGCCACACACATATATAGGTATCCCCACCACACACATATATAGGTCTCCCCGCCACACACATATATAGGTCTACTCAACACACACATATATAGGCATCCCCGCAACATACATCTATAGGTATCCCCGCCACACACATATATAGGTATTCCCGCCACACACATATATAGGTATCCCCGCCACACACATATATAGGTCTCCCCGCCACACACATATATAGGTATCCCCGCCAAACACATATATAGGTATCCCCGCCACATACATATATAGGTATCGCACCACACACATCTATAGGTATCCCCGCCACACACATATATAGGTATTCCCGCCACACACATATATAGTTTTCCCCGCCACACACATATATAGGTCTCCCCGCCACACACATATATAGGTATCCCCGCCACACTCATATATAGGTATCCCCGCCACATACATATATAGGTATCCCCGCCACACACATATATAGGTATCCCCACCACATACATATATAGGTATCCTCACCACATACATATATAGGTATCCTCACCACATACATATATAGGTATCCTGACCACATACATCTATAGGTAACCCCGCCACACACATCTATAGGTCTCCCCGCCACATACATATATAGGTATCCCCACCACATACATATATATGTATCCCCACCACATACATCTACAGGTCTCCCCGCCACATACATATATAGGTATCCCCACCACAAACATATATAGGTATCCCCGCAACATATATCTATAGGTCTCCCCGCCAAATACATATATAGGTATCCCCACCACATACATATATAGGTATCCCCGCCACACACATATATAGGTATCCCACCACATACACATATAGGTATCCTCACCACACACATATATAGATATAGGTATCCCCACCACATACATATATAGGTATCTCCACCACACACATCTATAGGTATCTCCACCACATACATATATAGGTCACCCCTCCACATACATCTATAGGTATCCCCACCACATACATATATAGGTATCCCCGCCACACAAATATATAGGTATCCCCACCACACACATATATAGGTATACTCGCCACACAGATATATAGGTATCACCACCACACATATATATAGGTATCCCCACCACATACATATATAGGTATCCCCACCACATACATATATAGGTATCCCCACCACATACATATATAGGTATCCTCGCCACACACATATATAGGTATCACCACCACACACATATATAGGTATCCCCCACCACATACATATATAGGTATTCCCACCACATACATATATAGGTATCACCACCACACAAATATATAGGTATCCCCACCACATACATATATAGGTATCCCCACCACATACATGAATAGGTATCCCCAACACACACATCTATAGGTATCCCCAACACATACATATATAGGTATCCCCACCACACTCATATATAGGTATCCTCGCCAAACACATATATAGGTATCACCACCACATACATATATAGGTAACCCCACCACATACATATATAGGTATCCCCACCACATACATATATAGGTATCCCCACCACATACATATATAGGTATCCCCTCACACACATATATAGGTATTCCCACCACACACATATATATAGGTATCACCACCACACACATATATAGGTATCACCGCCACATACATATATAGGTCTCCCCGCCACATACATCTATATGTATCCCCAACACATACATATATAGGTATCCCCGCCACATACATCTATAGGTATCCCCACCACATACATCTATAGGTATCCTCACCACACACATATATAGGTATCCTCACCATACACATATATAGGTATCCCCGCCACACACATATATAGGTATCCCCGCCACACACATATATAGGTATCCTCTCCACACACAGATATAGGTCTCCCCACAACACACATATATAGGTATCCTCACCACATACATATATAGGTATCCTCACCACATACATATATAGGTATCCCCACCACACACATATATACGTATCACCACCACATACATATATAGTTTCCCCACCACACACATATATAGGTATCCCCACCACATACATATATAGGTATCCCCACAAACACACATATATAGGTATCCCCACCACATACATATATAGGTATCCTCACCACATACATATATAGGTATCTCCGCCACACACATATATAGGTCTCCCCACCACACACATATATAGGTATCACCACCACACATATATAGGTATCCCCGCCACACACATATATAGGTATCCCCGCCACACACATATATAGGTATCCCCGCCACACACATATATATGTATCCCCGCCACATACATATATAGGTATCCCAGCCACACACATATATAGGTCTCCCCGCCACAATCATATATAGGTATCCCCACCACACACATATATAGGTATCCCCGCCACACACATATATAGGTATCCCCCCCACACACATATATAGGTATCCCCGCCACACACATATATAGGTATCCCCACCACATACATCTATAGGTATCCCCGCCACATACATATATATGTCTCCCCGCCACATACATATATAGGTATCCCCACTACATAAATATATAGGTATCCCCACCAAATACATCTATAGGTATCCCGGCCACATACATCTATAGGTCTCCCCCCACAAACATATATAGGTATCCCGGCCACATACATCTATAGGTCTCCCCGCCAAATACATATATAGGTATCCCCACCACATACATATATAGGTATCCCCACCACACACATATATAGGTATCCCCACCACATACATATATAGGTATCCTCACCACACACATATATAGGTATCCTCACCACATACATATATAGGTATCCCCACCACATAGATCTATAGGTATCACCACCACATACATCTATAGGTATCCCCACCACATACATATATAGGTATCACCACGACACACATATATAAGTCTCCCCACCACACACATATATAGGTATCCCCGCCACATACAGCTATAGGTCTCCCCACCACATACATATATAGGTATCACCACCACATGCATCTATAGGTATCACCACCACATACATATATAGGTATCCCCGCCACATACATCTATAAGTAACCCCGCCACCCACATCTATAGGTCTCCCCGCCACATACATATATAGGTATCCCCACCACATACATATATAGGTATCCCCACCACATACATCTATAGGTCTCCCCGCCACATACATATATAGGTATCCCCACCACAAACATATATAGGTATCCCCGCAACATACATCTATAGGTCTCCCCGCCAAATACATATATAGGTATCCCCACCACATACATATATAGGTATCCCCGCCACACACATATATAGGTATCCCCACCACATACATATATAGGTATCCCCGCCACACACATATATAGGTATCCCCACCACATACATATATAGGTATCCTCACCACACACATATATAGATATAGGTATCCCCACCACATACATATATAGGTATCTCCACCACACACATCTATAGGTATCCCCACCACATACATATATAGGTATCCTCACCACACACATATATAGGTCTCCCCACCACCACACATATATAGGTCACCCCTCCACATACATCTATAGGTATCCCCACCACATACATATATAGGTATCCCCGCCACACAAATATATGGGTATCCCCACCACACACATATATAGGTATACTCGCCACACACATATATAGGTATCACCACCACACATATATGTAGGTATCCCCACCACATACATATATATGTATCCCCACCACATACATATATAGGTATCCCCACCACATACATATATAGGTATCCTCGCCACAAACATATATAGGTATCACCACCACACACATAAATAGGTATCCCCACCACATACATATATAGGTATTCCCACCACATACATATATAGGTATCACCACCACACATATATATAGGTATCCCAACCACATACATATATAGGTATCCCCACCACATACATTTATAGGTATCCCCACCACATACATGAATAGGTATCCCCAACACACACATCTATAGGTATTCCCACCACATACATATATAGGTATCCCCACCACACACATATATAGGTATCCTCGCCAAACACATATATAGGTATCACCACCACATACATATATAGGTAACCCCACCACATACATATATAGGTATCCCCTCCACATACATATATAGGTATCCCCACCACACACAGCTATAGGTATCCCCACAACATACATATATAGGTATCCCCACCACACACATATATAGGTATCACCACCACAAACATATATAGGTATCCCCACCACACATATATAGGTATTCCCACCACACACATATATATAGGTATCACCACCACACACATATATAGGTATCACCGCCACATACATATATAGGTCTCCCCGCCACATACATCTATAGGTATCCCCAACACATACATATATAGGTATCCCCGCCACATACATCTATAGGTATCCCCACCACATACATCTATAGGTATCCTTACCACACACATATATAGGTATCCTCACCATACACATATATAGGTATCCCCGCCACACACATATATAGGTATCCCCGCCACACACATATATAGGTATCCTCTCCACACACAGATATAGGTCTCCCCACAACACACATATATAGGTATCCTCACCACATACATATATAGGTATCCTCACCACATACATATATAGGTATCCCCACCACACACATATATACGTATCACCACCACATACATATATAGTTTCCCCACCACACACATATATAGGTATCCCCACCACATACATATATAGGTATCCCCACAAACACACATATATAGGTATCCCCACCACATACATATATAGGTATCCCCACCACATACATATATAGGTATCTCCGCCACACACATATATAGGTCTCCCCACCACACACATATATAGGTATCACCACCACACATATATAGGTATCCCCGCCACACACATATATATGTATCCCCGCCACACACATATATATGTATCCCCGCCACACACATATATATGTATCCCCGCCACATACATATATAGGTATCCCAGCCACACACATATATAGGTCTCCCCGCCACAATCATATATAGGTATCCCCACCACACACATATATAGGTATCCCCGCCACACACATATATAGGTATCCCCACCACACACATATATAGGTCTCCCCGCCACACACATATATAGGTCTACTCAACACGCACATATATAGGCATCTCCGCCACATACATCTATAGGTATCCCCGCCACACACATATATAGGTATTCCCGCCACACACATATATAGGTATCCCCGCCACACACATATATAGGTCTCCCCGCCACACACATATATAGGTATCCCCGCCAAACACATATATAGGTATCCCCGCCACATACATATATAGGTATCGCAGCCACACACATCTATAGGTATCCCCGCCACACACATATATAGGTATCCCCGCCACACACATATATAGTTTTCCCCGCCACACACATATATAGGTCTCCCCGCCACACACATATATAGGTATCCCCGCCACACACATATATAGGTATCCCCGCCACATACATATATAGGTATACCCGCCACACACATATATAGGTATCCTCACCACATACATATATAGGTATCCTCACCACATACATATATAGGTATCCTCACCACATACATATATAGGTATCCTCACCACATACATCTATAGGTAACCCCGCCACACACATCTATAGGTCTCCCCGCCACATACATATATAGGTATCCCCACCACATACATATATAGGTATCCCCACCACATACATCTACAGGTCTTCCCGCCACATACATATATAGGTATCCCCACCACAAACATATATAGGTATCACCGCAACATACATCTATAGGTCTCCCCGCCAAATACATATATAGGTATCCCCACCACATACATATATAGGTATCCCCGCCACACACATATATAGGTATTCCCACCACATACATATATAGGTATCCTCACCACACACATATATAGATATAGGTATCCCCACCACATACATATATAGGTATCTCCACCACACACATCTATAGGTATCCCCACCACATACATATATAGGTATCCTCACCACACACATATATAGGTCTTCCCTCCACATACATATATAGGTATCCTCACCACATACATATATAGGTATCCTCACCACACACATATATAGGTCACCCCTCCACATACATCTATAGGTATCCCCACCACATACATATATAGGTATCCCCGCCACACATATATATAGGTATCCCCACCACATACATATATAGGTATCACCACCACACACATATATAGGTATCCCCCACCACATACATATATAGGTATTCCCACCACATACATATATAGGTATCACCACCACACATATATATAGGTATCCCCACCACATACATATATAGGTATCCCCACCACATACATATACAGGTATCCCCACCACATACATGAATAGGTATCCCCAACACACACATCTATAGGTATTCCCAACACATACATATATAGGTATCCCCACCACACTCATATATAGGTATCCTCGCCAAACACATATATAGGTATCACCACCACATACATATATAGGTAACCCCACCACATACATATATAGGTATCCCCACCACATACATATATAGGTATCCCCACCACATACATATATAGGTATCCCCACCACACACATATATAGGTATTCCCACCACACACATATATATAGGTATCACCACCACACACATATATAGGTATCACCGCCACATACATATATAGGTCTCCCCGCCACATACATCTATATGTATCCCCAACACATACATATATAGGTATCCCCGCCACATACATCTATAGGTATCCCCACCACATACATCTATAGGTATCCTCCCCACACACATATATAGGTATCCTCACCATACACATATATAGGTATCCCCGCCACACACATATATAGGTATCCCCGCCACACACATATATAGGTATACTCTCCACACACAGATATAGGTCTCCCCACAACACACATATATAGGTATCCTCACCACATACATATATAGGTATCCTCACCACATACATATATAGGTATCCCCACCACACACATATATACGTATCACCACCACATACATATATAGTTTCCCCACTACACACATATATAGGTATCCCCACCACATACATATATAGGTATCCCCACAAACACACATATATAGGTATCCCCACCACATACATATATAGGTATCCTCACCACATACATATATAGGTATCTCCGCCACATACATATATAGGTATCCCCACCACATACATATATAGGTATCCCCACCACACACATATATAGGTATTCCCACCACACACATATATATAAGTATCACCACCACACACATATATAGGTATCACCGCCACATACATATATAGGTCTCCCCGCCACATACATCTATATGTATCCCCAACACATACATATATAGATATCCCCGCCACATACATCTATAGGTATCCCCACCACATACATCTATAGGTATCCTCACCACACACATATATAGGTATCCTCACCATACACATATATAGGTATCCCCGCCACACACATATATAGGTATCCCCGCCACACACATATATAGGTATCCTCTCCACACACAGATATAGGTCTCCCCACAAAACACATATATAGGTATCCTCACCACATACATATATAGGTATCCTCACCACATACATATATAGGTATCCCCACCACACACATATATACGTATCACCACCACATACATATATAGTTTCCCCACCACACACATATATAGGTATCCCCACCACATACATATATAGGTATCCCCACAAACACACATATATAGGTATCCCCACCACATACATATATAGGTATCCTCACCACATACATATATAGGTATTTCCGCCACACACATATATAGGTATCCCCGCCACACACATATATATGTATACCCGCCACATACATATATAGGTATCCCAGCCACACACATATATAGGTCTCCCCGCCACAATCATATATAGGTATCCCCACCACACACATATATAGGTATCCCCGCCACACACATATATAGGTATCCCCACCACACACATATATAGGTATCCCCGCCACACACATATATAGGTATCCCCACCACATACATCTATAGGTATCCCCGCCACATACATATATATGTCTCCCCGCCACATACATATATAGGTATCCCCACTACATAAATATATAGGTATCCCCACCATATACAACTATAGGTATCCCGGCCACATACATCTATAGGTCTCGCCACCACAAACATATATAGGTATCCCGGCCACATACATCTATAGGTCTCCCCGCCAAATACATATATAGGTATCCCCACCACATACATATATAGGTATCCCCACCACACACATATATAGGTATCCCCACCACATACATATATAGGTATCCTCACCACACACATATATAGGTATCCTCACCACATACATATATAGGTATCCCCACCACATAGATCTATAGGTATCACCACCACATACATCTATAGGTATCCCTACAAACACACATATATAGGTATCCCCACCACATACATATATAGGTATCCTCACCACATACATATATAGGTATCTCCGCCACACACATATATAGGTCTCCCCACCACACACATATATAGGTATCACCACCACACATATATAGGTATCCCCGCCACACACATATATAGGTATCCCCGCCACACACATATATAGGTTTCCCCGCCACACACATATATATGTATCCCCGCCACATACATATATAGGTATCCCAGCCACATACATCTATAGGTATCCCCGCCACATACATATATATGTCTCCCCGCCAAATACATATATAGGTATCCCCACCACACACATATATAGGTATCCCCACCACATACATATATAGGTATCCTCACCACACACATATATAGGTATCCTCACCACATACATATATATGTATCCCCACCACATAGATCTATAGGTATCACCACCACATACATCTATAGGTATCCCCACCACATACATATATAGGTATCACCACGACACACATATATAAGTCTCCCCACCACACACATATATAGGTATCCCCGCCACATACAGCTATAGGTCTCCCCACCACATACATATATAGGTATCACCACCACATGCATCTATAGGTATCACCACCACATACATATATAGGTATCCCCGCCACATACATCTATAGGTAACCCCGCCACCCACATCTATAGGTCTCCCCGCCACATACATATATAGGTATCCCCACCACATACATATATAGGTATCCCCACCACATACATCTATAGGTCTCCCCGCCACATACATATATAGGTATCCCCACCACAAACATATATAGGTATCCCCGCAACATACATCTATAGGTCTCCCCGCCAAATACATATATAGGTATCCCCACCACATACATATATAGGTATCCCCGCCACACACATATATAGGTATCCCCACCACATTCATATATAGGTATCCCCGCCACACACATATATAGGTATCCCCACCACATACATATATAGGTATTCTCACCACACACATATATAGATATAGGTATCCCCACCACATACATATATAGGTATCTCCACCACACACATCTATAGGTATCCCCACCACATACATATATAGGTATCCTCACCACACACATATATAGGTCTCCCCACCACCACACATATATAGGTCACCCCTCCACATACATCTATAGGTATCCCCACCACATACATATATAGGTATCCCCGCCACACAAATATATGGGTATCCCCACCACACACATATATAGGTATACTCGCCACACACATATATAGGTATCACCACCACACATATATGTAGGTATCCCCACCACATACATATATAGGTATCCCCACCACATACATATATAGGTATCCCCACCACATACATATATAGGTATCCTCGCCACACACATATATAGGTATCACCACCACACACATATATAGGTATCCCCACCACATACATATATATGTATTCCCACCACATACATATATAGGTATCACCACCACACATATATATAGGTATCCCCACCACATACATATATAGGTATCCCCACCACATACATTTATAGGTATCCCCACCACATACATGAATAGGTATCCCCAACACACACATCTATAGGTTTCCCACCACATACATATATAGGTATCCCCACCACACACATATATAGGTATCCTCGCCAAACACATATATAGGTATCACCACCACATACATATATAGGTAACCCCACCACATACATATATAGGTATCCCCACCACATACATATATAGGTATCCCCTCCACATACATATATAGGTATCCCCACCACACACATCTATAGGTATCCCCACCACATACATATATAGGTATCCCCACCACACACATCTATAGGTTTCCCACCACATACATATATAGGTATCCCCACCACACACATATATAGGTATCCTCGCCAAACACATATATAGGTATCACCACCACATACATATATAGGTAACCCCACCACATACATATATAGGTATCCCCACCACATACATATATAGGTATCCCCTCCACATACATATATAGGTCTCCCCACCACACACATATATAGGTATCACCACCACACATATATAGGTATCCCCGCCACACACATATATAGGTATCCCCGCCACACACATATATAGGTATCCCCGCCACACACATATATATGTATCCCCGCCACATACATATATAGGTATCCCAGCCACACACATATATAGGTCTCCCCGCCACAATCATATATAGGTATCCCCACCACACACATATATAGGTATCCCCGCCACAAACATATATAGGTATCCCCACCACACACATATATAGGTATCCCCGCCACACACATATATAGGTTTCCCCGCCACACACATATATATGTATCCCCGCCACATACATATATAGGTATCCCAGCCACACACATATATAGGTCTCCCCGCCACAATCATATATAGGTATCCCCACCACACACATATATAGGTATCCCCGCCACACACATATATAGGTATCCCCACCACACACATATATAGGTATCCCCGCCACACACATATATAGGTATCCCCACCACATACATCTATAGGTATCCCCGCCACATACATATATATGTCTCCCCGCCACATACATAGATAGGTATCCCCACTACATAAATATATAGGTATCCCCACCATATACATCTATAGGTATCCCGGCCACATACATCTATAGGTCTCCCCACCACAAACATATATAGGTATCCCGGCCACATACATCTATAGGTCTCCCCGCCAAATACATATATAGGTATCCCCACCACATACATATATAGGTATCCCCACCACACACATATATAGGTATCCCCACCACATACATATATAGGTATCCTCACCACACACATATATAGGTATCCTCACCACATACATATATATGTATCCCCACCACATAGATCTATAGGTATCACCACCACATACATCTATAGGTATCCCCACCACATACATATATAGGTATCACCACGACACACATATATAAGTCTCCCCACCACACACATATATAGGTATCCCCGCCACATACAGCTATAGGTCTCCCCACCACATACATATATAGGTATCACCACCACATGCATCTATAGGTATCACCACCACATACATATATAGGTATCCCCGCCACATACATCTATAGGTAACCCCGCCACCCACATCTATAGGTCTCCCCGCCACATACATATATAGGTATCCCCACCACATACATATATAGGTATCCCCACCACATACATCTATAGGTCTCCCCGCCACATACATATATAGGTATCCCCACCACAAACATATATAGGTATCCCCGCAACATACATCTATAGGTCTCCCCGCCAAATACATATATAGGTATCCCCACCACATACATATATAGGTATCCCCGCCACACACATATATAGGTATCCCCACCACATTCATATATAGGTATCCCCGCCACACACATATATAGGTATCCCCACCACATACATATATAGGTATTCTCACCACACACATATATAGATATAGGTATCCCCACCACATACATATATAGGTATCTCCACCACACACATATATAGGTATCCCCACCACATACATATATAGGTATCCTCACCACACACATATATAGGTCTCCCCACCACCACACATATATAGGTCACCCCTCCACATACATCTATAGGTATCCCCACCACATACATATATAGGTATCCCCGCCACACAAATATATGGGTATCCCCACCACACACATATATAGGTATACTCGCCACACACATATATAGGTATCACCACCACACATATATGTAGGTATCCCCACCACATACATATATAGGTATCCCCACCACATACATATATAGGTATCCCCACCACATACATATATAGGTATCCTCGCCACACACATATATAGGTATCACCACCACACACATATATAGGTATCCCTACCACATACATATATATGTATTCCCACCACATACATATATAGGTATCACCACCACACATATATATAGGTATCCCCACCACATACATATATAGGTATCCCCACCACATACATTTATAGGTATCCCCACCACATACATGAATAGGTATCCCCAACACACACATCTATAGGTTTCCCACCACATACATATATAGGTATCCCCACCACACACATATATAGGTATCCTCGCCAAACACATATATAGGTATCACCACCACATACATATATAGGTAACCCCACCACATACATATATAGGTATCCCCACCACATACATATATAGGTATCCCCTCCACATACATATATAGGTATCCCCACCACACACATCTATAGGTATCCCCACCACATACATATATAGGTATCCCCACCACACACATCTATAGGTTTCCCACCACATACATATATAGGTATCCCCACCACACACACATATAGGTATCCTCGCCAAACACATATATAGGTATCACCACCACATACATATATAGGTAACCCCACCACATACATATATAGGTATCCCCACCACATACATATATAGGTATCCCCTCCACATACATATATAGGTCTCCCCACCACACACATATATAGGTATCACCACCACACATATATAGGTATCCCCGCCACACACATATATAGGTATCCCCGCCACACACATATATAGGTATCCCCGCCACACACATATATATGTATCCCCGCCACATACATATATAGGTATCCCAGCCACACACATATATAGGTCTCCCCGCCACAATCATATATAGGTATCCCCACCACACACATATATAGGTATCCCCGCCACACACATATATAGGTATCCCCACCACACACATATATAGGTATCCCCGCCACACACATATATAGGTATCCCCACCACATACATCTATAGGTATCCCCGCCACATACATATATATGTCTCCCCGCCACATACATAGATAGGTATCCCCACTACATAAATATATAGGTATCCCCACCATATACATCTATAGGTATCCCGGCCACATACATCTATAGGTCTCCCCACCACAAACATATATAGGTATCCCGGCCACATACATCTATAGGTCTCCCCGCCAAATACATATATAGGTATCCCCACCACATACATATATAGGTATCCCCACCACACACATATATAGGTATCCCCACCACATACATATATAGGTATCCTCACCACACACATATATAGGTATCCTCACCACATACATATATATGTATCCCCACCACATAGATCTATAGGTATCACCACCACATACATCTATAGGTATCCCCACCACATACATATATAGGTATCACCACGACACACATATATAAGTCTCCCCACCACACACATATATAGGTATCCCCGCCACATACAGCTATAGGTCTCCCCACCACATACATATATAGGTATCACCACCACATGCATCTATAGGTATCACCACCACATACATATATAGGTATCCCCGCCACATACATCTATAGGAAACCCCCGCCACCCACATCTATAGGTCTCCCCGCCACATACATATATAGGTATCCCCACCACATACATATATAGGTATCCCCACCACATACATCTATAGGTCTCCCCGCCACATACATATATAGGTATCCCCACCACAAACATATATAGGTATCCCCGCAACATACATCTATAGGTCTCCCCGCCAAATACATATATAGGTATCCCCACCACATACATATATAGGTATCCCCGCCACACACATATATAGGTATCCCCACCACATTCATATATAGGTATCCCCGCCACACACATATATAGGTATCCCCACCACATACATATATAGGTATCCTCACCACACACATATATAGATATAGGTATCCCCACCACATACATATATAGGTATCTCCACCACACACATATATAGGTATCCCCACCACATACATATATAGGTATCCTCACCACACACATATATAGGTCTCCCCACCACCACACATATATAGGTCACCCCTCCACATACATCTATATGTATCCCCACCACATACATATATAGGTATCCCCGCCACACAAATATATGGGTATCCCCACCACACACATATATAGGTATACTCGCCACACACATATATAGGTATCACCACCACACATATATGTAGGTATCCCCACCACATACATATATAGGTATCCCCACCACATACATATATAGGTATCCCCACCACATACATATATAGGTATCCTCGCCACACACATATATAGGTATCACCACCACACACATATATAGGTATCCCCACCACATACATATATATGTATTCCCACCACATACATATATAGGTATCACCACCACACATATATATAGGTATCCCCACCACATACATATATAGGTATCCCCACCACATACATTTATAGGTATCCCCACCACATACATGAATAGGTATCCCCAACACACACATCTATAGGTTTCCCACCACATACATATATAGGTATCCCCACCACACACATATATAGGTATCCTCGCCAAACACATATATAGGTATCACCACCACATACATATATAGGTAACCCCACCACATACATATATAGGTATCCCCACCACATACATATATAGGTATCCCCTCCACATACATATATAGGTATCCCCACCACACACATCTATAGGTATCCCCACCACATACATATATAGGTATCCCCACCACACACATCTATAGGTATCACCACCACAAACATATATAGGTATCCCCACCACACATATATAGGTATTCCCACCACACACATATATATATGTATCACCACCACACACATATATAGGTATCACCGCCACATACATATATAGGTCTCCCCGCCACATACATCTATAGGGATCCCCAACACATACATATATAGGTATCCCCGCCACATACATCTATAGGTATCCCCACCACATACATCTATAGGTATCCTCACCACACACATATATAGGTATCCTCACCATACACATATATAGGTATCCCCGCCACACACATATATAGGTATCCCCGCCACACACATATATAGGTATCCTCTCCACACACAGATATAGGTCTCCCCACAACACACATATATAGGTATCCTCACCACATACATATATAGGTATCCTCACCACATACATATATACGTATCCCCACCACACACATATATACGTATCACCACCACATACATATATAGTTTCCCCACCACACACATATATAGGTATCCCCACCACATACATATATAGGTATCCCCACAAACACACATATATAGGTATCCCCACCACATACATATATAGGTATCCTCACCACATACATATATAGGTATCTCCGCCACACACATATATAGGTCTCCCCACCACACACATATATAGGTATCACCACCACACATATATAGGTATCCCCGCCACACACATATATATGTATCCCCGCCACACACATATATATGTATCCCCGCCACACACATATATATGTATCCCCGCCACATACATATATAGGTATCCCAGCCACACACATATATAGGTCTCCCCGCCACAATCATATATAGGTATCCCCTCCACACACATATATAGGTATCCCCGCCACACACATATATAGGTATCCCCACCACACACATATATAGGTCTCCCCGCCACACACATATATAGGTCTACTCAACACACACATATATAGGCATCTCCGCCACATACATCTATAGGTATCCCCGCCACACACATATATAGGTATTCCCGCCACACACATATATAGGTATCCCCGCCACACACATATATAGGTCTCCCCGCCACACTCATATATAGGTATCCCCGCCAAACACATATATAGGTATCCCCGCCACATACATATATAGGTATCCCCGCCACACACATCTATAGGTATCCCCGCCACACACATATATAGGTATCCCCGCCACACACATATATAGTTTTCCCCGCCACACACATATATAGGTCTCCCCGCCACACACATATATAGGTATCCCCGCCACACACATATATAGGTATCCCCGCCACATACATATATAGGTATCCCCGCCACACACATATATAGGTATCCCCACCACATACATATATAGGTATCCTCACCACATACATATATAGGTATCCTCACCACATACATATATAGGTATCCTCACCACATACATATATAGGTATCCCCACCACACACATATATAGGTATCACCACCACATACATATATAGGTATGCCCACCACACACATATATAGGTATCCCCACCACATACATATATAGGTATCCCCACACACATACATATATAGTTATCCCCACCACATACATATATAGGTATCCTCACCACATACATATATAGTTATCCCCACCACATACATATATAGGTATCCTCACCACATACAGATATAGGTATCCCCGCCACACACATAAATAGGTCTCCCCACCACACACATATATAGGTATCACCACCACATATATATAGGTATCCCCGCCACACACATATATAGGTCTCCCCGCCACACACATATATAGGTATCCCCCGCCACACACATATATAGGTATCCCCGCCACATACATATATAGGTATCCCCCGCCACACACATATATAGGTATCCCCGCCACACACATATATAGGTATCCCCACCACACACATATATAGGTCTCCCCGCCACACACATATATAGGTCTCCTCAACACACACATATATAGGTATCCCCGCCACATACATCTATAGGTATCCACGCCACACACATATATAGGTATCCCCGCCACACACATGTATAGGTATTCCCGCGACATACATATATAGGTATCCCCGCCACACACATATATAGGTCTCCCCGCCACACACATATATAGGTATCCCCGCCACATACATGTATAGGTATCCCCGCCACATACATATATAGATATCCCCGCCACACACATATATAGGTCTCCCCGCCACACACATATAAAGGTCTCCCAGACACATACATATATAGGTCTCCCCGCCACACACATATATAGGTATCCCCGCCACACACATATATAGGTCTCCCCGCCACACACATATATAGGTATCCCCGCCACACACATATATAGGTCTCCCCGCCACATACATATATAGGTATCCCCGCCACACACATATATAGGTATCCCCACCACACACATATATAGGTCTCCCCGCCACACACATATATAGGTCTCCTCACCACACACATATATAGGTCTCCCCGCCACACACATATATAGGTATCCCCGCCACAATAATATATAGGTATCCCCACCACATACATATATAGGTATCCTCGCCACACACATATATAGGTATCACCACCACACACATATATAGGTATCCCCACCACATACATATATAGGTATCCCCACCACATACATCTATATGTATCCCCACCACACACATATATAGGTATCCCCACCACATACATCTATAGGTATCCCCACCGCACACATATATAGATATCCCCACCACTTACTTATATAGGTATCCCCACCACACACATCTATAGGTATCCCCACCACACACATATATAGGTATCCCCACCACACACATATATAGGTATACTCGCCACACACATATATAGGTATCACCACCACACATATATATAGGTATCCCCACCACATACATATATATGACTCCCCACCACATACATATATAGGTATCCCCACCACATACATATATAGGTATCCTCGCCACACACATATATAGGTATCACCACCACACACATATATAGGTATCCCCACCACATACATATATAGGTATTCCCACCACATACATCTATATGTATCCCCACCACACACATATATAGGTATCCCCACCACATACATCTATAGGTATCCCCACCGCACACATATATAGATATCCCCACCACTTACATATATAGGTATCCCCACCACACACATCTATAGGTATCCCCACCACACACATATATAGGTATCCCCACCACACACATCTATAGGTATCCCTACCACATACATATATAGGTATCCCCACCACATACATATATAGGTATCCCCACCACATACATATATAGGTATCCCCAACACACACATCTATAGGTATTTCCACCAAATACAAATGTAGGTATCCCCACCACACACATATATAGGTATCCTCGCCAAACACATATATAGGTATCACCACCACATACTTATATAAGGTAACCCACACATATATAGGTATCCCCGCCACATACATCTATAGGTATCACCACCACATACATCTATAGTTGTCACCACCACATACTTCTATAGGTATCCCTACCACATACATATATAGGTATCCCCACCACATACATCTATATGTATCCTCACCACACACATCTATAGGTATCCTCACCACACACATATATAGGTATCCCCACCACATACATCTATAGGTATCACCACCACACACATATATAGGTATCACCACCACACACATATATAGGTATCCCCACCACATACATCTATAGGTATCCCCACCACACACATATAGGTATCCCCGCCACACACATCTATAGGTATCACCTCCACATACATCTATAGGTATCACCACAACATACATCTATAGGTATCCCCACCACATACATCTATAGGTATCCCCACCACATACATCTATAGGTATCCCCGCCACACACATCTATAGGTATTCTCACCACACACATATATAGGTATCCCCACCACATACATATATAGGTATCCCCACGATTCACATATATAGGTATCACCACCACATACATCTATATGTATCCCCACCACATACATCTATAGGTAACCCCACCACATACATAAATAGGTATCCCCACCACATACATCTATATGTATCCCCACCACATACATATATTGGTATCCCCACCACAAACATCTATAGGTATCCCCGCCAGACACAACTATAGGTATCACCACCACACGCATCTATAGGTATCTCCACCACATACATATATAGGTATCCCCACCACATACATATATAGGTATCCCCGCCACACACATATATATGTATCACCACCACATACATATATAGGAATCCCCACCACATACATCTATAGGTCTCCCCACCACACACATCTATAGGTATCCCCACCACACACATCTATAGGTATTCCCGCCACACACATCTATAGGTATCCCCACCACATACATATATAGGTATCCCCGCCACATACATATATAGGTATCCCCACCACATACTTATATAGGTATCCCCACAATATACATATATAGGTATCCCCACCACATACATATATAGGTATCCTCACCACACATCTATAGGTATCCCCACCACAATCATCTATATGTATCCCCACCACACACATATATAGGTATCCCCACCACATACATCTATAGGTATCCCCACCACATACATCTATAGGTATCCCCACCACATACATATATAGGTATCCCCACCACATACATATATAGGTATCCCCACCACATACATATATAGGTATCCCCACCACACACATCTATAGGTATCCCCGCCATACACGTCTATATGTATCCCCACCACATACATCTATATGTATCCCCACCACATACATCTATAGGTATCACCACCACATACATCTATAGGTATCCCCACCACATACATCCATAGGTATCCCCACCAAATACATCTATAGGTATCCCCACCACACACATATATAGGTATCATCACCACATACATCTATATGTATCCCCACCACGTACATCTATAGGTAACCCCACCACATACATATATAGGTATCCCCAACACATACATCTATAGGTATCCCCACCACACACATACATAGGTATCACCACCACACACATATATAGGTATCAGCACCACATACATCTATAGGTATCTCCACCACATACATCAATGGGTATAACCACCACACACATATATAGGTATCACCACCACATACATCTATGGGTATCCCCGCCACATACATATATAGGTATTCCCACCACATACATATATAGGTAGCACCACCACATACATCTATAGGTATCTCAACCACACACATCTATAGGTATCCCCACCACACACATATATAGGTATCCCCGCCACACACATCTATAGGTATCACCACCACATACATATATAGGTATTCCCACCACATACATCTATAGGTATCCCCACCACATACATCTATAGGTATCCCCACCACATACATATATAGGTATCCCCACCACATACATATATAGGTATCCCCACCACATACATCTATAAGTATCCCCACCACATACATATATAGGTATCCCCACCACATACATCTATAGGTATCCCCACCACATACATATATATGTATCCTCACCACATACATATATAGGTATCCCCACCACACACACATATAGGTATCCTCACCACACACATATATAGGTATCCCAACCACACACATATATAGGTATCGCCACCACACACATATATAGGTATCCCCACCACACACATCTATAGGTATCCCCACCACACACATATATAGGTATCCCTACCACACACATATACAGGTATCCCCACCACACACATCTATAGGTATCCCCACCAAACACATATATAGGTATCCCCACCACATACATATATAGGTATCCCCACCACATACATATATAGGTATCCTCACCACATACATATATAGGTATCCTCACCACACACATATATAGGTATCCCACCACACACATATATAGGTATCCCCACCACACACATCTATAGGTATCCCCACCACACACATCTATAGGTATCCCCACTACATACATATATATGTATCCCCACCACATACATATATAGGTATCCCCGCCACACACATATATAGGTATCCCCGCCACATACATATATAGGTATCCCCACCACACACATCTATAGGAATCCCCACCATATACATATATAGGTATCACCACCACACACATATATAGTTATCCCCACCACACACATATATAGGTATCCACGCCACATACATATATAGGTATCACCACCACACACATATATAGGTCTCCCCACCACATACATATATAGGTATCCCCACCACACACATCTATATGTATCCCCACCACACATAGATCTATAGGTATCCCCGCCACACACATATATAGGTATCCCCACCACATACATATATAGGTATCCCCACCACTCACATATATAGGTATCCCCACCACATACATATATAGGTATCACCACCACACACATATAGGTATCCCCGCCACATACATATAGGTATCCCCACCACACACATATAGGTATCCCCACCACACACATATATAGGTATCACCACCACATACATATATAGGTATCCCCACCATATACTTATATAGGTATCCCCACCACATACATATATAGGTATCCCCACCACTCACATATATAGGTATCCCCACCACATACATATATAGGTATCACCACCACACACATATAGGTATCCCCGCCACATACATATAGGTATCCCCACCACACACATATAGGTATCCCCACCACACACATATATAGGTATCACCACCACATACATATATAGGTATCCCCACCACATACATATATAGGTATCCCCACCATATACTTATATAGGTATCCCCACCACATACATATATAGGTATCCCCACCACATACATCTATAGGTATCCCCACCACAAACATATATAGGTATCCCCACCACATACATATATAGCTATCCCCACCACATACATATATAGCTATCCCCACCACATACATCTATAGGTATCACCGCCACATACATCTATATGTATCCCCACCACATACATATATAGGTATCCCCGCCACACACATATATAGGTATCACCACCACACACATATAGGTATCACCACCACACACATATATAGGTATCCCCGCCACATACATATGTAGGTATCCCCACCACATACATATATAGGTATCCCCGCCACATAGATATGTAGGTATCCCCACCACATACATATATAGGTATCACCACCACACACATATATAGGTATCCCAACCACATACATATATAGGTATCCCCATCACATACATTTATAGGTATCCCCACCACACACATATATAGGTATCCCCACCACATACATATATAGGTATCCCCACCACATACATATATAGGTATCCCCACCACATACATCTATAAGTGTCCCCACCACACACATATATAGGTATCCCCACCATATACATCTATAGGTATCCCCACCACGCACATATATAGGTATCCCCACCACATACATATATAGGTATCCCCACCACATACATCTATAGGTATCCCCACCACATACATATATAGGTATCCCCACCACACAAATATATAGGTATCCCCACCACATACATATATAGGTATCACTACCACACAAATATATAGGTATCCCCACCACATACATATAGGTATCCCCACCACACACATATAGGAATCCCCACCACACACATCTATAGGTATCCCCACCACATACATATATAGGAATCCCCACCACACACATCTATAGGTATCACCACCACATACATATATAGGTATCCCCAACACATACATATATAGGTATGCCCACCACATACATATATAGGTATCCCCACCACATACATATATATGTTTCCCCACCACATACATCTATAGGTATCCCCACCACAAACATATATAGGTATCCCCACCACATACATATAAAGGTATCACCGCCACATACATCTATAGGTATCTCCACCACATACATATAAAGGTATCACCGCCACATACATCTATAGGTATCTCCACCACATACATATATAGGTATCCCCGCCACACACATATATATGTATTCCCACCACACACATATATAGGTATCACCACCACACACATATATAGGTATCCCCGCCACATACATATGTAGGTATCCCCACCACATACATATATAGGTATCACCACCACACACATATATAGGTATCCCCACCACATACATATATAGGTATCCCATCACATACATATATAGGTATCCCCATCACATACATCTCTATGTATTCCCACCACACACATATATAGGTATCCCCACCACATACATCTATAGGTATCCCCACCACGCACATATATAGGTATCCCCACCACATACATATATAGGTATCCCCACCACATACATCTATAGGTATCCCCACCACATACATATATAGGTATCCCCACCACATACATATATAGGTATCCCCCCACATACATATATAGGTATCCCCACCACATACATCTATAGGTATCCCCACCACATACATATATAGGTATCCCCAACACATACATCTATAGGTATCCCCACCACACACATCTATAGGTATCCCCACCATACACATCTATAGGTATTCCCATCACACATATATATATAGGTATCCCCATCATACACATCTATATGTATCACCGCCACATATATATATAAGTAACCCCACCATACCCATATATATGTATCACCTCCACACTCATATATAGGTATCCGCACCATACACATCTATATGTATCACCGCCACACTCATATATAGGTATCCGCACCACATACATCTATATGTATCACCACCACATACATATATAGGTATCCCCACCACATACATCTATAGGTATCCGCACCACACACATCTATATGTATCACCACCACATACATATATAGGTATCCCCACCACACACATATATAGGTATCCCCACCACATACATATATAGGTATCCCCGCCACACACATATAGGTATCCTCATCACACACATATATAGGTATCCTCACCACACACATATATAGGTATCCCCGTCACATACATCTATAGGTATCACCACCACATACATCTATTGGTATCACCACCACATACATCTATAGATATCCCCACACATACATCTATAGGTATCCCCACCACATACATCTATAGGTATCCCCGCCACACACATCTATAGGTATCCTCACCACACACATATATAGGTATCCCCACCACATACATCTATAGGTATCCCCACCACACACATATATAGGTATCCCCACCACACACATATATAGGTATCCCCACCACATACATCTATAGGTATCCCCACCACACACATATAGGTATACCCGCCACACACATCTATAGGTATCACCACCACATACATCTATAGGTATTACCACCACATACATCTATAGGTATCACCACCACACACATATATAGGTATCACCACCACATACATATATGGGTATCCCCGCCACATACATATATAGGTATTCCCACCACATACATCTATAGGTATCCCCACCACATACATCTATAGGTATCTCAACCACACACATCTATAGGTATCCCCACCACATACATATATAGGTATCCCCACCACATACATCTATAAGTATCCCCACCACATACATATATAGGTATCCCCACCACATACATCTATAGGTATCCCCACCACATACATATATAGGTATCCCCACCACATACATATATAGGTATCCCCACCACATACATCTATAGGTATCCCCACCACATACATATATATGTATCCTCACCACATACATATATAGGTATCCCCACCACACACACATATAGGTATCCTCACCACACACATATATAGGTATCCCAACCACACACATATATAGGTATCGCCACCACACACATATATAGGTATCCCCACCACACACATCTATAGGTATCCCCACCACACACATATATAGGTATCCCTACCACACACATATACAGGTATCCCCACCACACACATCTATAGGTATCCCCACCAAACACATATATAGGTATCCCCACCACATACATATATAGGTATCCCCACCACATACATATATAGGTATCCTCACCACATACATATATAGGTATCCTCACCACACACATATATAGGTATCCCACCACACACATATATAGGTATCCCCACCACACACATCTATAGGTATCCCCACCACACACATCTATAGGTATCCCCACTACATACATATATATGTATCCCCACCACATACATATATAGGTATCCCCGCCACACACATATATAGGTATCCCCGCCACATACATATATAGGTATCCCCACCACACACATCTATAGGAATCCCCACCATATACATATATAGGTATCACCACCACACACATATATAGTTATCCCCACCACACACATATATAGGTATCCACGCCACATACATATATAGGTATCACCACCACACACATATATAGGTCTCCCCACCACATACATATATAGGTATCCCCACCACACACATCTATATGTATCCCCACCACACATAGATCTATAGGTATCCCCGCCACACACATATATAGGTATCCCCACCACATACATATATAGGTATCCCCACCACTCACATATATAGGTATCCCCACCACATACATATATAGGTATCACCACCACACACATATAGGTATCCCCGCCACATACATATAGGTATCCCCACCACACACATATAGGTATCCCCACCACACACATATATAGGTATCACCACCACATACATATATAGGTATCCCCACCATATACTTATATAGGTATCCCCACCACATACATATATAGGTATCCCCACCACTCACATATATAGGTATCCCCACCACATACATATATAGGTATCACCACCACACACATATAGGTATCCCCGCCACATACATATAGGTATCCCCACCACACACATATAGGTATCCCCACCACACACATATATAGGTATCACCACCACATACATATATAGGTATCCCCACCACATACATATATAGGTATCCCCACCATATACTTATATAGGTATCCCCACCACATACATATATAGGTATCCCCACCACATACATCTATAGGTATCCCCACCACAAACATATATAGGTATCCCCACCACATACATATATAGCTATCCCCACCACATACATATATAGCTATCCCCACCACATACATCTATAGGTATCACCGCCACATACATCTATATGTATCCCCACCACATACATATATAGGTATCCCCGCCACACACATATATAGGTATCACCACCACACACATATAGGTATCACCACCACACACATATATAGGTATCCCCGCCACATACATATGTAGGTATCCCCACCACATACATATATAGGTATCCCCGCCACATAGATATGTAGGTATCCCCACCACATACATATATAGGTATCACCACCACACACATATATAGGTATCCCAACCACATACATATATAGGTATCCCCATCACATACATTTATAGGTATCCCCACCACACACATATATAGGTATCCCCACCACATACATATATAGGTATCCCCACCACATACATATATAGGTATCCCCACCACATACATCTATAAGTGTCCCCACCACACACATATATAGGTATCCCCACCATATACATCTATAGGTATCCCCACCACGCACATATATAGGTATCCCCACCACATACATATATAGGTATCCCCACCACATACATCTATAGGTATCCCCACCACATACATATATAGGTATCCCCACCACACAAATATATAGGTATCCCCACCACATACATATATAGGTATCACTACCACACAAATATATAGGTATCCCCACCACACACATATATAGGTATCCCCACCACATACATATATATGTATCACCACCACATACATATATAGGTATCCTCACCACACACATCTATAGGTATCCCACCACACACATATATAGGTATCCCCACCACACACATATATAGGTATCCCCACCACACACATATAGGAATCCCCACCACACACATCTATAGGTATCCCCACCACATACATATATAGGAATCCCCACCACACACATCTATAGGTATCACCACCACATACATATATAGGTATCCCCAACACATACATATATAGGTATGCCCACCACATACATATATAGGTATCCCCACCACATACATATATATGTTTCCCCACCACATACATCTATAGGTATCCCCACCACAAACATATATAGGTATCCCCACCACATACATATAAAGGTATCACCGCCACATACATCTATAGGTATCTCCACCACATACATATAAAGGTATCACCGCCACATACATCTATAGGTATCTCCACCACATACATATATAGGTATCCCCGCCACACACATATATATGTATTCCCACCACACACATATATAGGTATCACCACCACACACATATATAGGTATCCCCGCCACATACATATGTAGGTATCCCCACCACATACATATATAGGTATCACCACCACACACATATATAGGTATCCCCACCACATACATATATAGGTATCCCATCACATACATATATAGGTATCCCCATCACATACATCTCTATGTATTCCCACCACACACATATATAGGTATCCCCACCACATACATCTATAGGTATCCCCACCACGCACATATATAGGTATCCCCACCACATACATATATAGGTATCCCCACCACATACATCTATAGGTATCCCCACCACATACATATATAGGTATCCCCACCACATACATATATAGGTATCCCCCCACATACATATATAGGTATCCCCACCACATACATCTATAGGTATCCCCACCACATACATATATAGGTATCCCCAACACATACATCTATAGGTATCCCCACCACACACATCTATAGGTATCCCCACCATACACATCTATAGGTATTCCCATCACACATATATATATAGGTATCCCCATCATACACATCTATATGTATCACCGCCACATATATATATAAGTAACCCCACCATACCCATATATATGTATCACCTCCACACTCATATATAGGTATCCGCACCATACACATCTATATGTATCACCGCCACACTCATATATAGGTATCCGCACCACATACATCTATATGTATCACCACCACATACATATATAGGTATCCCCACCACATACATCTATAGGTATCCGCACCACACACATCTATATGTATCACCACCACATACATATATAGGTATCCCCACCACACACATATATAGGTATCCCCACCACATACATATATAGGTATCCCCGCCACACACATATAGGTATCCTCATCACACACATATATAGGTATCCTCACCACACACATATATAGGTATCCCCGTCACATACATCTATAGGTATCACCACCACATACATCTATTGGTATCACCACCACATACATCTATAGATATCCCCACACATACATCTATAGGTATCCCCACCACATACATCTATAGGTATCCCCGCCACACACATCTATAGGTATCCTCACCACACACATATATAGGTATCCCCACCACATACATCTATAGGTATCCCCACCACACACATATATAGGTATCCCCACCACACACATATATAGGTATCCCCACCACATACATCTATAGGTATCCCCACCACACACATATAGGTATACCCGCCACACACATCTATAGGTATCACCACCACATACATCTATAGGTATTACCACCACATACATCTATAGGTATCACCACCACACACATATATAGGTATCACCACCACATACATATATGGGTATCCCCGCCACATACATATATAGGTATTCCCACCACATACATCTATAGGTATCCCCACCACATACATCTATAGGTATCTCAACCACACACATCTATAGGTATCCCCACCACATACATATATAGGTATCCCCACCACATACATCTATAAGTATCCCCACCACATACATATATAGGTATCCCCACCACATACATCTATAGGTATCCCCACCACATACATATATAGGTATCCCCACCACATACATATATAGGTATCCCCACCACATACATCTATAGGTATCCCCACCACATACATATATATGTATCCTCACCACATACATATATAGGTATCCCCACCACACACACATATAGGTATCCTCACCACACACATATATAGGTATCCCAACCACACACATATATAGGTATCGCCACCACACACATATATAGGTATCCCCACCACACACATCTATAGGTATCCCCACCACACACATATATAGGTATCCCTACCACACACATATACAGGTATCCCCACCACACACATCTATAGGTATCCCCACCAAACACATATATAGGTATCCCCACCACATACATATATAGGTATCCCCACCACATACATATATAGGTATCCTCACCACATACATATATAGGTATCCTCACCACACACATATATAGGTATCCCACCACACACATATATAGGTATCCCCACCACACACATCTATAGGTATCCCCACCACACACATCTATAGGTATCCCCACTACATACATATATATGTATCCCCACCACATACATATATAGGTATCCCCGCCACACACATATATAGGTATCCCCGCCACATACATATATAGGTATCCCCACCACACACATCTATAGGAATCCCCACCATATACATATATAGGTATCACCACCACACACATATATAGTTATCCCCACCACACACATATATAGGTATCCACGCCACATACATATATAGGTATCACCACCACACACATATATAGGTCTCCCCACCACATACATATATAGGTATCCCCACCACACACATCTATATGTATCCCCACCACACATAGATCTATAGGTATCCCCGCCACACACATATATAGGTATCCCCACCACATACATATATAGGTATCCCCACCACTCACATATATAGGTATCCCCACCACATACATATATAGGTATCACCACCACACACATATAGGTATCCCCGCCACATACATATAGGTATCCCCACCACACACATATAGGTATCCCCACCACACACATATATAGGTATCACCACCACATACATATATAGGTATCCCCACCATATACTTATATAGGTATCCCCACCACATACATATATAGGTATCCCCACCACTCACATATATAGGTATCCCCACCACATACATATATAGGTATCACCACCACACACATATAGGTATCCCCGCCACATACATATAGGTATCCCCACCACACACATATAGGTATCCCCACCACACACATATATAGGTATCACCACCACATACATATATAGGTATCCCCACCACATACATATATAGGTATCCCCACCATATACTTATATAGGTATCCCCACCACATACATATATAGGTATCCCCACCACATACATCTATAGGTATCCCCACCACAAACATATATAGGTATCCCCACCACATACATATATAGCTATCCCCACCACATACATATATAGCTATCCCCACCACATACATCTATAGGTATCACCGCCACATACATCTATATGTATCCCCACCACATACATATATAGGTATCCCCGCCACACACATATATAGGTATCACCACCACACACATATAGGTATCACCACCACACACATATATAGGTATCCCCGCCACATACATATGTAGGTATCCCCACCACATACATATATAGGTATCCCCGCCACATAGATATGTAGGTATCCCCACCACATACATATATAGGTATCACCACCACACACATATATAGGTATCCCAACCACATACATATATAGGTATCCCCATCACATACATTTATAGGTATCCCCACCACACACATATATAGGTATCCCCACCACATACATATATAGGTATCCCCACCACATACATATATAGGTATCCCCACCACATACATCTATAAGTGTCCCCACCACACACATATATAGGTATCCCCACCATATACATCTATAGGTATCCCCACCACGCACATATATAGGTATCCCCACCACATACATATATAGGTATCCCCACCACATACATCTATAGGTATCCCCACCACATACATATATAGGTATCCCCACCACACAAATATATAGGTATCCCCACCACATACATATATAGGTATCACTACCACACAAATATATAGGTATCCCCACCACACACATATATAGGTATCCCCACCACATACATATATATGTATCACCACCACATACATATATAGGTATCCTCACCACACACATCTATAGGTATCCCACCACACACATATATAGGTATCCCCACCACACACATATATAGGTATCCCCACCACACACATATAGGAATCCCCACCACACACATCTATAGGTATCCCCACCACATACATATATAGGAATCCCCACCACACACATCTATAGGTATCACCACCACATACATATATAGGTATCCCCAACACATACATATATAGGTATGCCCACCACATACATATATAGGTATCCCCACCACATACATATATATGTTTCCCCACCACATACATCTATAGGTATCCCCACCACAAACATATATAGGTATCCCCACCACATACATATAAAGGTATCACCGCCACATACATCTATAGGTATCTCCACCACATACATATAAAGGTATCACCGCCACATACATCTATAGGTATCTCCACCACATACATATATAGGTATCCCCGCCACACACATATATATGTATTCCCACCACACACATATATAGGTATCACCACCACACACATATATAGGTATCCCCGCCACATACATATGTAGGTATCCCCACCACATACATATATAGGTATCACCACCACACACATATATAGGTATCCCCACCACATACATATATAGGTATCCCATCACATACATATATAGGTATCCCCATCACATACATCTCTATGTATTCCCACCACACACATATATAGGTATCCCCACCACATACATCTATAGGTATCCCCACCACGCACATATATAGGTATCCCCACCACATACATATATAGGTATCCCCACCACATACATCTATAGGTATCCCCACCACATACATATATAGGTATCCCCACCACATACATATATAGGTATCCCCCCACATACATATATAGGTATCCCCACCACATACATCTATAGGTATCCCCACCACATACATATATAGGTATCCCCAACACATACATCTATAGGTATCCCCACCACACACATCTATAGGTATCCCCACCATACACATCTATAGGTATTCCCATCACACATATATATATAGGTATCCCCATCATACACATCTATATGTATCACCGCCACATATATATATAAGTAACCCCACCATACCCATATATATGTATCACCTCCACACTCATATATAGGTATCCGCACCATACACATCTATATGTATCACCGCCACACTCATATATAGGTATCCGCACCACATACATCTATATGTATCACCACCACATACATATATAGGTATCCCCACCACATACATCTATAGGTATCCGCACCACACACATCTATATGTATCACCACCACATACATATATAGGTATCCCCACCACACACATATATAGGTATCCCCACCACATACATATATAGGTATCCCCGCCACACACATATAGGTATCCTCATCACACACATATATAGGTATCCTCACCACACACATATATAGGTATCCCCGTCACATACATCTATAGGTATCACCACCACATACATCTATTGGTATCACCACCACATACATCTATATATATCCCCACACATACATCTATAGGTATCCCCACCACATACATCTATAGGTATCCCCGCCACACACATCTATAGGTATCCTCACCACACACATATATAGGTATCCCCACCACATACATCTATAGGTATCCCCACCACACACATATATAGGTATCCCCACCACACACATATATAGGTATCCCCACCACATACATCTATAGGTATCCCCACCACACACATATAGGTATACCCGCCACACACATCTAAAGGTATCACCACCACATACATCTATAGGTATTACCACCACATACATCTATAGGTATCACCACCACACACATATATAGGTATCACCACCACATACATCTATGGGTATCCCCGCCACATACATATATAGGTATTCCCACCACATACATCTATAGGTATCCCCACCACATACATCTATAGGTATCTCAACCACACACATCTATAGGTATCCCCACCACATACATATATAGGTATCCCCACCACATACATCTATAAGTATCCCCACCACATACATATATAGGTATCCCCACCACATACATCTATAGGTATCCCCACCACATACATATATAGGTATCCCCACCACATACATATATAGGTATCCCCACCACATACATCTATAGGTATCCCCACCACATACATATATATGTATCCTCACCACATACATATATAGGTATCCCCACCACACACACATATAGGTATCCTCACCACACACATATATAGGTATCCCAACCACACACATATATAGGTATCGCCACCACACACATATATAGGTATCCCCACCACACACATCTATAGGTATCCCCACCACACACATATATAGGTATCCCTACCACACACATATACAGGTATCCCCACCACACACATCTATAGGTATCCCCACCAAACACATATATAGGTATCCCCACCACATACATATATAGGTATCCCCACCACATACATATATAGGTATCCTCACCACATACATATATAGGTATCCTCACCACACACATATATAGGTATCCCACCACACACATATATAGGTATCCCCACCACACACATCTATAGGTATCCCCACCACACACATCTATAGGTATCCCCACTACATACATATATATGTATCCCCACCACATACATATATAGGTATCCCCGCCACACACATATATAGGTATCCCCGCCACATACATATATAGGTATCCCCACCACACACATCTATAGGAATCCCCACCATATACATATATAGGTATCACCACCACACACATATATAGTTATCCCCACCACACACATATATAGGTATCCACGCCACATACATATATAGGTATCACCACCACACACATATATAGGTCTCCCCACCACATACATATATAGGTATCCCCACCACACACATCTATATGTATCCCCACCACACATAGATATATAGGTATCCCCGCCACACACATATATAGGTATCCCCACCACATACATATATAGGTATCCCCACCACTCACATATATAGGTATCCCCACCACATACATATATAGGTATCACCACCACACACATATAGGTATCCCCGCCACATACATATAGGTATCCCCACCACACACATATAGGTATCCCCACCACACACATATATAGGTATCACCACCACATACATATATAGGTATCCCCACCATATACTTATATAGGTATCCCCACCACATACATATATAGGTATCCCCACCACTCACATATATAGGTATCCCCACCACATACATATATAGGTATCACCACCACACACATATAGGTATCCCCGCCACATACATATAGGTATCCCCACCACACACATATAGGTATCCCCACCACACACATATATAGGTATCACCACCACATACATATATAGGTATCCCCACCACATACATATATAGGTATCCCCACCATATACTTATATAGGTATCCCCACCACATACATATATAGGTATCCCCACCACATACATCTATAGGTATCCCCACCACAAACATATATAGGTATCCCCACCACATACATATATAGCTATCCCCACCACATACATATATAGCTATCCCCACCACATACATCTATAGGTATCACCGCCACATACATCTATATGTATCCCCACCACATACATATATAGGTATCCCCGCCACACACATATATAGGTATCACCACCACACACATATAGGTATCACCACCACACACATATATAGGTATCCCCGCCACATACATATGTAGGTATCCCCACCACATACATATATAGGTATCCCCGCCACATAGATATGTAGGTATCCCCACCACATACATATATAGGTATCACCACCACACACATATATAGGTATCCCAACCACATACATATATAGGTATCCCCATCACATACATTTATAGGTATCCCCACCACACACATATATAGGTATCCCCACCACATACATATATAGGTATCCCCACCACATACATATATAGGTATCCCCACCACATACATCTATAAGTGTCCCCACCACACACATATATAGGTATCCCCACCATATACATCTATAGGTATCCCCACCACGCACATATATAGGTATCCCCACCACATACATATATAGGTATCCCCACCACATACATCTATAGGTATCCCCACCACATACATATATAGGTATCCCCACCACACAAATATATAGGTATCCCCACCACATACATATATAGGTATCACTACCACACAAATATATAGGTATCCCCACCACATACATATAGGTATCCCCACCACACACATATAGGAATCCCCACCACACACATCTATAGGTATCCCCACCACATACATATATAGGAATCCCCACCACACACATCTATAGGTATCACCACCACATACATATATAGGTATCCCCAACACATACATATATAGGTATGCCCACCACATACATATATAGGTATCCCCACCACATACATATATATGTTTCCCCACCACATACATCTATAGGTATCCCCACCACAAACATATATAGGTATCCCCACCACATACATATAAAGGTATCACCGCCACATACATCTATAGGTATCTCCACCACATACATATAAAGGTATCACCGCCACATACATCTATAGGTATCTCCACCACATACATATATAGGTATCCCCGCCACACACATATATATGTATTCCCACCACACACATATATAGGTATCACCACCACACACATATATAGGTATCCCCGCCACATACATATGTAGGTATCCCCACCACATACATATATAGGTATCACCACCACACACATATATAGGTATCCCCACCACATACATATATAGGTATCCCATCACATACATATATAGGTATCCCCATCACATACATCTCTATGTATTCCCACCACACACATATATAGGTATCCCCACCACATACATCTATAGGTATCCCCACCACGCACATATATAGGTATCCCCACCACATACATATATAGGTATACCCACCACATACATCTATAGGTATCCCCACCACATACATATATAGGTATCCCCACCACATACATATATAGGTATCCCCCCACATACATATATAGGTATCCCCACCACATACATCTATAGGTATCCCCACCACATACATATATAGGTATCCCCAACACATACATCTATAGGTATCCCCACCACACACATCTATAGGTATCCCCACCATACACATCTATAGGTATTCCCATCACACATATATATATAGGTATCCCCATCATACACATCTATATGTATCACCGCCACATATATATATAAGTAACCCCACCATACCCATATATATGTATCACCTCCACACTCATATATAGGTATCCGCACCATACACATCTATATGTATCACCGCCACACTCATATATAGGTATCCGCACCACATACATCTATATGTATCACCACCACATACATATATAGGTATCCCCACCACATACATCTATAGGTATCCGCACCACACACATCTATATGTATCACCACCACATACATATATAGGTATCCCCACCACACACATATATAGGTATCCCCACCACATACATATATAGGTATCCCCGCCACACACATATAGGTATCCTCATCACACACATATATAGGTATCCTCACCACACACATATATAGGTATCCCCGTCACATACATCTATAGGTATCACCACCACATACATCTATTGGTATCACCACCACATACATCTATAGATATCCCCACACATACATCTATAGGTATCCCCACCACATACATCTATAGGTATCCCCGCCACACACATCTATAGGTATCCTCACCACACACATATATAGGTATCCCCACCACATACATCTATAGGTATCCCCACCACACACATATATAGGTATCCCCACCACACACATATATAGGTATCCCCACCACATACATCTATAGGTATCCCCACCACACACATATAGGTATACCCGCCACACACATCTATAGGTATCACCACCACATACATCTATAGGTATTACCACCACATACATCTATAGGTATCACCACCACATACATATATAGGTATCCCCACCACATACATTTATAGGTATCCCCGCCACACACATCTATAGGTATTACCACCACATACATCTATAGGTATCACCACCACCACATACATCTATAGGCATACATACCACATACATCTATAGGTATTACCACCACATACATCTATAGGTATCCCCGCCACACTGATCTGTAGGTATCCTCACCACACACATATATAGGTATCCCCACCACATACATATATAGGTATCCCCACCACACACACATATAGGTATCACCACCACATACATCTATATGTATCCCCACCACATACATCTATAGGTAACCCCACCACATACATATATAGGTATCCCCACCACATACATCTATAGGTATCCCCACCACACACATATATAGGTATCAACACCACACACATATATAGGTATTACCACCACATACATCTATAGGTATCCCCACCACATACATATATAGGTATCCCCGCCACATACATATATAGGTATCCCCACCACACACATATATAGGTATCCCCACCACACACATATATAGGTATCCCCACCACACACATATATATAGGTATCCCCGCCACACACATATATGGGTATCCTCACCACATACATATATAGGTCTCCCCACCACATACATCTATAGGTATCCCTACCACACACATATATAGGTCTCCCCACCACATACATCAATTGGTATACCCACCACACACATCTATAGGTATCCTCACCACATACATATATAGGTATCCCCGCCACACACATATATAGGTATCCTCACCACATACATATATAGGTATCCTCACCACACACATCTATAGGTATCCCCACCACACACATATATAGGTATCGCAACCACACACATATATAGGTATCCCCACCACACACATATATAGGTATCCCCACCACACACATATATAGGTATCCCCACCACATACATATATAGGTATCCCCACCACACACATCTATAGGTATCCCCACCACACACATATATAGGTATCCCCACCACATACATATATAGGTATCCCCACCACATACATATAAAGGTATCACCACCACATACATATATAGGTATCCTCATCACACACATATATAGGTATCGCCACCACACACATATATAGGTATCCCCACCACACACATCTATAGGTATCCCCACCACACACATATATAGGTATCCCCACCACACACATATATAGGTATCCCCACCACATACATATATATGTATCACCACCACATACATATATAGGTATCCTCACCACACACATCTATAGGTATCCCACCACACACATATATAGGTATCCCCACCACACACATATATAGGTATCCCCACCACACACATCTATAGGTATCCCCACTACATACATATATATGTATCCCCACCACATACATATATAGGTATCCCCGCCACATACATATATAGGTATCCCCACCACATACATATATAGGTATCCCCACCACACACATATATAGTTATCGCCACCACACACATATATAGGTATCCCCACCACACACATATATATAGGTATCCCCACCACATACATATATAGGTCTCCACCACCTACATCTATAGGTATCCCCACCACACACATCTATTGGTATCGCCACCACGCACATATATTGGTATCACCACCACATACATATATAGGTATCCCCGCCACACACATATATAGGTATCCCCGCCACATACATATATAGGTATCCCCACCACACACATCTATAGGTATCCCCACCATATACATATATAGGTATCACCACCACACACATATATATGTATCCCCACCACATACATATATAGGTATCCCCGCCACATACATATATAGGTATCACCACCACACACATATATAGGTCTCCCCACCACATACATCTATAGGTATCCCCACCACACACATCTATATGTATCCCCACCACACACAGATCTATAGGTATCCCCACCACATACATATATAGGTATCCCCACCACACACATATATAGGTATCCCCACCACATACATATATATGTATCACCACCACACACATATAGGTATCCCCGCCACATACATATAGGTATCCCCACCACACACATATAGGTATTCCCACCACACACATATATAGGTATCACCACCACATACATATATATGTATCCCCAACACATGCATATATAGGTATCCCCACCATATACTTATATAGGTATCCCCACCACATACATATATAGGTATCCCCACCACATACATCTATAGGTATCCCCACCACAAACATATATAGGTATTCCCACCACATACATATATAGGTATCCCCACCACATACATATATAGCTATCCCCACCACATACATCTATAGGTATCACCGCCACATACATCTATAGGTATCCCCACCACATACATATATAGGTATCCCCGCCACACACATATATAGGTATCCCCACCACTCACATATATTGGTATCACCACCACACACATATATAGGTATCTCCGCCACATACATATGTAGGTATCCCCACCACATACATATATAGGAATCACCACCACACACATGTATAGGTATCCCCACCATATACATATATAGGTATCCCCATCACATACATTTATAGGTATCCCCACCACACACATATATAGGTATCCCCACCACATACATATATAGGTATCCCCACCACATACATATATAGGTATCCCCACCACATACATCTATAAGTGTCCCCACCACACACATATATAGGTATCCCCACCACATACATCTATAGGTATCCCCACCACGCACATATATAGGTATCCCCACCACATACATATATAGGTATCACCACCACACACATATAGATAGATAGATAGATACTTTATTGCGCAATCGCTATACGGATACAGGATATGGCAAAGAAAGAAAAAAACAAAAAAATATATACATAAACATGCAAATAAAATATATGACTAGAATATTTGTGCTGAGTGAATACAGTGTTATTGTCGTAATATTTCGGCTTCAATTAAATATTTACTTAGAGCTCTGCTCAGTTGTTTATCATTAGATTTGAATATTTCTTGAAGCTTTTGGCGCTCGTCTAACACATCGTAATTTGATATCACATTCTTCGCGTAACTGCTAAAGACTTGCCTAGGATTGTGGTACTTCGGGCAGTGTAATAAAAAGTGAGACTCATCTTCGATATGTTTATCTTTAGCCGGCATATTATGACTACATTGTTTGCAAGTTCGTTCCTCTACGGGGATTGGATTAGGTTTCACATGTATGCCTATTTCTATTTCTAACTTGTGCGAGCTTGTAACAAGTTTCGATATTGGACGTCTTTCATTTCGAGATAACGTTGTTAAATAAGAAGCCCTTGTTTCAAAATCTGTTTTGATTTTTCCCATAAATTCTAATTTACTATTTTCTGCACATGCACCTTATATACCAAGGTGCCTCCATGCTTGTCGGAAATGGTCTTTTAATCGGGATTGAAATTTCTCCCCAAAAGTATCTATGTCGACTGATTTTGGTGATTCCCACACGTACCCAAATCCATATTTATATAAGTTATTTTTAATACACTGTAACCACTCATTATCTGCATCACAAGATATCAATTTTATAAGTATCCTCACCACATACATATATAGGTCTCCCCACCACATACATCTATAGGTATCCCCACCACACACATATATAGGTCTCCCCACCACACACATATATAGGTATCCCCACCACACACATATATATAGGTATCCCCGCCACACACATATATAGGTATCCTCACCACATACATATATAGGTCTCCCCACCACATACATCTATAGGTATCCCCACCACACACATATATAGGTCTCCCCACCACATACATCAATAGGTATTCCCACCACACACATCTATAGGTATCCTCACCACATACATATATAGGTATCCCCGCCACACACATATATAGGTATCCTCACCACACACATCTATAGGTATCCCCACCACACACATATATAGGTATCGCCACCACACACATATATAGGTATCCCCACCACACACATCTATAGGTATCCCCACCACATACATATATAGGTATCACCACCACACACATATAGATAGATAGATAGATACTTTATTGCGCAATCGCTATACGGATACAGGATATGGCAAAGAAAGAAAAAAACAAAAAAATATATACATAAACATGCAAATAAAATATATGACTAGAATATTTGTGCTGAGTGATTACAGTGTTATTGTCGTAATATTTCGGCTTCAATTAAATATTTACTTAGAGCTCTGCTCAGTTGTTTATCATTAGATTTGAATATTTCTTGAAGCTTTTGGCGCTCGTCTAACACATTGTAATTTGATATCACATTCTTCGCGTAACTGCTAAAGACTTGCCTAGGATTGTGGTACTTCGGGCAGTGTAATAAAAAGTGAGACTCATCTTCGATATGTTTATCTTTAGCCGGCATATTATGACTACATTGTTTGCAAGTTCGTTCCTCTACGGGGATTGGATTAGGTTTCACATGTATGCCTATTTCTATTTCTAACTTGTGCGAGCTTGTAACAAGTTTCGATATTGGACGTCTTTCATTTCGAGATAACGTTGTTAAATAAGAAGCCCTTGTTTCAAAATCTGTTTTGATTTTTCCCATAAATTCTAATTTACTATTTTCTGCACATGCACCTTATATATCAAGGTGCCTCCATGCTTGTCGGAAATGGTCTTTTAATCGGGATTGAAATTTCTCCCCAAAAGTATCTATGTCGACTGATTTTGGTGATTCCCACACGTACCCAAATCCATATTTATATAAGTTATTTTTAATACACTGTAACCACTCATTATCTGCATCACAAGATATCAATTTTATAAGTATCCTCACCACATACATATATAGGTCTCCCCACCACATACATCTATAGGTATCCCCACCACACACATATATAGGTCTCCCCACCACACACATATATAGGTATCCCCACCACACACATATATATAGGTATCCCCGCCACACACATATATAGGTATCCTCACCACATACATATATAGGTCTCCCCACCACATACATCTATAGGTATCCCCACCACACACATATATAGGTCTCCCCACCACATACATCAATAGGTATTCCCACCACACACATCTATAGGTATCCTCACCACATACATATATAGGTATCCCCGCCACACACATATATAGGTATCCTCACCACACACATCTATAGGTATCCCCACCACACACATATATAGGTATCGCCACCACACACATATATAGGTATCCCCACCACCCACATCTATAGGTATCCCCACCACACACATATATAGGTATCCCCCCACATACATATATAGGTATCCCCACCACACACATCTATAGGTATCCCCACCACACACATATATAGGTATCCCCACCACATACATATATAGGTATCCCCACCACATACATATATAGGTATCACCACCACATACATATATAGGTATCCTCACCACACACATATATAGGTATCGCCACCACACACATATATAGGTATCCCCACCACACACATCTATAGGTATCCCCACCACACACATATATAGGTATCCCCACCACACACATATATAGGTATCCCCACCACATACATATATATGTATCACCACCACATACATATATAGGTATCCTCACCACACACATCTATAGGTATCCCACCACACACATATATAGGTATCCCCACCACACACATATATAGGTATCCCCACCACACACATCTATAGGTATCCCCACTACATACATATATATGTATCCCCACCACATACATATATAGGTATCCCCGCCACATACATATATAGGTATCCCCACCACATACATATATTTGTATCCCCACCACACACATATATAGGTATCGCCACCACACACATATATAGGTATCCCCACCACACACATATGTATAGGTATCCCCACCACATACATATATAGGTCTCCACCACATACATCTATAGGTATCCCCACCACACACATCTATAGGTATCGCCACCACACACATATATTGGTATCACCACCACATACATATATAGGTAACCCCGCCACACACATATATAGGTATCCCCGCCACATACATATATAGGTATCCCCACCACACACATCTATAGGTATCCCCACCATATACATATATAGGTATCACCACCACACACATATATATGTATCCCCACCACACACATTTATAGGTATCCCCGCCACATACATATATAGGTATCACCACCACACACATATATAGGTCTCCCCACCACATACATCTATAGGTATCCCCACCACACACATCTATATGTATCCCCACCACACACAGATCTATAGGTATCCCCACCACATACATATATAGGTATCCCCACCACACACATATATAGGTATCCCCACCACATACATATATATGTATCACCACCACACACATATAGGTATCCCCGCCACATACATATAGGTATCCCCACCACACACATATAGGTATCCCCACCACACACATATATAGGTATCACCACCACATACATATATATGTATCCCCAACACATACATATATAGGTATCCCCACCATATACTTATATAGGTATCCCCACCACATACATATATAGGTATCCCCACCACATACATCTATACGTATCCCCACCACAAACATATATAGGTATCCCCACCACATACATATATAGGTATCCCCACCACATACATATATAGCTATCCCCACCACATACATCTATAGGTATCACCGCCACATACATCTATAGGTATCCCCACCACATACATATATAGGTATCCCCGCCACACACATATATAGGTATCCCCACCACACACATATATTGGTATCACCACCACACACATATATAGGTATCCCCGCCACATACATATGTAGGTATCCCCACCACATACATATATAGGAATCACCACCACACACATATATAGGTATCCCCACCATATACATATATAGGTATCCCCATCACATACATTTATAGGTATCCCCACCACACACATATATAGGTATCCCCACCACATACATATATAGGTATCCCTACCACATACATATATAGGTATCCCCACCACATACATCTATAAGTGTCCCCACCACACACATATATAGGTATCCCCACCACATACATCTATAGGTATCCCCACCACGCACATATATAGGTATCACCACCACATACATATATAGGTATCGCCACCACACACATATATAGGTATCCCCACCACACACATCTATAGGTATCCCCACCACTCACATATATAGGTATCCCCACCACACACATATATAGGTATCCCCACCACATACATATATATGTATCACCACCACATACATATATAGGTATCCTCACCACACACATCTATAGGTATCCCACCACACACATATATAGGTATCCCCACCGCACACATATATAGGTATCCCCACCACACACATCTATAGGTATCCCCACTACATACATATATATGTATCCCCACCACATACATATATAGGTATCCCCGCCACATACATATATAGGTATCCCCACCACATACATATATAGGTATCCCCACCACACACATATATAGGTATCGCCACCACACACATATATAGGTATCCCCACCACACACATATATATAGGTATCCCCACCACATACATATATAGGTCTCCACCACATACATCTATAAGTATCCCCACCACACACATCTATAGGTATCGCCACCACACACATATATTGGTATCACCACCACATACATATATAGGTATCCCCGCCACACACATATATAGGTATCCCCGCCACATACATATATAGGTATCCCCACCACACACATCTATAGGTATCCCCACCATATACATATATAGGTATCACCACCACACATATATATATGTATCCCCACCACACACATATATAGGTATCCCCGCCACATACATATATAGGTATCACCACCACACACATATATAGGTCTCCCCACCACATACATCTATAGGTATCCCCACCACACACATCTATATGTATCCCCACCACACACAGATCTATAGGTATCCCCACCACATACATATATAGGTATCCCCACCACACACATATATAGGTATCCCCACCACATACATATATATGTATCACCACCACACACATATAGGTATCCCCGCCACATACATATAGGTATCCCCACCACACACATATATAGGTATCCCCACCACACACATATATATAGGTATCCCCACCACATACATATATAGGTCTCCACCACATACATCTATAGGTATCCCCACCACACACATCTATAGGTATCGCCACCACACACATATATTGGTATCACCACCACACACATATATAGGTATCACCACCACATACATATATATGTATCCCCAACACATACATATATAGGTATCCCCACCATATACTTATATAGGTATCCCCACCACATACATATATAGGTATCCCCACCACATACATCTATAGGTATCCCCACCACAAACATATATAGGTATCCCCACCACATACATATATAGGTATCCCCACCACATACATATATAGCTATCCCCACCACATACATCTATAGGTATCACCGCCACATACATCTATAGGTATCCCCACCACATACATATATAGGTATCTTCGCCACACACATATATAGGTATCCCCACCACACACATATATTGGTATCACCACCACACACATATATAGGTATCCCCGCCACATACATATGTAGGTATCCCCACCACATACATATATAGGAATCACCACCACACACATATATAGGTATCCCCACCATATACATATATAGGTATCCCCATCACATACATTTATAGGTATCCCCACCACACACATATATAGGTATCCCCACCACATACATATATAGGTATCCCTACCACATACATATATAGGTATCCCCACCACATACATCTATAAGTGTCCCCACCACACACATATATAGGTATCCCCACCACATACATCTATAGGTATCCCCACCACGCACATATATAGGTATCACCACCACATACATATATTGGTACACCACCACACACATATAGATAGATAGATAGATAGATAATTTATTGCGCAATCGCTATACGGATACAGGATATGGCAAAGAAAGCAAAAAACAAAAAAATATATACATAAACATGCAAATAAAATATATGTCTAGAATATTTGTGCTGAGTGATTACAGTGTTATTGTCGTAATATTTCGGCTTCAATTAAATATTTACTTAGAGCTCTGCTCAGTTGTTTATCATTAGATTTGAATATTTCTTGAAGCTTTTGGCGCTCGTCTAACACATCGTAATTTGATATCACATTCTTCGCGTAACTGCTAAAGACTTGCCTAGGATTGTGGTACTTCGGGCAGTGTAATAAAAAGTGAGACTCATCTTCGATATGTTTATCTTTAGCCGGCATATTATGACTACATTGTTTGCAAGTTCGTTCCTCTACGGGGATTGGATTAGGTTTCACATGTCTGCCTATTTCTATTTCTAGCTTGTGCGAGCTTGTAACAAGTTTCGATATTGGACGTCTTTCATTTCGAGATAACGTTGTTAAATAAGAAGCCCTTGTTTCAAAATCTGTTTTGATTTTTCCCATAAATTCTAATTTACTATTTTCTGCACATGCACCTTATATATCAAGGTGCCTCCATGCTTGTCGGAAATGGTCTTTTAACCGGGATTGAAATTTCTCCCCAAAAGTATCTATGTTGACTGATTTTGGTGATTCCCACACGTACCCAAATCCATATTTATATAAGTTATTTTTAATACACTGTAACCACTCATTATCTGCATCACAAGAAATCAATTTTATAAGTATCCCCGCCACATACATATAGGTATCCGCACCACACACATATAGGTATCCCCACCACACACATCTATAGGTATCACCTCCACATACATATAGAGGTATCCCCAACACATACATATATAGGTATCCCCACCACATACATATATAGGTATCCCCACCACATACATATATAGTTATCCCCGCCACACACATATATAGGTATCCCCACCACATACATATATAGGTATCCCCACCACATACATATATAGGTATCACCATCACACACATATATAGGTATCCCCACCACATACATATATTGGTATCCCACCACATACATCTATAGGTATCCCCACCGCACACATATATAGGTATCCCCATCACATACATATATAGGTATCCCCACCACATACATATATAGGTATCCCCACCGCATACATCTATATGTATCCCCACCACACACATATATAGGTATCCCCACCACATACATCTATAGGTATCCCCACCACACACATATATAGGTATCACCACCACATACATATATAGGTATCCCCACCACATACATCTATATGTATCCCCACCACATACATATATAGGTATCCCCACCACATACATCTATAGGTATCCCCACCACATACATATATAGGTATCCCCACCACATACATATATAGATATCCCCACCACATACATATATAGGTATCCCCATCACATACATATATAGGTATCCCAACCACATACATCTATAGGTATCCCCACCACACACATCTATATGTATCACCACCACACACATCTATAGGTATCCCCACCAAACACATATATAGGTATCCCCACCATACACATCAATATGTATCACCGCCACACACATATATAGGTATCCCCACCACATACATCTATAGGTATCCCCACCATAGACATCTATAGGTATCCCCACCATACACATCTATATGTATAACCGCCACACTCATATATAGGTATCCCCACCACATACATCTATAGGTATCACCACCACATACATATATAGGTATCCCCACCACATAAATATATAGGTATCCCCACCACACACATCTATATGTATCACCACCACATACATATGTAGGTATCCCCACCACACACATATATAGGTATCCCACCACATACATATATAGGTATCCCCACCACACACATATAGGTATCCTCACCACACACATATATAGGTATCCTCACCACACACATATATAGGTATCCCCGCCACATACATCTATAGGTATAACCACCACATACATCTATAGTTATCACCACCACATACATCTATCGGTATCCACACCACATACATCTATATGTATCCCCACCACATACATCTATATGTATCCCCGCCACACACATCTATAGGTATCCTCACCACACACATATATAGGTATCCCCACCACATACATCTATAGGTATCCCCACCACACACATATAGGTATCCCCGCCACACACATCTATAGGTATCACCTCCACATACATCTACAGGTATCACCACAACATACATCTATAGGTATCCCCACCACATACATCTATAGGTATCCCCACCACACACATATATAGGTATCACCACCACATACATATATAGGTATCACCGCCAAACACATATATAGGTATTCCCGCCACATACATATATAGGTATCCTCACCACACACATCTATATGTATCCCCACCACACACATATATAGGTATCCCCACCATACACATATATAGGTATCCCCACCACATACATCTCTAGGTATCACCACCACACACATATATAGGTATCCCCACCACACACATATATAGGTATCACCACCACGTACATATATAGGTATCCCCGCCACACACATATATAGGTATCCCCACCACACACATATATATAGGTATCCCCGCCACACACATATATAGGTATCCCCACCACATACATATATAGGTATCACCACCACATACATATATAGGTATCCTCACCACACATATATATAGGTATCCCCACCACACACATATATAGGTATCCCCACCACACACATCTATAGGTATCCCCACCACATACATATATAGGTATCCCCACCACATACATATATAGGTATCCCCACCACATACATATATAGGTATCCCCACCACATACATATATAGGTATCCCCACCACATACATATATAGGTATCCCCACCACACACATATATAGGTATCCCCACCACATACATATATAGGTATCACCACCACATACATATATAGGTATCCCCACCACACACATATATAGGTATCCCCGCCACATACATATATAGGTATCACCACCATACACACATATAGGTCTCCACACCACATACATCTATAGGTATCCCAACCACACACATCTATATGTATCCCAAACACACGCATCTATAGGTATCCCCACCACATACATATATAGGTATCCCCACCACATACATATATATGTATCCCCACCACATACATATATAGGTATCCCCACCACATACATATATAGGTATCCCCACCTCATACATATATAGGTATCCCCACCACATACATATATAGGTATCCCCACCACATACATATATAGGTATCCCCACCACATACATATATAGGTATCACCACCATACACATATATAGGTCTCCCCACCACATACATCTATAGGTATCCCAACCACACACATCTATATGTATCCCAACCACACGCATCTATAGGTATCCCCACCACACACATATATAGGTATCCCCACCACACACATCTATAGGTATCCCCGCCACACACATCTATAGGTATCCCCACCACATACATATATAGGTATCCCCACCACACATATATATGTATCCCCACCAAATACATATATAGGTATCACCACCACACACATATAAGTATCCCCGCCACATACATATAGGTATCCCCACCACACACATATAGGTATCCCCACCACACACATCTATAGGTATCACCACCACATACATATAGAGGTATCCCCAACACATACATATATAGGTATCCCCACCACATACATATATAGGTATCCCCACCACATACATATATAGTTATTCCCGCCACACACATATATAGGTATCCCCAGCACACACATATATAGGTATCCCCACCACATACATATATAGGTATCACCATCACACACATATATAGGTATCCCCACCACATACATATATTGGTATCCCACCACATACATCTATAGGTATCCCCACCGCACACATATATAGGTATCCCCATCACATACATATATAGGTATCCCCACCACATACATATATAGGTATCCCCACCACATACATCTATATGTATCCCCACCACACACATATATAGGTATCCCCACCACATACATCTATAGGTATCCCCACCACACATATATATAGGTATCCCCACCACATACATATATAGGTATCCCCACCACATATATCTATATGTATCCCCACCACATACATATATAGGTATCCCCACCACATACATATATAGGTATCCCCACCACATACATATATAGGTATCCCCACCACATACATATATAGGTATCCCCACCACATACATCTATAGGTATCCCCACCACACACATCTATATGTATCACCACCACACACATCTATAGGTATCCCCACCACACACATATATAGGTATCCCCACCATACACATCAATATGTATCACCGCCACACACATATATAGGTATCCCCACCACACACATATATATAGGTATCCCCGCCACACACATATATAGGTATCCCCACCACACACATCTATAGGTATCCCCACCACATACATATATAGGTATCCCCACCACATACATATATAGGTATCCCCACCACATACATATATAGGTATCCCCACCACATACATATATAGGTATCCCCACCACATACATATATAGGTATCCCACCACACACATATATAGGTATCCCCACCACACACATCTATATGTATCACCACCACACACATCTATAGGTATCCCCACCAAACACATATATAGGTATCCCCACCATACTCATCAATATGTATCACCGCCACACACATATATAGGTATACCCACCTCATACATCTATAGGTATCCCCACCATACACATCTATAGGTATCCCCACCATACACATCTATATGTATAACCGCCACACTCATATATAGGTATCCCCACCACATACATCTATAGGTATCACCACCACATACATTTATAGGTATCCCCACCACATAAATATATAGGTATCCCCACCACACACATCTATATGTATCACCACCACATACATATGTAGGTATCCCCACCACACACATATATAGGTATCCCACCACATACATATATAGGTATTCCCACCACACACATATAGGTATCCTCACCACACACATATATAAGTATCCTCACCACACACATCTATAGGTATCCCCACCACACACATATATAGGTATCACCACCACGTACATATATAGGTATCCCCGCCACACACATATATAGGTATCCCCACCACACACATATATATAGGAATCCCCGCCACACACATATATAGGTATCGCCACCACATACATATATAGGTATCCCCACCACATACATCTATAGGTATCCCCACCACACACATCTATATGTATCACCACCACACACATCTATAGGTATCCCCACCAAACACATATATATGTATCCCCACCATACACATCAATACGTATCACCGCCACACACATATATAGGTATCCCCACCTCATACATCTATAGGTGTCCCCACCACACACATATAGGTATCCCCGCCACACACATCTATAGGTATCACCTCCACATACATCTACAGGTATCACCACAACATACATCTATAGGTATCCCCACCACATACATCTATAGGTATCCCCACCACACACATATATAGGTATCACCACCACATACATATATAGGTATCGCCGCCAAACACATATATAGGTATTCCCGCCACATACATATATAGGTATCCTCACCACACACATCTATATGTATCCCCACCACGCACATATATAGGTATCCCCACCATACACATATATAGGTATCCCCACCACATACATCTATAGGTATCACCACCACACACATATATAGGTATCCCCACCACACACATATATAGGTATCACCACCACGTACATATATAGGTATTCCCGCCACACACATATATAGGTATCCCCACCACACACATATATATAGGTATCCCCGCCACACACATATATAGGTATCCCCACCACATACATATATAGGTATCACCACCACATACATATATAGGTATCCTCACCACAGACATATATAGGTATCCCCACCACACACATATATAGGTATCCCCACCACACACATCTATAGGTATCCCCACCACATACATATATAGGTATCCCCACCACATACATATATAGGTATCCCCACCACATACATATATAGGTATCCCCACCACATACATATATAGGTATCCCCACCACATACATATATAGGTATCCCCACCACACACATATATAGGTATCCCCACCACATACATATATAGGTATCACCACCACATACATATATAGGTATCCCCACCACACACATATATAGGTATCCCCGCCACATACATATATAGGTATCACCACCATACACATATATAGGTCTCCCCACCACATACATCTATAGGTATCCCAACCACACACATCTATATGTATCCCAACCACACGCATCTATAGGTATCCCCACCACATACATATATAGGTATCCCCACCACATACATATATAGGTATCCCCACCACATACATATATAGGTATCCCCACCACATACATATATAGGTATCCCCACCTCATACATATATAGGTATCCCCACCACATACATATATAGGTATCCCAACCACATACATATATAGGTATCACCACCATACACATATATAGGTCTCCCCACCACATACATCTATAGGTATCCCAACCACACACATCTATATGTATCCCAACCACACGCATCTATAGGTATCCCCACCACACACATATATAGGTATCCCCACCACACACATCTATAGGTATCCCCGCCACACACATCTATAGGTATCCCCACCACATACATATATAGGTATCCCCACCACACATATATATGTATCCCCACCAAATACATATATAGGTATCACCACCACACACATATAAGTATCCCCGCCACATACATATAGGTATCCCCACCACACACATATAGGTATCCCCACCACACACATCTATAGGTATCACCACCACATACATATAGAGGTATCCCCAACACATACATATATAGGTATCCCCACCACATACATATATAGGTATCCCCACCACATACATATATAGTTATTCCCGCCACACACATATATAGGTATCCCCAGCACACACATATATAGGTATCCCCACCACATACATATATAGGTATCACCATCACACACATATATAGGTATCCCCACCACATACATATATTGGTATCCCACCACATACATCTATAGGTATCCCCACCGCACACATATATAGGTATCCCCATCACATACATATATAGGTATCCCCACCACATACATATATAGGTATCCCCACCACATACATCTATATGTATCCCCACCATACACATATATAGGTATCCCCACCACATACATCTATAGGTATCCCCACCACACATATATATAGGTATCCCCACCACATACATATATAGGTATCCCCACCACATATATCTATATGTATCCCCACCACATACATATATAGGTATCCCCACCACATACATATATAGGTATCCCCACCACATACATATATAGGTATCCCCACCACATACATATATAGGTATCCCCACCACATACATCTATAGGTATCCCCACCACACACATCTATATGTATCACCACCACACACATCTATAGGTATCCCCACCACACACATATATAGGTATCCCCACCATACACATCAATATGTATCACCGCCACACACATATATAGGTATCCCCACCACACACATATATATAGGTATCCCCGCCACACACATATATAGGTATCCCCACCACACACATCTATAGGTATCTCCACCACATACATATATAGGTATCCCCACCACATACATATATAGGTATCCCCACCACATACATATATAGGTATCCCCACCACATACATATATAGGTATCCCCACCACATACATATATAGGTATCCCACCACACACATATATAGGTATCCCCACCACACACATCTATATGTATCACCACCACACACATCTATAGGTATCCCCACCAAACACATATATAGGTATCCCCACCATACTCATCAATATGTATCACCGCCACACACATATATAGGTATACCCACCTCATACATCTATAGGTATCCCCACCATACACATCTATAGGTATCCCCACCATACACATCTATATGTATAACCGCCACACTCATATATAGGTATCCCCACCACATACATCTATAGGTATCACCACCACATACATTTATAGGTATCCCCACCACATAAATATATAGGTATCCCCACCACACACATCTATATGTATCACCACCACATACATATGTAGGTATCCCCACCACACACATATATAGGTATCCCACCACATACATATATAGGTATTCCCACCACACACATATAGGTATCCTCACCACACACATATATAAGTATCCTCACCACACACATCTATAGGTATCCCCACCACACACATATATAGGTATCACCACCACGTACATATGTAGGTATCCCCGCCACACACATATATAGGTATCCCCACCACACACATATATATAGGTATCCCCGCCACACACATATATAGGTATCCCCACCACATACATATATAGGTATCCCCACCACATACATCTATAGGTATCCCCACCACACACATCTATATGTATCACCACCACACACATCTATAGGTATCCCCACCAAACACATATATAGGTATCCCCACCATACACATCAATACGTATCACCGCCACACACATATATAGGTATCCCCACCTCATACATCTATAGGTATCCCCACCATACACATCTATAGGTATCCACACCATACACATCTATATGTATAACCGCCACACTCATATATAGGTATCCCCACCACATACATCTATAGGTATCACCACCACATACATATATAGGTATCCCCACCACATAAATATATAGGTATCCCCACCACACACATCTATATGTATCACCACCACATACATATGTAGGTATCCCCACCACACACATATATTGGTATCCCGCCACATACATATATAGGTATCCCCACCACACACATATAGGTATCCTCACCACACACATATATAGGTTTCCCCACCACACACATATATAGGTATCCCCGCCACATACATCTATAGGTTTAACCACCACATACATCTATAGTTATCACCACCACATACATCTATCGGTATCCACACCACATACATCTATAGGTATCCCCACCACATACATCTATATGTATCCCCGCCACACACATCTATAGGTATCCTCACCACACACATATATAGGTATCCCCACCACATACATCTATAGGTATCCCCACCACACACATATAGGTATCCCCGCCACACACATCTATAGGTATCACCTCCACATACATCTATAGGTATCGCCACAACATACATCTATAGGTATCCCCACCACATACATCTATAGGTATCCCCACCACACACATATATAGGTATCACCACCACATACATATATAGGTATCACCGCCAAACACATATATAGGTATTCCCGCCACATACATATATAGGTATCCTCCCCACATACATCTATATGTATCCCCACCACACACATATATAGGTATCCCCACCACACACATCTATATGTATCCCCACCACATACATCTATAGGTATCACCACCACACACATCTATAGGTATACCCACCACACCCATATATAGGTATTACCACCACGTACATAAATAGGTATCCCCGCCACACACATATATAGGTATCCCCACCACACACATATATATAGGTATCCCCGCCACACACATATATAGGTATCCCCACCACATACATATATAGGTATCACCACCACATACATATATAGGTATCCTCACCACACACATCTATAGGCATCCCCACCACACACATATATAGGTATCCCCACCACACACATCTATAGGTATCCCCACCACATACATATATAGGTATCCCCACCACATACATATATAAGTATCCCCGCCACATACATATATAGGTATCCCCACCACATACATATATAGGTATCCCCACCACACACATATATAGGTATCCCCACCACACACATATATAGGTATCCCCACCACACACATATATAGGTATCCCCAACACATACATATATAAGTCTCCCCACCACATACATCTATAGTATCCCCACCACACACATCTATATGTATCCCCACCACACACATATATAGGTATCACCACCACATACATATATAGGTATCTCCGCCACACACATATATAGGTATTCCCGCCACATACATATATAGGTATCCTCACCACACACATATATAGGTATCCCCACCACATACATATATAGGTATCACCACCACATAGATATATAGGTATCCCCACCACGCACATATATAGGTATCCCCGCCACATACATATATAGGTATCACCACCATACACATATATAGGTCTCCCCACCACATACATCTATAGGTATCCCAACCACACACATCTATATGTATCCCAACCACACGCATCTATAGGTATCCCCACCACACACATATATAGGTATCCCCACCACACACATCTATAGGTATCCCCGCCACACACATCTATAGGTATCCCCACCACATACATATATAGGTATCCCCACCACACATATATATGTATCCCCACCAAATACATATATAGGTATCACCACCACACACATATAAGTATCCCCGCCACATACATATAGGTATCCCCACCACACACATATAGGTATCCCCACCACACACATCTATAGGTATCACCACCACATACATATAGAGGTATCCCCAACACATACATATATAGGTATCCCCACCACATACATATATAGGTATCCCCACCACATACATATATAGTTATTCCCGCCACACACATATATAGGTATCCCCAGCACACACATATATAGGTATCCCCACCACATACATATATAGGTATCACCATCACACACATATATAGGTATCCCCACCACATACATATATTGGTATCCCACCACATACATCTATAGGTATCCCCACCGCACACATATATAGGTATCCCCATCACATACATATATAGGTATCCCCACCACATACATATATAGGTATCCCCACCACATACATCTATATGTATCCCCACCACACACATATATAGGTATCCCCACCACATACATCTATAGGTATCCCCACCACACATATATATAGGTATCCACACCACATACATATATAGGTATCCCCACCACATACATCTATATGTATCCCCACCACATACATATATAGGTATCCCCACCACATACATATATAGGTATCCCCACCACATACATATATAGGTATCACCACCACATACATATATAGGTATCCCCACCACATACATCTATAGGTATCCCCACCACACACATCTATATGTATCACCACCACACACATCTATAGGTATCCCCACCACACAGATATATAGGTATCCCCACCATACACATCAATATGTATCACCGCCACACACATATGTAGGTATCCCCACCACACACATATATATAGGTATCCCCGCCACACACATATATAGGTATCCCCACCACATACATATATAGGTATCACCACCACATACATATATAGGTATCCTCACCACACACATATATAGGTATCCCCACCACACACATATATAGGTATCCCCACCACACACATCTATAGGTATCCCCACCACATACATATATAGGTATCCCCACCACATACATATATAGGTATCCCCACCACATACATATATAGGTATCCCCACCACATACATATATAGGTATCCACACCACACACATATATAGGTATCCCCACCACATACATATATAGGTATCCCCACCACACACATATATAGGTATCCCCACCACACACATCTATATGTATCACCACCACACACATCTATAGGTATCCCCACCAAACACATATATAGGTATCCCCACCATACTCATCAATATGTATCACCGCCACACACATATATAGGTATACCCACCTCATACATCTATAGGTATCCCCACCATACACATATATAGGTATCCCCACCATACACATCTATATGTATAACCGCCACACTCATATATAGGTATCCCCACCACATACATCTATAGGTATCACCACCACATACATTTATAGGTATCCCCACCACATAAATATATAGGTATCCCCACCACACACATCTATATGTATCACCACCACATACATATGTAGGTATCCCACCACACACATATATAGGTATCCCACCACATACATATATAGGTATTCCCACCACACACATATAGGTATCCTCACCACACACATATATAAGTATCCTCACCACAGACATCTATAGGTATCCCCACCACACACATATATAGGTATCACCACAACGTACATATATAGGTATCCCCGCCACACACATATATAGGTATCCCCACCACACACATATATATAGGTATCCCCGCCACACACATATATAGGTATCCCCACCACATACATATATAGGTATCCCCACCACATACATCTATAGGTATCCCCACCACACACATCTATATGTATCACCACCACACACATCTATAGGTATCCCCACCAAACACATATATAGGTATCACCACCATACACATCAATACGTATCCCCACCAAACACATATATAGGTATCCCCACCATACACATCAATACGTATCACCGCCACACACATATATAGGTATCCCCACCTCATACATCTATAGGTATCCCCACCATACACATCTATAGGTATCCCCACCATACACATCTATATGTATAACCGCCACACTCATATATAGGTATCCCCACCACATACATCTATAGGTATCACCACCACATACATATATAGGTATCCCCACCACATAAATATATAGGTATCCCCACCACACACATCTATATGTATCACCACCACATACATATGTAGGTATCCCCACCACACACATATATTGGTATCCCGCCACATACATATATAGGTATCCCCACCACACACATATAGGTATCCTCACCACACACATATATAGGTATCCCCACCACACACATATATAGGTATCCCCGCCACATACATCTATAGGTTTAACCACCACATACATCTATAGTTATCACCACCACATACATCTATCGGTATCCACACCACATACATCTATAGGTATCCCCACCACATACATCTATATGTATCCCCGCCACACACATCTATAGGTATCCTCACCACACACATATATAGGTATCCCCACCACATACATCTATAGGTATCCCCACCACACACATATAAGTATCCCCGCCACACACATCTATAGGTATCACCTCCACATACATCTATAGGTATCACCACAACATACATATATAGGTATCCCCACCACATACATCTATAGGTATCCCCACCACACACATATATAGGTATCACCACCACATACATATATAGGTATCACCGCCAAACACATATATAGGTATTCCCGCCACATACATATATAGGTATCCTCACCACACACATCTATATGTATCCCCACCACACACATATATAGGTATCCCCACCACACACATCTATATGTATCCCCACCACATACATTTATAGGTATCACCACCACACACATCTATAGGTATCCCCACCACACACATATATAGGTATTACCACCACGTAGATATATAGGTAATCCCGCCACACACATATATAGGTATCCCCACCACACACATATATATAGGTATCCCCGCCACACACATATATAGGTATCCCCACCACATACATATATAGGTATCACCACCACATACATATATAGGTATCCTGACCACACACATCTATAGGCATCCCCACCACACACATATATAGGTATCCCCACCACACACATCTATAGGTATCCCCACCACATACATATATAGGTATCCCCACCACATACATATATAAGTATTCCCGCCACATACATATATAGGTATCCCCACCACATACATATATAGGTATCCCCACCACACACATATATAGGTATCCCCACCACACACATATATAGGTATCCCCACCACACACATATATAGGTATCCCCAACACATACGTATATAGGTCTCCCCACCACATACATCTATAGTATCCCCACCACACACATCTATATGTATCCCCACCACACACATATATAGGTATCACCACCACATACATATATATGTATCTCCGCCACACACATATATAGGTATTCCCGCCACATACATATATAGGTATCCTCACCACACACATATATAGGTATCCCCACCACATACATATATAGGTATCACCACCACATACATATATAGGTATCCCCACCACACACATATATAGGTATCCCCGCCACATACATATATAGGTATCACCACCATACACATATATAGGTCTCCCCACCACATACATCTATAGGTATCCCAACCACACACATCTATATGTATCCCAACCACACGCATCTATAGGTATCCCCACCACACACATATCTGGTATCCCCACCACACACATCTATAGGTATCCCCGCCACACACATCTATAGGTATCCCCACCACATACATATATAGGTATCCCCACCACACATATATATGTATCCCCACCAAATACATATATAGGTATCACCACCACACACATATAAGTATCCCCGCCACATACATATAGGTATCCCCACCACACACATATAGGTATCCCCACCACACACATCTATAGGTATCACCACCACATACATATAGAGGTATCCCCAACACATACATATATAGGTATCCCCACCACATACATATATACGTATCCCCACCACATACATATATAGTTATTCCCGCCACACACATATATAGGTATCCCCAGCACACACATATATAGGTATCCCCACCACATACATATATAGGTATCACCATCACACACATATATAGGTATCCCCACCACATACATATATTGGTATCCCACCACATACATCTATAGGTATCCTCACCGCACACATATATAGGTATCCCCATCACATACATATATAGGTATCCCCACCACATACATATATAGGTATCCCCACCACATACATCTATATGTATCCCCACCACACACATATATAGGTATCCCCACCACATACATCTATAGGTATCCCCACCACACATAAATATAGGTATCCCCACCACATACATATATAGGTATCCCCACCACATACATCTATATGTATCCCCACCACATACATATATAGGTATCCCCACCACATACATATATAGGTTTCCCCACCACATACATATATAGGTATCCCCACCACATACATATATAGGTATCCCCACCACATACATCTATAGGTATCCCCACCACACACATCTATATGTATCACCACCACACACATCTATAGGTATCCCCACCACACACATATATAGGTATTCCCACCATACACATCAATATGTATCACCGCCACACACATATATAGGTATCCCCACCACATACATCTATAGGTATCCCCACCATACACATCTATAGGTATCCCCACCATACACATCCATATGTATAACCGCCACACTCATATATAGGTATCCCCACTACATACATCTATAGGTATCACCACCACATACATATATAGGTATCCCCACCACATAAATCTATAGGTATCCCCACCACACACATCTATAGGTATCCCCACCACATACATATATAGGTATCCCCACCACACACATATAGGTATCCTCACCACACACATATATAGGTATCCTCACCACACACATATATAGGTATCCCCGCCACATACATCTATAGGTATCACCACCACACACATATATAGGTATCACCACCACATACATCTATAGGTATCCCCACCACATACATCTATATGTATCCCCACCACACACATCTATATGTATCCCCGCCACACACATCTATAGGTATCCTCACCACACACATATATAGGTATCCCCACCACATACATCTATAGGTATCCCCACCACATACATCTATAGGTATCCCCACCACACACATATATATGTATAACCGCCACACTCATATATAGGTATCCTCACCACATACATCTATAGGTATCACCACCACATACATATATAGGTATCCCCACCACATAAATATATAGGTATCCCCACCACACACATCTATATGTATCACCACCACATACATATGTAGGTATCCCCACCACACACATATATAGGTATCCCAACACATACATATATAGGTATCCCCACCACACACATATAGGTATCCTCACCACACACATATATAGGTATCCACACCACACACATATATAGGTATCCCCGCCACATACATCTATAGGTATAACCACCACATACATCTATAGTTATCACCACCACATACATATATCGGTATACACACCACATACATCTATAGGTATCCCCACCACATACATCTATATGTATCCCCGCCAAACACATCTATAGGTATCCTCACCACACACATATATAGGTATCCCCACCACATACATCTATAGGTATCCCCACCACACACATATAGGTATCCCCGCCAGCCACATCTATAGGTATCACCTCCACATACATCTATAGGAATCACCACAACATACATCTATAGGTATCCCCACCACATACATCTATAGGTATCCCCACCACACACATATATAGGTATCACCACCACATACATATATAGGTATCACCGCCAAACACATATATAGGTATTCCCGCCACATACATATATAGGTATCCTCACCACACACATCTATATGTATCCCCACCACACACATATATAGGTATCCCCACCACACACATCTATAGGTATCCCCACCACATACATCTATAGGTATCACCACCCCACACATCTATAGGTATCCCCACCACACACATATATAGGTATCACCACCACGTACATATATAGGTATCCCCGCCACACACATATATAGGTATCCCCACCACACACATATATATAGGTATCCCCGCCACACACATATATAGGTATCCCCACCACATACATATATAGGTATCACCACCACATACATATATAGGTATCCTCACCACACACATCTATAGGTATCCCCACCACACACATATATAGGTATCCCCACCACACACATCTATAGGTATCCCCACCACATACATATATAGGTATCCCCACCACATACATATATAAGTATCCCCGCCACACACATATATAGGTATCCCCACCACATACATATATAGGTCTACCCACCACACACATATATAGGTATCACCACCACACACATATAAAGGTATCCCCACCACATACATCTATAGGTATCCCCACCACACACATCGATATGTATCCCCACCACACACATATATAGGTATCACCACCACATACATATATAGGTATCCCCGCCACACACATATATAGTTATTCCCACCACATACATATATATAGGTATCCCCGCCACACACATATATAGGTATCCCCACCACATACATATATAGGTATCACCACCACATACATATATAGGTATCTCCACCACATACATCTATAGGTATCCCAACCACATACATCTATAGGTATCCCCACCACACACATCTATATGTATCCCCACCACACACATATATAGGTATCACCACCACGTACATATATAGGTATCCCCGCCACACACATATATAGGTATCCCCACCACACACATATATATAGGTATCCCCGCCACACACATATATAGGTATCCCCACCACATACATATATAGGTATCACCACCACATACATCTATAGGTATCCCCACCACACACATCTATATGTATCCCCACCACACACATATATAGGTATCACCACCACGTACATATATAGGTATCCCCGCCACACACATATATAGGTATCCCCACCACACACATATATATAGGTATCCCCGCCACACACATATATAGGTATCCCCACCACATACATTTATAGGTATCACCACCACATACATATATAGGTATCCCCACCACACAAATATATAGGTATCCCCGCCACATACATATATAGGTATCATCAACATACACATATATAGGTCTCCCCACCACATACATCTATATGTATCCCAACCACACACATCTATATGTATCCCAACCACACGCATCTATAGGTATCCCCACCACACACATATATAGGTATCCCCACCATACACATCTATAGGTATCCCCGCCACACACATCTATAGGTATCCCCACCACATACATATTTAGGTATCCCCACCACACATATATAGGTATCCCCACCAAATACATATATAGGTATCATCACCACACACATATAAGTATCCCCGCCACATACGTATAGGTATCCCCACCACACACATATAGGTATCCCCACCACACACATCTATAGGTATCACCACCACATACATATAGAGGTATCCCCAACACATACATATATAGGTATCCCCACCACATACATATATAGGTATCCCCACCACATACATATATAGTTATCCCCGCCACACACATATATAGGTATCCCCAGCACACACATATATAGGTATCCCCACCACATACATATATAGGTATCACCATCACACACATATATAGGTATCCCCACCACATACATATATTGGTATCCCACCACATACATCTATAGGTATCCCCACCGCACACATATATAGGTATCCCCATCACATACATATATAGGTATCCCCACCACATACATATATAGGTATCCCCACCACATACATCTATATGTATCCCCACCACACACATATATAGGTATCCCCACCACATACATCTATAGGTATCCCCACCACACACACATATAGGTATCCCCACCACATACATATATATGTATCCCCACCACATACATCTATATGTATCCCCACCACATACATATATAGGTATTCCCACCACATACATATATAGGTATCCCCACAACATACATATATAGGTATCCCCACCACATACATATATAGGTATCCCCACCACATACATCTATAGGTATCCCAACCACACACATCTATATGTATCACCACCACACACATCTATAGGTATCCCCACCACACATATATAGGTATTCCCGCCACATACATATATAGGTATCCTCACCACACACATCTATATGTATCCCCACCACACACACATATAGGTATCCCCACCACACACATCTATAGGTATCACCACCACATACATATAGAGGTATCCCCAACACATACATATATAGGTATCCCCACCACATACATATATAGGTATCCCCACCACATACATATATAGTTATCCCCGCCACACACATGTATAGGTATCCCCAGCACACACATATATAGGTATCCCCACCACATACATATATAGGTATCACCATCACACACTTATATAGGTATCCCCACCACATACATATATTGGTATCCCACAACATACATCTATAGGTATCCCCACCGCACACATATATAGGTATCCCCATCACATACATATATAGGTATCCCCACCACATACATATATAGGTATCCCCACCACATTCATCTATATGTATCCCCACCACACACATATATAGGTATCCCCACCACATACATCTATAGGTATCCCCACCACACACATATATAGGTATTCCCACCACATACATATATATGTATCCCCACCACATACATCTATATGTATCCCCACCACATACATATATAGGTATCCCCACCACATACATATATAGGTATCCCCACAACATACAGATATAGGTATCCCCACCACATACATATATAGGTATCCCCACCACATACATCTATAGGTATCCCAACCACACACATCTATATGTATCACCATAACACACATCTATAGGTATCCCCACCACACACATATATAAGTATCCGCACCATACACATCAATATGTATCACCGCCACACACGTATATAGGTATCCCCACCACATACATCTATATGTATCCCCACCATACACATCTATAGGTATCCCCACCATACACAACTATATGTATAACCGCCACACTCATATATAGGTATCCCCACCACATACATATATATGTATCACCACCACATACATATATAGGTATCCCCACCACATAAGTCTATATGTATCCCCACCACACACATCTATATGTATCACCACCACATACATATATAGGTATCCCCACCACACACATATATAGGTATCTCCACCACATACATATATAGGTATCCCCACCACACACATATAGGTATCCTCACCACACACATATATAGGTATCCTCACCACACACATATATAGGTATCCCCGCCACATACATCTATAGGTATCACCACCACATACATCTATAGTTATCACCACCACATACATCTATACGCATCCCCACCATATACATCTATAGGTATCCCCACCACATACATCTATATGTATCCCCGCCACACACATCTATAGGTATTCTCACCACACACATATATAGGTATCCCCACCACATACATCTATAGGTATCCCCACCACACACATATATAGGTATCCTCACCACACACATATATAGGTATCCCCACCACATACATCTATAGGTATCCCCACCACACACATATAGGTATCCCCGCCACACACATCTATAGGTATCACCTCCACATACATCTATAGGTATCACCACAACATACATCTATAGGTATCCCCACCACATACATCTATAGGTATCCCCACCACATACATCTATGGGTAACCCCGCCACACACATCTATAGGTATTCTCACCACACACATATATAGGTATCCCCACCACATACATATATAGGTATCACCATCACACACATATATAGGTATCCCCACCACATACATATATTGGTATCCCACCACATACATCTATAGGTATCCCCACCGCACACATATATAGGTATCCCCATCACATACATATATAGGTATCCCCACCACATACATATATAGGTATCCCCACCACATACATCTATATGTATCCCCACCACACACATATATAGGTATCCCCACCACATACATCTATAGGTATCCCCACCACACACACATATAGGTATCCCCACCACATACATATATATGTATCCCCACCACATACATCTATATGTATCCCCACCACATACATATATAGGTATCCCCACCACATACATATATAGGTATCCCCACAACATACATATATAGGTATCCCCACCACATACATATATAGGTATCCCCACCACATACATCTATAGGTATCCCAACCACACACATCTATATGTATCACCACCACACACATCTATAGGTATCCCCACCACACACATATATAAGTATCCGCACCATACACATCAATATGTATCACCGCCACACACATATATAGGTATCCCCACCACATACATCTATATGTATCCCCACCATACACATCTATAGGTATCCCCACCACACACAACTATATGTATAACCGCCACACTCATATATAGGTATCCCCACCACATACATCTATAGGTATCACCACCACATACATATATAGGTATCCCCACCACATAAGTCTATATGTATCCCCACCACACACATCTATATGTATCACCACCACATACATATATAGGTATCCCCACCACACACATATATAGGTATCTCCACCACATACATATATAGGTATCCCCACCACACACATATAGGTATCCTCACCACACACATATATAGGTATCCTCACCACACACATATATAGGTATCCCCGCCACATACATCTATAGGTATCACCACCACATACATCTATAGTTATCACCACCACATACATCTATACGCATTCCCACCACATACATCTATAGGTATCCCCACCACATACATCTATATGTATCCCCGCCACACACATCTATAGGTATCCTCACCACACACATATATAGGTATCCCCACCACATACATCTATAGGTATCCCCACCACACACATATATAGGTATCCTCACCACACACATATATAGGTATCCCCACCACATACATCTATAGGTATCCCCACCACACACATATAGGTATCCCCGCCACACACATCTATAGGTATCACCTCCACATACATCTATAGGTATCACCACAACATACATCTATAGGTATCCCCACCACATACATCTATAGGTATCCCCACCACATACATCTATGGGTAACCCCGCCACACACATCTATAGGTATTCTCACCACACACATATATAGGTATCCCCACCACATACATATATAGGTATCACCATCACACACATATATAGGTATCCCCACCACATACATATATTGGTATCCCACCACATACATCTATAGGTATCCCCACCGCACACATATATAGGTATCCCCATCACATACATATATAGGTATCCCCACCACATACATATATAGGTATCCCCACCACATACATCTATATGTATCCCCACCACACACATATATAGGTATCCCCACCACATACATCTATAGGTATCCCCACCACACACACATATAGGTATCCCCACCACATACATATATATGTATCCCCACCACATACATCTATATGTATCCCCACCACATACATATATAGGTATCCCCACCACATACATATATAGGTATCCCCACAACATACATATATAGGTATCCCCACCACATACATATATAGGTATCCCCACCACATACATCTATAGGTATCCCAACCACACACATCTATATGTATCACCACCACACACATCTATAGGTATCCCCACCACACATATATAGGTATTCCCGCCACATACATATATAGGTATCCTCACCACACACATCTATATGTATCCCCACCACACACACATATAGGTATCCCCACCACACACATCTATAGGTATCACCACCACATACATATATAGGTATCCCCACCACATAAGTCTATATGTATCCCCACCACACACATCTATATGTATCACCACCACATACATATATAGGTATCCCCACCACACACATATATAGGTATCTCCACCACATACATATATAGGTATCCCCACCACACACACATATAGGTATCCCCACCACATACATCTATAGGTATCACCACCACATACATATATAGGTATCCCCACCACATAAGTCTATATGTATCCCCACCACACACATCTATATGTATCACCACCACATACATATATAGGTATCCCCACCACACACATATATAGGTATCTCCACCACATACATATATAGGTATCCCCACCACACACATATAGGTATCCTCACCACACACATATATAGGTATCCTCACCACACACATATATAGGTATCCCCGCCACATACATCTATAGGTATCACCACCACATACATCTATAGTTATCACCACCACATACATCTATAGGCATCCCCACCACATACATCTATAGGTATCCCCACCACATACATCTATATGTATCCCCGCCACACACATCTATAGGTATCCTCACCACACAAATATATAGGTATCCCCACCACATACATCTATAGGTATCCCCACCACACACATATATAGGTATCCTCACCACACACATATATAGGTATCCCCACCACATACATCTATAGGTATCCCCACCACACACATATAGGTATCCCCGCCACACACATCTATAGGTATCACCTCCACATACATCTATAGGTATCACCACAACATACATCTATAGGTATCCTCACCACATACATCTATAGGTATCCCCACCACATACATCTATGGGTAACCCCGCCACACACATCTATAGGTATTCTCACCACACACATATATAGGTATCCCCACCACATACATATATTGGTATCCCACCACATACATCTATAGGTATCCCCACCGCACACATATATAGGTATCCCCATCACATACATATATAGGTATCCCCACCACATACATATATAGGTATCCCCACCACATACATCTATATGTATCCCCACCACACACATATATAGGTATCCCCACCACATACATCTATAGGTATCCCCACCACACACACATATAGGTATCCCCACCACATACATATATATGTATCCCCACCACATACATCTATATGTATCCCCACCACATACATATATAGGTATCCCCACCACATACATATATAGGTATCCCCACAACATACATATATAGGTATCCCCACCACATACATATATAGGTATCCCCACCACATACATCTATAGGTATCCCAACCACACACATCTATATGTATCACCACCACACACATCTATAGGTATCCCCACCACACATATATAGGTATTCCCGCCACATACATATATAGGTATCCTCACCACACACATCTATATGTATCCCCACCACACACACATATAGGTATCCCCACCACACACATCTATAGGTATCACCACCACATACATATAGAGGTATCCCCAACACATACATATATAGGTATCCCCACCACATACATATATAGGTATCCCCACCACATACATATATAGTTATCCCCGCCACACACATGTATAGGTATCCCCAGCACACACATATATAGGTATCCCCACCACATACATATATAGGTATCACCATCACACACATATATAGGTATCCCCACCACATACATATATTGGTATCCCACCACATACATCTATAGGTATCCCCACCGCACACATATATAGGTATCCCCATCACATACATATATAGGTATCCCCACCACATACATATATAGGTATCCCCACCACATACATCTATATGTATCCCCACCACACACATATATAGGTATCCCCACCACATACATCTATAGGTATCCCCACCACACACATATATAGGTATCCCCACCACATACATATATATGTATCCCCACCACATACATCTATATGTATCCCCACCACATACATATATAGGTATCCCCACCACATACATATATAGGTATCCCCACAACATACAGATATAGGTATCCCCACCACATACATATATAGGTATCCCCACCACATACATCTATAGGTATCCCAACCACACACATCTATATGTATCACCACCACACACATCTATAGGTATCCCCACCACACACATATATAAGTATCCGCACCATACACATCAATATGTATCACCGCCACACACATATATAGGTATCCCCACCACATACATCTATATGTATCCCCACCATACACATCTATAGGTATCCCCACCATACACAACTATATGTATAACCGCCACACTCATATATATGTATCCCCACCACACACATCTATATGTATCACCACCACATACATATATAGGTATCCCCACCACACACATATATAGGTATCTCCACCACATACATATATATGTATCCCCACCACACACATATAGGTATCCTCACCACACACATATATAGGTATCCTCACCACACACATATATAGGTATCCCCGCCACATACATCTATAGGTATCACCACCACATACATCTATAGTTATCACCACCACATACATCTATAGGCATCCCCACCACATACATCTATAGGTATCCCCACCACATACATCTATATGTATCCCCGCCACACACATCTATAGGTATCCTCACCACACACATATATAGGTATCCCCACCACATACATATATAGGTATCCCCACCACACACATATATAGGTATCCTCACCACACACATATATAGGTATCCCCACCACATACATCTATAGGTATCCCCACCACACACATATAGGTATCCCCGCCACACACATCTATAGGTATCACCTCCACATACATCTATAGGTATCACCACAACATACATCTATAGGTATCCCCACCACATACATCTATAGGTATCCCCACCACATACATCTATAGGTATCCCCGCCACACACATCTATAGGTATTCTCACCACACACATATATAGGTATCCCCACCACATACATCTATAGGTATCCCCACCACTCACATATATAGGTATCACCACCACATACCTCTATATGTATCCCCACCACATACATCTATAGGTAACCCCACCACATACATAAATAAGTATCCCCACCACATACATCTATATGTATCCCCACCACATACATATATAGGTATCCCCACCACATACATCTATAGGTATCCCCGCCAGACACATCTATAGGTATCACCACCACACGCATCTATAGGTATCACCACCACATACATATATAGGTATCCCCACCACATACATATATAGGTATCCCCGCCACACACATATATATGTATCACCACCACATACATATATAGGTATCCCCACCACATACATATATAGGTATCCCCACCACATACACCTATAGGTATCCCCACCACATACATATATATGTATCCTCACCACATACATATATAGGTATCCCCGCCACACACATATATAGGTATCCTCACCACACATATCTATGGGTATCCCCACCACACACATATATAGGTATCGCCACCACACACATATATAGGTATCCCCACCACACACATCTATAGGTATCCCCACCACACACATATATAGGTATCCCTACCACAAACATATATAGGTATCCCCACCACATACATCCATAGGTATCCCCACCACACACATCTATAGGTATCCCCACCACACATATATATAGCTATCCCCACCACATACATATATAGGTATCCCCACCACATACATCTATAGGTATCCCCACCACATACATATATAGGTATCCCCACCACAGACATATATAGGTATCCCCACCACACACATCTATAGGTATCCCCGCCATACACGTCTATATGTATCCCCACCACATACATATATAGGTATCACCACCACATACATCTATAGGTATCCCCACCACATACATCCATAGGTATCCCCACCACACACATCTATAGGTATCCTCACAACACAAATATATAGGTATCCCCTCCAAATACATCTATAGGTATCCCCACCACACACATATATAGGTATCACCACCACATACATCTATATGTATCCCCACCACGTACATCTATAGGTAACCTCACCACATACATATATAGGTATCCCCACCACATACATCTATAGGTATCCCCACAACACACATATATAGGTATCACCACCACACACATATATAGGTATCACCACCACATACATCTATAGGTATCTCCACCACATACATCTATGGGTATAACCACCACAAACATATATAGGTATCACCACCACATACATATATAGGTATCTCCACCACATACATCTATGGGTATCCCCGCCACATACATATATAGGTATCCCCCACCACATACATATATAGGTAGCACCACCACATACATCTATAGGTATCTCCACCACACTCATCTATAGGTATCCCCACCACACACATCTATAGGTATCCCCGCCACACACATCTATAGGTATCACCACCACATACATATATAGGTATCCCCGCCATATACATATATAGGTATCCCCACCACATACTTATATAGGTATCCCCACAATATACATATATAGGTATCCCCACCACATACATATATAGGTATCCTCACCACACATCTATAGGTATCCTCACCACATACATATATAGGTATCCCCACCACATACATATATAGGTATCCCCACCACATACATCTATATGTATCCCCACCACACACATATATAGGTATCCCCACCACATACATCTATAGGTATCCCCACCACACACATATATAGGTATCCCCACCACATACATATATAAGTATCCCCACCACATACATCTATATGTATCCCCACCACACACATATATAGGTATCCCCACCACATACATATATAGGTATCCCCACCACATAGATCTATATGTATCCCCACCACACACATATATAGGTATCCCACCGCATACATCTATAGGTATCCCCACCACATACATATATAGGTATCCCCACCACATACATATATAGGTATCCCCACCACATACATCTATAAGTATCCACACCACATACATATATAGGTATCCCCACCACATACATCTATAAGTATCCCCACCACATACATATATAGGTATCCCCACCACATACATCTATAGGTATCACCACCACATACATATATAGGTATCCCCACCACATACATATATAGGTATCCCCACCACATACATCTATAGGTATCCCCACCACATACATATATATGTATCCTCACCACATACATATATTGGTATCCCCGCCACACACATATATAGGTATCCTCACCACACACATCTATGGGTATCACCACCACACACATATATAGGTATCGCCACCACACACATATATAGGTATCCCCACCACACACATCTATAGGTATCCCCACCACACACATATATAGGTATCCCTACCACACACATATATAGGTATCCCCACCACACACATCTATAGGTATCCCCACCAAACACATATATAGGTATCCCCACCACATACATATATAGGTATCCCCACCACATACATATATAGGTATCCCCACCACATACATATATATGTATCCTCACCACATACATATATAGGTATCCCCGCCACACACATATATAGGTATCCTAACCACACACATCTATAGGTATCCCCACCACACACATATATAGGTATCCCCACCACACACATATATAGTTATCCCCACCACATACATCTATAGGTATCCCCACCACACACATATAGGTATCCCTGCCACACACATCTATAGGTATCACCTCCACATACATCTATAGGTATCACCACAACGTACATCTATAGGTATCCCCACCACATACATCTATAGGTATCCCCACCACATACATCTATTGGTATCCCCGCCACACACATCTATAGGTATTCTCACCACACACATATATAGGTATCCCCACCACATACATCTATAGGTATCCCCACCACTCACATATATAGGTATCCCCACCACATACATCTATATGTATCCCCACCACATACATATATAGGTATCCCCACCACATACATATATAGGTACCCCCACCACATACATATATAGGTATCCCCACCACATACATATATAGGTATCCCCACCACATACATCTATAGGTATCCCCACCACACACATCTATATGTATCACCACCACACACATCTATAGGTATCCCCACCACACACATATATAGGTATCCCCACCATACACATCAATATGTATCACCGCCACACACATATATAGGTATCCCCAACACATACATCTATAGGTATCCCCACCATACACATCTATAGGTATCCCCACCATACACATCTATATGTATAACCGCCACACTCATATATAGGTATCCCCACCACATACATCTATAGGTATCACCACCACATACATATATAGGTATCCCCACCACATAAATCTATATCCCCACCACACACATATAGGTATCCCCACCACACACATCTATAGGTATCACCACCACATGCATATAGAGGTATCCCCAACACATACATATATAGGTATCCCCACCACATACATATATAGGTATCCCCACCACATACATATATAGTTATCCCCGCCACACACATATATAGGTATCCCCAGCACACACATATATAGGTATCCCCACCACATACATATATAGGTATCACCATCACACACATATATAGGTATCCCCACCACATACATATATTGGTATCCCACCACATACATCTATAGGTATCCCCACCGCACACATATATAGGTATCCCCATCACATACACATATAGGTATCCCCACCACATACATATATAGGTATCCCCACCACATACATCTATATGTATCCCCACCACACACATATATAGGTATCCCCACCACATACATCTATAGGTATCCCCACCACACACACATATAGGTATCCCCACCACATACATATATATGTATCCCCACCACATACATCTATATGTATCCCCACCACATACATATATAGGTATTCCCACCACATACATATATAGGTATCCCCACAACATACATATATAGGTATCCCCACAACATACATATATAGGTATCCCCACCACATACATCTATAGGTATCCCAACCACACACATCTATATGTATCACCACCACACACATCTATTGGTATCCCCACCACACATATATAGGTATTCCCGCCACATACATATATAGGTATCCTCACCACACACATCTATATGTATCCCACCACACACACATATAGGTATCCCCACCACACACATCTATAGGTATCACCACCACATACATATAGAGGTATCCCCAACACATACATATATAGGTATCCCCACCACATACATATATAGGTTTCCCCACCACATACATATATAGTTATCCCCGCCACACACATGTATAGGTATCCCCAGCACACACATATATAGGTATCCCCACCACATACATATATAGTTATCACCATCACACACATATATAGGTATCCCCACCACATACATATATTGGTATCCCACCACATACATCTATAGGTATCCCCACCGCACACATATATAGGTATCCCCATCACATACATATATAGGTATCCCCACCACATACATATATAGGTATCCCCACCACATACATCTATATGTATCCCCACCACACACATATATAGGTATCCCCACCACATACATCTATAGGTATCCCCACCACACACATATATAGGTATTCCCACCACATACATATATAGGTATCCCCACCACATACATCTATATGTATCCCCACCACACACATATATAGGTATCCCCACCACATACATCTATAGGTATCCCCACCACACACATATATAGGTATTCCCACCACATACATATATATGTATCCCCACCACATACATCTATATGTATCCCAACCACACACATCTATATGTATCACCACCACACACATCTATAGGTATCCCCACCACACACATATATAAGTATCCGCACCATACACATCAATATGTATCACCGCCACACACATATTTAGGTATCCCCACCACATACATCTATATGTATCCCCACCATACACATCTATAGGTATCCCCACCATACACAACTATATGTATAACCGCCACACTCATATATAGGTATCCCCACCACATACATCTATAGGTATCACCACCACATACATATATAGGTATCCCCACCACATAAGTCTATATGTATCCCCACCACACACATCTATATGTATCACCACCACATACATATATAGGTATCCCCACCACACACATATATAGGTATCTCCACCACATACATATATAGGTATCCCCACCACACACATATAGGTATCCTCACCACACACATATATAGGTATCCTCACCACACACATATATAGGTATCCCCGCCACATACATCTATAGGTATCACCACCACATACATCTATAGTTATCACCACCACATACATCTATAGGCATCCCCACCACATACATCTATAGGTATCCCCACCACATACATCTATATGTATCCCCGCCACACACATCTATAGGTATCCTCACCACACACATATATAGGTATCCCCACCACATACATCTATAGGTATCCCCACCACACACATATATAGGTATCCTCACCACACACATATATAGGTATCCCCACCACATACATCTATAGGTATCCCCACCACACACATATAGGTATCCCCGCCACACACATCTATAGGTATCACCTCCACATACATCTATAGGTATCACCACAACATACATCTATAGGTATCCCCACCACATACATCTATAGGTATCCCCACCACATACATCTATAGGTATCCCCGCCACACACATCTATAGGTATTCTCACCACACACATATATAGGTATCCCCACCACATACATATATAGGTATCACCATCACACACATATATAGGTATCCCCACCACATACATATATTGGTATCCCACCACATACATCTATAGGTATCCCCACCGCACACATATATAGGTATCCCCATCACATACATATATAGGTATCCCCACCACATACATATATAGGTATCCCCACCACATACATCTATATGTATCCCCACCACACACATATATAGGTATCCCCACCACATACATCTATAGGTATCCCCACCACACACACATATAGGTATCCCCACCACATACATATATATGTATCCCCACCACATACATCTATATGTATCCCCACCACATACATATATAGGTATCCCCACCACATACATATATAGGTATCCCCACAACATACATATATAGGTATCCCCACCACATACATATATAGGTATCCCCACCACATACATCTATAGGTATCCCAACCACACACATCTATATGTATCACCACCACACACATCTATAGGTATCCCCACCACACATATATAGGTATTCCCGCCACATACATATATAGGTATCCTCACCACACACATCTATATGTATCCCCACCACACACACATATAGGTATCCCCACCACACACATCTATAGGTATCCCCACCACACACATCTATATGTATCCCCACCACATACATATATAGGTATCCCCACCACATACATATATAGGTACCCCCACCACATACATATATAGGTATCCCCGCCATATACATATATAGGTATCCCCACCACATACTTATATAGGTATCCCCACAATATACATATATAGGTATCCCCACCACATACATATATAGGTATCCTCACCACACATCTATAGGTATCCTCACCACATACATATATAGGTATCCCCACCACATACATATATAGGTATCCCCACCACATACATCTATATGTATCCCCACCACACACATATATAGGTATCCCCACCACATACATCTATAGGTATCCCCACCACACACATATATAGGTATCCCCACCACATACATATATAAGTATCCCCACCACATACATCTATATGTATCCCCACCACACACATATATAGGTATCCCCACCACATACATATATAGGTATCCCCACCACATAGATCTATATGTATCCCCACCACACACATATATAGGTATCCCACCGCATACATCTATAGGTATCCCCACCACATACATATATAGGTATCCCCACCACATACATATATAGGTATCCCCACCACATACATCTATAAGTATCCCCACCACATACATATATAGGTATCCCCACCACATACATCTATAAGTATCCCCACCACATACATATATAGGTATCCCCACCACATACATCTATAGGTATCACCACCACATACATATATAGGTATCCCCACCACATACATATATAGGTATCCCCACCACATACATCTATAGGTATCCCCACCACATACATATATATGTATCCTCACCACATACATATATAGGTATCCCCGCCACACACATATATAGGTATCCTCACCACACACATCTATGGGTATCCCCACCACACACATATATAGGTATCGCCACCACACACATATATAGGTATCCCCACCACACACATCTATAGGTATCCCCACCACACACATATATAGGTATCCCTACCACACACATATATAGGTATCCCCACCACACACATCTATAGGTATCCCCACCAAACACATATATAGGTATCCCCACCACATACATATATAGGTATCCCCACCACATACATATATAGGTATCCCCACCACATACATATATATGTATCCTCACCACATACATATATAGGTATCCCCGCCACACACATATATAGGTATCCTAACCACACACATCTATAGGTATCCCCACCACACACATATATAGGTATCCCCACCACACACATATATAGTTATCCCCACCACATACATCTATAGGTATCCCCACCACACACATATAGGTATCCCCGCCACACACATCTATAGGTATCACCTCCACATACATCTATAGGTATCACCACAACGTACATCTATAGGTATCCCCACCACATACATCTATAGGTATCCCCACCACATACATCTATTGGTATCCCCGCCACACACATCTATAGGTATTCTCACCACACACATATATAGGTATCCCCACCACATACATCTATAGGTATCCCCACCACTCACATATATAGGTATCCCCACCACATACATCTATATGTATCCCCACCACATACATATATAGGTATCCCCACCACATACATATATAGGTACCCCCACCACATACATATATAGGTATCCCCACCACATACATATATAGGTATCCCCACCACATACATCTATAGGTATCCCCACCACACACATCTATATGTATCACCACCACACACATCTATAGGTATCCCCACCACACACATATATAGGTATCCCCACCATACACATCAATATGTATCACCGCCACACACATATATAGGTATCCCCAACACATACATCTATAGGTATCCCCACCATACACATCTATAGGTATCCCCACCATACACATCTATATGTATAACCGCCACACTCATATATAGGTATCCCCACCACATACATCTATAGGTATCACCACCACATACATATATAGGTATCCCCACCACATAAATCTATATCCCCACCACACACATATAGGTATCCCCACCACACACATCTATAGGTATCACCACCACATGCATATAGAGGTATCCCCAACACATACATATATAGGTATCCCCACCACATACATATATAGGTATCCCCACCACATACATATATAGTTATCCCCGCCACACACATATATAGGTATCCCCAGCACACACATATATAGGTATCCCCACCACATACATATATAGGTATCACCATCACACACATATATAGGTATCCCCACCACATACATATATTGGTATCCCACCACATACATCTATAGGTATCCCCACCGCACACATATATAGGTATCCCCATCACATACACATATAGGTATCCCCACCACATACATATATAGGTATCCCCACCACATACATCTATATGTATCCCCACCACACACATATATAGGTATCCCCACCACATACATCTATAGGTATCCCCACCACACACACATATAGGTATCCCCACCACATACATATATATGTATCCCCACCACATACATCTATATGTATCCCCACCACATACATATATAGGTATTCCCACCACATACATATATAGGTATCCCCACAACATACATATATAGGTATCCCCACCACATACATATATAGGTATCCCCACCACATACATCTATAGGTATCCCAACCACACACATCTATATGTATCACCACCACACACATCTATTGGTATCCCCACCACACATATATAGGTATTCCCGCCACATACATATATAGGTATCCTCACCACACACATCTATATGTATCCCCACCACACACACATATAGGTATCCCCACCACACACATCTATAGGTATCACCACCACATACATATAGAGGTATCCCCAACACATACATATATAGGTATCCCCACCACATACATATATAGGTTTCCCCACCACATACATATATAGTTATCCCCGCCACACACATGTATAGGTATCCCCAGCACACACATATATAGGTATCCCCACCACATACATATATAGGTATCACCATCACACACATATATAGGTATCCCCACCACATACATATATTGGTATCCCACCACATACATCTATAGGTATCCCCACCGCACACATATATAGGTATCCCCATCACATACATATATAGGTATCCCCACCACATACATATATAGGTATCCCCACCACATACATCTATATGTATCCCCACCACACACATATATAGGTATCCCCACCACATACATCTATAGGTATCCCCACCACACACATATATAGGTATTCCCACCACATACATATATAGGTATCCCCACCACATACATCTATATGTATCCCCACCACACACATATATAGGTATCCCCACCACATACATCTATAGGTATCCCCACCACACACATATATAGGTATTCCCACCACATACATATATATGTATCCCCACCACATACATCTATATGTATCCCAACCACACACATCTATATGTATCACCACCACACACATCTATAGGTATCCCCACCACACACATATATAAGTATCCGCACCATACACATCAATATGTATCACCGCCACACACATATATAGGTATCCCCACCACATACATCTATATGTATCCCCACCATACACATCTATAGGTATCCCCACCATACACAACTATATGTATAACCGCCACACTCATATATAGGTATCCCCACCACATACATCTATAGGTATCACCACCACATACATATATAGGTATCCCCACCACATAAGTCTATATGTATCCCCACCACACACATCTATATGTATCACCACCACATACATATATAGGTATCCCCACCACACACATATATAGGTATCTCCACCACATACATATATAGGTATCCCCACCACACACATATAGGTATCCTCACCACACACATATATAGGTATCCTCACCACACACATATATAGGTATCCCCGCCACATACATCTATAGGTATCACCACCACATACATCTATAGTTATCACCACCACATACATCTATAGGCATCCCCACCACATACATCTATAGGTATCCCCACCACATACATCTATATGTATCCCCGCCACACACATCTATAGGTATCCTCACCACACACATATATAGGTATCCCCACCACATACATCTATAGGTATCCCCACCACACACATATATAGGTATCCTCACCACACACATATATAGGTATCCCCACCACATACATCTATAGGTATCCCCACCACACACATATAGGTATCCCCGCCACACACATCTATAGGTATCACCTCCACATACATCTATAGGTATCACCACAACATACATCTATAGGTATCCCCACCACATACATCTATAGGTATCCACACCACATACATCTATAGGTATCCCCGCCACACACATCTATAGGTATTCTCACCACACACATATATAGGTATCCCCACCACATACATATATAGGTATCACCATCACACACATATATAGGTATCCCCACCACATACATATATTGGTATCCCACCACATACATCTATAGGTATCCCCACCGCACACATATATAGGTATCCCCATCACATACATATATAGGTATCCCCACCACATACATATATAGGTATCCCCACCACATACATCTATATGTATCCCCACCACACACATATATAGGTATCCCCACCACATACATCTATAGGTATCCCCACCACACACACATATAGGTATCCCCACCACATACATATATATGTATCCCCACCACATACATCTATATGTATCCCCACCACATACATATATAGGTATCCCCACCACATACATATATAGGTATCCCCACAACATACATATATAGGTATCCCCACCACATACATATATAGGTATCCCCACCACATACATCTATAGGTATCCCAACCACACACATCTATATGTATCACCACCACACACATCTATAGGTATCCCCACCACACATATATAGGTATTCCCGCCACATACATATATAGGTATCCTCACCACACACATCTATATGTATCCCCACCACACACACATATAGGTATCCCCACCACACACATCTATAGGTATCACCACCACATACATATAGAGGTATCCCCAACACATACATATATAGGTATCCCCACCACATACATATATAGGTATCCCCACCACATACATATATAGTTATCCCCGCCACACACATGTATAGGTATCCCCAGCACACACATATATAGGTATCCCCACCACATACATATATAGGTATCACCATCACACACATATATAGGTATCCCCACCACATACATATATTGGTATCCCACCACATACATCTATAGGTATCCCCACCGCACACATATATAGGTATCCCCATCACATACATATATAGGTATCCCCACCACATACATATATAGGTATCCCCACCACATACATCTATATGTATCCCCACCACACACATATATAGGTATCCCCACCACATACATCTATAGGTATCCCCACCACACACATATATAGGTATCCCCACCACATACATATATATGTATCCCCACCACATACATCTATATGTATCCCCACCACATACATATATAGGTATCCCCACCACATACATATATAGGTATCCCCACAACATACAGATATAGGTATCCCCACCACATACATATATAGGTATCCCCACCACATACATCTATAGGTATCCCAACCACACACATCTATATGTATCACCACCACACACATCTATAGGTATCCCCACCACACACATATATAAGTATCCGCACCATACACATCAATATGTATCACCGCCACACACATATATAGGTATCCCCACTACATACATCTATATGTATCCCCACCATACACATATATAGGTATCCCCACCATACACAACTATATGTATAACCGCCACACTCATATATAGGTATCCCCACCACATACATCTATAGGTATCACCACCACATACATATATAGGTATCCCCACCACATAAGTCTATATGTATCCCCACCACACACATCTATATGTATCACCACCACATACATATATAGGTATCCCCACCACACACATATATAGGTATCTCCACCACATACATATATATGTATCCCCACCACACACATATAGGTATCCTCACCACACACATATATAGGTATCCTCACCACACACATATATAGGTATCCCCGCCACATACATCTATAGGTATCACCACCACATACATCTATAGTTATCACCACCACATACATCTATAGGCATCCCCACCATATACATCTATAGGTATCCCCACCACATACATCTATATGTATCCCCGCCACACACATCTATAGGTATCCTCACCACACACATATATAGGTATCCCCACCACATACATATATAGGTATCCCCACCACACACATATATAGGTATCCTCACCACACACATATATAGGTATCCCCACCACATACATCTATAGGTATCCCCACCACACACATATAGGTATCCCCGCCACACACATCTATAGGTATCATTTCCACATACATCTATAGGTATCACCACAACATACATCTATAGGTATCCCCACCACATACATCTATAGGTATCCCCGCCACACACATCTATAGGTATTCTCACCACACACATATATAGGTATCCCCACCACATACATCTATAGGTATCCCCACCACTCACATATATAGGTATCACCACCACATACCTCTATATGTATCCCCACCACATACATCTATAGGTAACCCCACCACATACATAAATAAGTATCCCCATCACATACATCTATATGTATCCCCACCACATACATATATAGGTATCCCCACCACATACATCTATAGGTATCCCAACCACACACATCTATATGTATCACCACCACACACATCTATAGGTATCCCCACCACACACATATATAAGTATCCGCACCATACACATCAATATGTATCACCGCCACACACATATATAGGTATCCCCACCACATACATCTATATGTATCCCCACCTTACACATCTATAGGTATCCCCACCATACACAACTATATGTATAACCGCCACACTCATATATATGTATCCCCACCACACACATCTATATGTATCACCACCACATACATATATAGGTATCCCCACCACACACATATATAGGTATCTCCACCACATACATATATATGTATCCCCACCACACACATATAGGTATCCTCACCACACACATATATAGGTATCCTCACCACACACATATATAGGTATCCCCGCCACATACATCTATAGGTATCACCACCACATACATCTATAGTTATCACCACCACATACATCTATAGGCATCCCCACCACATACATCTATAGGTATCCCCACCACATACATCTATATGTATCCCCGCCACACACATCTATAGGTATCCTCACCACACACATATATAGGTATCCCCACCACATACATATATAGGTATCCCCACCACACACATATATAGGTATCCTCACCACACACATATATAGGTATCCCCACCACATACATCTATAGGTATCCCCACCACACACATATAGGTATCCCCGCCACACACATCTATAGGTATCACCTCCACATACATCTATAGGTATCACCACAACATACATCTATAGGTATCCCCACCACATACATCTATAGGTATCCCCACCACATACATCTATAGGTATCCCCGCCACACACATCTATAGGTATTCTCACCACACACATATATAGGTATCCCCACCACATACATCTATAGGTATCCCCACCACTCACATATATAGGTATCACCACCACATACCTCTATATGTATCCCCACCACATACATCTATAGGTAACCCCACCACATACATAAATAAGTATCCCCACCACATACATCTATATGTATCCCCACCACATACATATATAGGTATCCCCACCACATACATCTATAGGTATCCCCGCCAGACACATCTATAGGTATCACCACCACACGCATCTATAGGTATCACCACCACATACATATATAGGTATCCCCACCACATACATATATAGGTATCCCCGCCACACACATATATATGTATCACCACCACATACATATATAGGTATCCCCACCACATACATATATAGGTATCCCCACCACATACATCTATAGGTATCCCCACCACATACATATATATGTATCCTCACCACATACATATATAGGTATCCCCGCCACACACATATATAGGTATCCTCACCACACATATCTATGGGTATCCCCACCACACACATATATAGGTATCGCCACCACACACATATATAGGTATCCCCACCACACACATCTATAGGTATCCCCACCACACACATATATAGGTAACCCTACCACACACATATATAGGTATCCCCACCACATACATCCATAGGTATCCCCACCACACACATCTATAGGTATCCCCACCACACATATATATAGCTATCCCCACCACATACATATATAGGTATCCCCACCACATACATCTATAGGTATCCCCACCACATACATATATAGGTATCCCTACCACAGACATATATAGGTATCCCCACCACACACATCTATAGGTATCCCCGCCATACACGTCTATATGTATCCCCACCACATACATATATAGGTATCACCACCACATACATCTATAGGTATCCCCACCACATACATCCATAGGTATCCCCAACACACACATCTATAGGTATCCTCACAACACAAATATATAGGTATCCCCTCCAAATACATCTATAGGTATCCCCACCACACACATATATAGGTATCACCACCACATACATCTATATGTATCCCCACCACGTACATCTATAGGTAACCTCACCACATACATATATAGGTATCCCCACCACATACATCTATAGGTATCCCCACCACACACATATATAGGTATCACCACCACACACATATATAGGTATCACCACCACATACATCTATAGGTATCTCCACCACATACATCTATGGGTATAACCACCAAAAACATATATAGGTATCACCACCACATACATATATAGGTATCTCCACCACATACATCTATGGGTATCCCCGCCACATACATATATAGGTATCCCCCACCACATACATATATAGGTAGCACCACCGCATACATCTATAGGTATCTCCACCACACTCATCTATAGGTATCCCCACCACACACATCTATAGGTATCCCCGCCACACACATCTATAGGTATCACCACCACATACATATATAGGTATCCCCGCCATATACATATATAGGTATCCCCACCACATACTTATATAGGTATCCCCACAATATACATATATAGGTATCCCCACCACATACATATATAGGTATCCTCACCACACATCTATAGGTATCCTCACCACATACATATATAGGTATCCCCACCACATACATATATAGGTATCCCCACCACATACATCTATATGTATCCCCACCACACACATATATAGGTATCCCCACCACATACATCTATAGGTATCCCCACCACACACATATATAGGTATCCCCACCACATACATACATAGGTATCCCCACCACATACATCTATATGTATCCCCACCACATACATATATAGGTATCCCTACCACAGACATATATAGGTATCCCCACCACACACATCTATAGGTATCCCCGCCATACACGTCTATATGTATCCCCACCACATACATATATAGGTATCACCACCACATACATATATAGGTATCCCTACCACAGACATATATAGGTATCCCCACCACACACATCTATAGGTATCCCCGCCATACACGTCTATATGTATCCCCACCACATACATATATAGGTATCACCACCACATACATCTATAGGTATCCCCACCACATACATCCATAGGTATCCCCACCACACACATCTATAGGTATCCTCACAACACAAATATATAGGTATCCCCTCCAAATACATCTATAGGTATCCCCACCACACACATATATAGGTATCCCCACCACATACATATATAGGTATCCCCACCACACACATCTATAGGTATCCCCGCCACACACATCTATAGGTATCACCACCACATACATATATAGGTATCCCCGCCATATACATATATAGGTATCCCCACCACATACTTATATAGGTATCCCCACAATATACATATATAGGTATCCCCACCACATACATATATAGGTATCCTCACCACACATCTATAGGTATCCTCACCACATACATATATAGGTATCCCCACCACATACATATATAGGTATCCCCACCACATACATCTATATGTATCCCCACCACACACATATATAGGTATCCCCACCACATACATCTATAGGTATCCCCACCACACACATATATAGGTATCCCCACCACATACATATATAGGTATCCCCACCACATACATCTATATGTATCCCCACCACACACATATATAGGTATCCCCACCACATACATATATAGGTATCCCCACCACATAGATCTATATGTATCCCCACCACACACATATATAGGTATCCCACCGCATACATCTATAGGTATCCCCACCACATACATATATAGGTATCCCCACCACATACATATATAGGTATCCCCACCACATAAATCTATAAGTATCCCCACCACATACATATATAGGTATCCCCACCACATACATCTATAAGTATCCCCACCACATACATATATAGGTATCCCCACCACATACATCTATAGGTATCACCACCACATACATATATAGGTATCCCCACCACATACATATATAGGTATCCCCACCACATACATCTATAGGTATCCCCACCACATACATATATATGTATCCTCACCACATACATATATAGGTATCCCCGCCACACACATATATAGGTATCCTCACCACACACATCTATGTGTATCCCCACCACACACATATATAGGTATCGCCACCACACACATATATAGGTATCCCCACCACACACATCTATAGGTATCCCCACCACACACATATATAGGTATCCCTACCACACACATATATAGGTATCCCCACCACACACATCTATAGGTATCCCCACCAAACACATATATAGGTATCCCCACCACATACATATATAGGTATCCCCACCACATACATATATAGGTATCCCCACCACATACATATATATGTATCCTCACCACATACATATATAGGTATCCCCGCCACACACATATATAGGTATCCTAACCACACACATCTATAGGTATCCCCACCACACACATATATAGGTATCCCCACCACACACATATATAGTTATCCCCACCACATACATCTATAGGTATCCCAACCACACACATATAGGTATCCCCGCCACACACAACTATAGGTATCACCTCCACATACATCTATAGGTATCACCACAACGTACATCTATAGGTATCCCCACCACATACATCTATAGGTATCCCCACCACATACATCTATTGGTATCCCCGCCACACACATCTATAGGTATTCTCACCACACACATATATAGGTATCCCCACCACATACATCTAAAGGTATCCCCACCACTCACATATATAGGTATTCCCACCACATACATCTATATGTATCCCCACCACATACATATATAGGTATCCCCACCACATACATATATAGGTACCCCCACCACATACATATATAGGTATCCCCACCACATACATATATAGGTATCCCCACCACATACATCTATAGGTATCCCCACCACACACATCTATATGTATCACCACACACATCTATAGGTATCCCCACCACACACATATATAGGTATCCCCACCATACACATCAATATGTATCACCGCCACACACATATATAGGTATCCCCAACACATACATCTATAGGTATCCACACCATACACATCTATAGGTATCCCCACCATACACATCTATATGTATAACCGCCACACTCATATATAGGTATCCCCACCACATACATCTATAGGTATCACCACCACATACATATATAGGTATCCCCACCACATAAATCTATATCCCCACCACACACATATAGGTATCCCCACCACACACATCTATAGGTATCACCACCACATACATATAGAGGTATCCCCAACACATACATATATAGGTATCCCCACCACATACATATATAGGTATCCCCACCACATACATATATAGTTATCCCCGCCACACACATATATAGGTATCCCCAGCACACACATATATAGGTATCCCCACCACATACATATATAGGTATCACCATCACACACATATATAGGTATCCCCACCACATACATATATTGGTATCCCACCACATACATCTATAGGTATCCCCACCGCACACATATATAGGTATCCCCATCACATACATATATAGGTATCCCCACCACATACATATATAGGTATCCCCACCACATACATCTATATGTATCCCCACCACACACATATATAGGTATCCCCACCACATACATCTATAGGTATCCCCACCACACACACATATAGGTATCCCCACCACATACATATATATGTATCCCCACCACATACATCTATATGTATCCCCACCACATACATATATAGGTATTCCCACCAGATACATATATAGGTATCCCCACAACATACATATATAGGTATCCCCACCACATACATATATAGGTATCCCCACCACATACATCTATAGGTATCCCAACCACACACATCTATATGTATCACCACCACACACATCTATAGGTATCCCCACCACACATATATAGGTATTCCCGCCACATACATATATAGGTATCCTCACCACACACATCTATATGTATCCCCACCACACACACATATAGGTATCCCCACCACACACATCTATAGGTATCACCACCACATACATATAGAGGTATCCCCAACACATACATATATAGGTATCCCCACCACATACATATATAGGTATCCCCACCACATACATATATAGTTATCCCCGCCACACACATGTATAGGTATCCCCAGCACACACATATATAGGTATCCCCACCACATACATATATAGGTATCACCATCACACACATATATAGGTATCCCCACCACATACATATATTGGTATCCCACCACATACATCTATAGGTATCCCCACCGCACACATATATAGGTATCCCCATCACATACATATATAGGTATCCCCACCACATACATATATAGGTATCCCCACCACATACATCTATATGTATCCCCACCACACACATATATAGGTATCCCCACCACATACATCTATAGGTATCCCCACCACACACATATATAGGTATTCCCACCACATACATATATATGTATCCCCACCACATACATCTATATGTATCCCCACCACATACATATATAGGTATCCCCACCACATACATATATAGGTATCCCCACAACATACAGATATAGGTATCCCCACCACATACATATATAGGTATCCCCACCACATACATCTATAGGTATCCCAACCACACACATCTATATGTATCACCACCACACACATCTATAGGTATCCCCACCACACACATATATAAGTATCCGCACCATACACATCAATATGTATCACCGCCACACACATATATAGGTATCCCCACCACATACATCTATATGTATCCCCACCATACACATCTATAGGTATCCCCACCATACACAACTATATGTATAACCGCCACACTCATATATAGGTATCCCCACCACATACATCTATAGGTATCACCACCACATACATATATAGGTATCCCCACCACATAAGTCTATATGTATCCCCACCACACACATCTATATGTATCACCACCACATACATATATAGGTATCCCCACCACACACATATATAGGTATCTCCACCACATACATATATAGGTATCCCCACCACACACATATAGGTATCCTCACCACACACATATATAGGTATCCTCACCACACACATATATAGGTATCCCCGCCACATACATCTATAGGTATCACCACCACATACATCTATAGTTATCACCACCACATACATCTATAGGCATCCCCACCACATACATCTATAGGTATCCCCACCATACACATCTATATGTATAACCGCCACACTCATATATAGGTATCCCCACCACATACATCTATAGGTATCACCACCACATACATATATAGGTATCCCCACCACATAAATCTATATCCCCACCACACACATATAGGTATCCCCACCACACACATCTATAGGTATCACCACCACATACATATAGAGGTATCCCCAACACATACATATATAGGTATCCCCACCACATACATATATAGGTATCCCCACCACATACATATATAGTTATCCCCGCCACACACATATATAGGTATCCCCAGCACACACATATATAGGTATCCCCACCACATACATATATAGGTATCACCATCACACACATATATAGGTATCCCCACCACATACATATATTGGTATCCCACCACATACATCTATAGGTATCCCCACCGCACACATATATAGGTATCCCCATCACATACATATATAGGTATCCCCACCACATACATATATAGGTATCCCCACCACATACATCTATATGTATCCCCACCACACACATATATAGGTATCCCCACCACATACATCTATAGGTATCCCCACCACACACACATATAGGTATCCCCACCACATACATATATATGTATCCCCACCACATACATCTATATGTATCCCCACCACATACATATATAGGTATTCCCACCAGATACATATATAGGTATCCCCACAACATACATATATAGGTATCCCCACCACATACATATATAGGTATCCCCACCACATACATCTATAGGTATCCCAACCACACACATCTATATGTATCACCACCACACACATCTATAGGTATCCCCACCACACATATATAGGTATTCCCGCCACATACATATATAGGTATCCTCACCACACACATCTATATGTATCCCCACCACACACACATATAGGTATCCCCACCACACACATCTATAGGTATCACCACCACATACATATAGAGGTATCCCCAACACATACATATATAGGTATCCCCACCACATACATATATAGGTATCCCCACCACATACATATATAGTTATCCCCGCCACACACATGTATAGGTATCCCCAGCACACACATATATAGGTATCCCCACCACATACATTTATAGGTATCACCATCACACACATATATAGGTATCCCCACCACATACATATATTGGTATCCCACCACATACATCTATAGGTATCCCCACCGCACACATATATAGGTATCCCCATCACATACATATATAGGTATCCCCACCACATACATATATAGGTATCCCCACCACATACATCTATATGTATCCCCACCACACACATATATAGGTATCCCCACCACATACATCTATATGTATCCCCACCACACACATATATAGGTATTCCCACCACATACATATATATGTATCCCCACCACATACATCTATATGTATCCCCACCACATACATATATAGGTATCCCCACCACATACATATATAGGTATCCCCACAACATACAGATATAGGTATCCCCACCACATACATATATAGGTATCCCCACCACATACATCTATAGGTATCCCAACCACACACATCTATATGTATCACCACCACACACATCTATAGGTATCCCCACCACACACATATATAAGTATCCGCACCATACACATCAATATGTATCACCGCCACACACATATATAGGTATCCCCACCACATACATCTATATGTATCCCCACCATACACATCTATAGGTATCCCCACCATACACAACTATATGTATAACCGCCACACTCATATATAGGTATCCCCACCACATACATCTATAGGTATCACCACCACATACATATATAGGTATCCCCACCACATAAGTCTATATGTATCCCCACCACACACATCTATATGTATCACCACCACATACATATATAGGTATCCCCACCACACACATATATAGGTATCTCCACCACATACATATATAGGTATCCCCACCACACACATATAGGTATCCTCACCACACACATATATAGGTATCCTCACCACACACATATATAGGTATCCCCGCCACATACATCTATAGGTATCACCACCACATACATCTATAGTTATCACCACCACATACATCTATAGGCATCCCCACCACATACATCTATAGGTATCCCCACCACATACATCTATATGTATCCCCGCCACACACATCTATAGGTATCCTCACCACACACATATATAGGTATCCCCACCACATACATCTATAGGTATCCCCACCACACACATATATAGGTATCCTCACCACACACATATATAGGTATCCCCACCACATACATCTATAGGTATCCCCACCACACACAAATAGGTATCCCCGCCACACACATCTATAGGTATCACCTCCACATACATCTATAGGTATCACCACAACATACATCTATAGGTATCCCCACCACATACATCTATAGGTATCCCCACCACATACATCTATAGGTATCCCCGCCACACACATCTATAGGTATTCTCACCACACACATATATAGGTATCCCCACCACATACATATATAGGTATCACCATCACACACATATATAGGTATCCCCACCACATACATATATTGGTATCCCACCACATACATCTATAGGTATCCCCACCGCACACATATATAGGTATCCCCATCACATACATATATAGGTATCACCACCACATACATATATAGGTATCCCCACCACATACATCTATATGTATCCCCACCACACACATATATAGGTATCCCCACCACATACATCTATAGGTATCCCCACCACACACACATACAGGTATCCCCACCACATACATATATATGTATCCCCACCACATACATCTATATGTATCCCCACCACATACATATATAGGTATCCCCACCACATACATATATAGGTATCCCCACAACATACATATATAGGTATCCCCACCACATACATATATAGGTATCCCCACCACATACATCTATAGGTATCCCAACCACACACATCTATATGTATCACCACCACACACATCTATAGGTATCCCCACCACACATATATAGGTATTCCCGCCACATACATATATAGGTATCCTCACCACACACATCTATATGTATCCCCACCACACACACATATAGGTATCCCCACCACACACATCTATAGGTATCACCACCACATACATATAGAGGTATCCCAACACATACATATATAGGTATCCCCACCACATACATATATAGGTATCCCCACCACATACATATATAGTTATCCCCGCCACACACATGTATAGGTATCCCCAGCACACACATATATAGGTATCCCCACCACATACATATATAGGTATCACCATCACACACATATATAGGTATCCCCACCACATACATATATTGGTATCCCACCACATACATCTATAGGTATCCCCACCGCACACATATATAGGTATCCCCATCACATACATATATAGGTATCCCCACCACATACATATATAGGTATCCCAACCACATACATCTATATGTATCCCCACCACACACATATATAGGTATCCCCACCACATACATATATAGGTATCCCCACCACACACATATATAGGTATCCCCACCACATACATATATATGTATCCCCACCACATACATCTATATGTATCCCCACCACATACATATATAGGTATCCCCACCACATAAATATATAGGTATCCCCACAACATACAGATATAGGTATCCCCACCACATACATATATAGGTATCCCCACCACATACATCTATAGGTATCCCAACCACACACATCTATATGTATCACCACCACACACATCTATAGGTATCCCCACCACACACATATATAAGTATCCGCACCATACACATCAATATGTATCACCGCCACACACATATATAGGTATCCCCACCACATACATCTATATGTATCCCCACCATACACATCTATAGGTATCCCCACCATACACAACTATATGTATAACCGCCACACTCATATATAGGTATCCCCACCACATACATCTATAGGTATCACCACCACATACATATATAGGTATCCCCAACACATAAGTCTATATGTATCCCCACCACACACATCTATATGTATCACCACCACATACATATATAGGTATCCCCACCACACACATATATAGGTATCTCCACCACATACATATATATGTATCCCCACCACACACATATAGGTATCCTCACCACACACATATATAGGTATCCTCACCACACACATATATAGGTATCCCCGCCACATACATCTATAGGTATCACCACCACATACATCTATAGTTATCACCACCACATACATCTATAGGCATCCCCACCACATACATCTATAGGTATCCCCACCACATACATCTATATGTATCCCCGCCACACACATCTATAGGTATCCTCACCACACACATATATAGGTATCCCCACCACATACATATATAGGTATCCCCACCACACACATATATAGGTATCCTCACCACACACATATATAGGTATCCCCACCACATACATCTATAGGTATCCCCACCACACACATATAGGTATCCGCGCCACACACATCTATAGGTATCACCTCCACATACATCTATAGGTATCACCACAACATACATCTATAGGTATCCCCACCACATACATCTATAGGTATCCCCGCCACACACATCTATAGGTATTCTCACCACACACATATATAGGTATCCCCACCACATACATCTATAGGTATCCCCACCACTCACATATATAGGTATCACCACCACATACCTCTATATGTATCCCCACCACATACATCTATAGGTAACCCCACCACATACATAAATAAGTATCCCCACCACATACATCTATATGTATCCCCACCACATACATATATAGGTATCCCCACCACATACATCTATAGGTATCCCCGCCAGACACATCTATAGGTATCACCACCACACGCATCTATAGGTATCACCACCACATACATATATAGGTATCCCCACCACATACATATATAGGTATCCCCGCCACACACATATATATGTATCACCACCACATACATATATAGGTATCCCCACCACATACATATATAGGTATCCCCACCACATACATCTATAGGTATCCCCACCACATACATATATATGTATCCTCACCACATACATATATAGGTATCCCCGCCACACACATATATAGGTATCCTCACCACACATATCTATGGGTATCCCCACCACACACATATATAGGTATCGCCACCACACACATATATAGGTATCCCCACCACACACATCTCTAGGTATCCCCACCACACACATATATAGGTATCCCTACCACACACATATATAGGTGTCCCCACCACATACATCCATAGGTATCCCCACCACACACATCTATAGGTATCCCCACCACACATATATATAGCTATCCCCACCACATACATATATAGGTATCCCCACCACATACATCTATAGGTATCCCCACCACATACATATATAGGTATCCCCACCACAGACATATATAGGTATCCCCACCACACACATCTATAGGTATCCCCGCCATACACGTCTATATGTATCCCCACCACATACATATATAGGTATCACCACCACATACATCTATAGGTATCCCCACCACATACATCCATAGGCATCCCCACCACACACATCTATAGGTATCCTCACAACACAAATATATAGGTATCCCCTCCAAATACATCTATAGGTATCCCCACCACACACATATATAGGTATCACCACCACATACATCTATATGTATCCCCACCACGTACATCTATAGGTAACCTCACCACATACATATATAGGTATCCCCACCACATACATCTATAGGTATCCCCACCACACACATATATAGGTATCACCACCACACACATATATAGGTATCACCACCACATACATCTATAGGTATCTCCACCACATACATCTATGGGTATAACCACCACAAACATATATAGGTATCACCACCACATACATATATAGGTATCTCCACCACATACATCTATGGGTATCCCCGCCACATACATATATAGGTATCCCCCACCACATACATATATAGGTAGCACCACCACATACATCTATAGGTATCTCCACCACACTCATCTATAGGTATCCCCACCACACACATCTATAGGTATCCCCGCCACACACATCTATAGGTATCACCACCACATACATATATAGGTATCCCCGCCACATACATATATAGGTATCCCCACCACATACTTATATAGGTATCCCCACAATATACATATATAGGTATCCCCACCACATACATATATAGGTATCCTCACCACACATCTATAGGTATCCTCACCACATACATATATAGGTATCCCCACCACATACATATATAGGTATCCCCACCACATACATCTATATGTATCCCCACCACACACATATATAGGTATCCCCACCACATACATCTATAGGTATCCCCACCACACACATATATAGGTATCCCCACCACATACATATATAGGTATCCCCACCACATACATCTATATGTATCCCCACCACACACATATATAGGTATCCCCACCACATACATATATAGGTATCCCCACCACATAGATCTATATGTATCCCCACCACACACATATATAGGTATCCCACCGCATACATCTATAGGTATCCCCACCACATACATATATAGGTATCCCCACCACATACATATATAGGTATCCCCACCACATACATCTATAAGTATCCCCACCACATACATATATAGGTATCCCCACCACATACATCTATAAGTATCCCCACCACATACATATATAGGTATCCCCACCACATACATCTATAGGTATCACCACCACATACATATATAGGTATCCCCACCACATACATATATAGGTATCCCCACCACATACATCTATAGGTATCCCCACCACATACATATATATGTATCCTCACCACATACATATATAGGTATCCCCGCCACACACATATATAGGTATCCTCACCACACACATCTATGGGTATCCCCACCACACACATATATAGGTATCGCCACCACACACATATATAGGTATCCCCACCACACACATCTATAGGTATCCCCACCACACACATATATAGGTATCCCTACCACACACATATATAGGTATCCCCACCACACACATCTATAGGTATCCCCACCAAACACATATATAGGTATCCCCACCACATACATATATAGGTATCCCCACCACATACATATATAGGTATCCCCACCACATACATATATATGTATCCTCACCACATACATATATAGGTATCCCCGCCACACACATATATAGGTATCCTCACCACACACATCTATAGGTATCCCCACCACACACATATATAGGTATCCCCACCACACACATATATAGTTATATCCACCACATACATCTATAGGTATCCCCACCACACACATATAGGTATCCCCGCCACACACATCTATAGGTATCACCTCCACATACATCTATAGGTATCACCACAACGTACATCTATAGGTATCCCCACCGCATACATCTATAGGTATCCCCACCACATACATCTATTGGTATCCCCGCCACACACATCTATAGGTATTCTCACCACACACATATATAGGTATCCCCACCACATACATCTATAGGTATCCCCACCACTCACATATATAGGTATCCCCACCACATACATCTATATGTATCCCCACCACATACATATATAGGTATCCCCACCACATACATATATAGGTAACCCCACCACATACATATATAGGTATCCCCACCACATACATATATAGGTATCCCCACCACATACATCTATAGGTATCCCCACCACACACATCTATATGTATCACCACCACACACATCTATAGGTATCCCCACCACACACATATATAGGTATCCCCACCATACACATCAATATGTATCACCGCCACACACATATATAGGTATCCCCAACACATACATCTATAGGTATCCCCACCATACACATCTATAGGTATCCCCACCATACACATCTATATGTATAACCGCCACACTCATATATAGGTATCCCCACCACATACATCTATAGGTATCACCACCACATACATATATAGGTATCCCCACCACATAAATCTATAGGTATCCCCACCACACACATCTATATGTATCACCACCACATACATATATAGGTATCCCCACCACACACATATATAGGTATCCCCACCACATACATATATAGGTATCCCCACCACACACATATAGGTATCCTCACCACACACATATATAGGTATCCTCACCACACACATATATAGATATCCCCGCCACATACATCTATAGGTATCACCACCACATACATCTATAGTTATCACCACCACATACATCTATAGGCATCCCCACCACATACATATATAGGTATCCCCACCACATACATCTATATGTATCCCCGCCACACACATCTATCGGTATCCTCACCACACATATATATAGGTATCCCCACCACATACATCTATAGGTATCCCCACCACATACATCTATAGGTATCCCCACCACACACATATAGGTATCCCCGCCACACACATATATAGGTATCACCTCCACATACATCTATAGGTATAACCACAACATACATCTATAGGTATCCCCACCACACACATCTATATGTATCCCCACCACATACATCTATAGGTATCCCCGCCACACACATCTATAGGCATTCTCACCACACACATATATAGGTATCCCCACCACATACATCTATAGGTATCCCCACCACTCACATATATAGGTATCACCACCACATACATCTATATGTATCCCCACCACATACATCTATAGGTAACCCCACCACATACATAAACAGGTATCCCCACCACATACATCTATAGGTATCCCCACCACTCACATATATAGGTATCCCCACCACATACATCTATATGTATCCCCACCACATACATATATAGGTATCCCCACCACATACATATATAGGTAACCCCACCACATACATATATAGGTATCCCCACCACATACATATATAGGTATCCCCACCACATACATCTATAGGTATCCCCACCACACACATCTATATGTATCACCACCACACACATCTATAGGTATCCCCAACACACACATATATAGGTATCCCCACCATACACATCAATATGTATCACCGCCACACACATATATAGGTATCCCCAACACATACATCTATAGGTATCCCCACCATACACATCTATAGGTATCCCCACCATACACATCTATATGTATAACCGCCACACTCATATATAGGTATCCCCACCACATACATCTATAGGTATCACCACCACATACATATATAGGTATCCCCACCACATAAATCTATAGGTATCCCCACCACACACATCTGTATGTATCACCACCACATACATATATAGGTATCCCCACCACACACATATATAGGTATCCCCACCACATACATATATAGGTATCCCCACCACACACATATAGGTATCCTCACCACACACATATATAGGTATCCTCACCACACACATATATAGGTATCCCCGCCACATACATCTATAGGTATCACCACCACATACATCTATAGTTATCACCACCACATACATCTATAGGCATCCCCACCACATACATATATAGGTATCCCCACCACATACATCTATATGTATCCCCGCCACACACATCTATCGGTATCCTCACCACACATATATATAGGTATCCCCACCACATACATCTATAGGTATCCCCACCACATACATCTATAGGTATCCCCACCACACACATATAGGTATCCCCGCCACACACATCTATAGGTATCACCTCCACATACATCTATAGGTATAACCACAACATACATCTATAGGTATCCCCACCACATACATCTATATGTATCCCCACCACATACATCTATAGGTATCCCCGCCACACACATCTATAGGCATTCTCACCACACACATATATAGGTATCCCCACCACATACATCTATAGGTATCCCCACCACTCACATATATAGGTATCACCACCACATACATCTATATGTATCCCCACCACATACATCTATAGGTAACCCCACCACATACATAAACAGGTATCCACACCACTTACATCTATATGTATCCGCACCACATACATATATAGGTATCCCCACCACATACATCTATAGGTATCCCCGCCAGACACATCTATAGGTATCACCACCACACGCATCTATAGGTAACACCACCACATACATATATAAGTATCCCCACCACATACATATATAGGTATCCCCGCCACACACATATATATGTATCACCACCACATACATATATAGGTATCCCCACCACATACATCTATAGGTCTCCCCACCACACACATCTATAGGTATCCCCACCCCACACATTTATAGGTATCCCCGCCACATACATCTATATGTCTCCCCACCACATACATATATAGGTATCCTCACCACACATCTATAGGTATCCCCACCACATACATATATATGTATCCTCACCACATACATATATAGGTATCCCCGCCACACATATATATAGGTATCCTCACCACACACATCTATAGGTATCCCCACCACACACATATATAGGTATCGCCAACACACACATATATAGGTATCCCCACCACACACATATATAGGTATCCCCACCACACACATATATAGGTATCCCTACCAGACACATATATAGGTATCCCCACCACACACATATATTGGTATCCCCACCAAACACATATATAGGTATCCCCACCACATACATATATAGGTATCCCCACCACATTCATATATAGGTATCCCCACCACATACATATATATGTATCCTCACCACATACATATATATGTATCCCCGCCACACACATATATAGGTATCCTCACCACACACATCTATAGGTATCCCCACCACACACATATATAGGTATCCCCACCACACACATATATAGGTATCCCCACCACATACATCTATAGGTATCCCCACCACACACATATAGGTATCCCCGCCACACACATCTATAGGTATCACCTCCACATACATCTATAGGTATCACCACAACGTACATCTATAGGTATCCCCACCACATACATCTATAGGTATCCCCACCACATACATCTATAGGTATCCCCGCCACACACATCTATAGGTATTCTCACCACACATATATATAGGTATCCCCACCACATACATCTATAGGTATCCCCACCACTCACATATATAGGTATCCCCACCACATACATCTATATGTATCCCCACCACATACATATATAGGTATCCCCACCACATACATATATAGGTACCCCCACCACATACATATATAGGTATCCCCACCACATACATATATAGGTATCCCCACCATACACATCAATATGTATCACCGCCACACACATATATAGGTATCCCCAACACATACATCTATAGGTATCCCCACCATACACATCTATAGGTATCCCCACCATACACATCTATATGTATAACCGCCACACTCATATATAGGTATCCCCACCACATACATCTATAGGTATCACCACCACATACATATATAGGTATCCCCACCACATAACTCTATAGGTATCCCCACCACACACATCTATATGTATCACCGCCACATACATATATAGGTATCCCCACCACACACATATATAGGTATCCCCACCACATACATATATAGGTATCCCCACCACACACATATAGGTATCCTCACCACACACATATATAGGTATCCTCACCACACACATATATAGGTATCCCCGCCACATACATCTATAGGTATCACCACCACATACATCTATAGTTATCACCACCACATACATCTATAGGCATCCCCACCACATACATCTATAGGTATCCCCGCCACATACATATATAGGTATCCCCACCACATACTTATATAGGTATCCCCACAATATACATATATAGGTATCCCCACCACATACATATATAGGTATCCTCACCACACATCTATAGGTATCCTCACCACATACATATATAGGTATCCCCACCACATACATATATAGGTATCCCCACCACATACATCTATATGTATCCCCACCACACACATATATAGGTATCACCACCACATACATCTATAGGTATCCCCACCACACACATATATAGGTATCCCCACCACATACATATATAGGTATCCCCACCACATACATCTATATGTATCCCCACCACACACATATATAGGTATCCCCACCACATACATATATAGGTATCCCCACCACATAGATCTATATGTATCCCCACCACACAAATATATAGGTATCCCACCGCATACATCTATAGGTATCCCCACCACATACATATATTGGTATCCCCACCACATACATATATAGGTATCCCCACCACATACATCTATAAGTATCCCCACCACATACATATATAGCTATCCCCACCACATACATCTATAAGTATCCCCACCACATACATATATAGGTATCCCCACCACATACATCTATAGGTATCCCCACCACATACATATATAGGTATCCCCACCACATACATATATAGGTATCCCCACCACATACATCTATAGGTATCCCCACCACATACATATATATGTATCCTCACCACATACATATATAGGTATCCCCGCCACACACATATATAGGTATCCTCACCACACACATCTATAGGTATCCCCACCACACACATATATAGGTATCGCCACCACACACATATATAGGTATCGCCACCACACACATCTATAGGTATCCCCACCACACACATATATAGGTATCCCTACCACACACATATATAGGTATCCCCACCACACACATCTATAGGTATCCCCACCAAACACATATATAGGTATCCCCACCACATACATATATAGGTATCCCCACCACATACATATATAGGTATCCCCACCACATACATATATATGTATCCTCACCACATACATATATTGGTATCACCGCCACACACATATATAGGTATCCTCACCACACACATCTATAGGTATCCCCACCACACACATATATAGGTATCCCCACCACACACATATATAGTTATCCCACCACATACATCTATAGGTATCCCCACCACACACATATAGGTATCCCCGCCACACACATCTATAGGTATCACCTCCACATACATCTATAGGTATCACCACAACGTACATCTATAGGTATCCCCACCACATACATCTATAGGTATCCCCACCACATACATCTATAGGTATCCCCGCCACACACATCTATAGGTATTCTCACCACACACATATATAGGTATCCCCACCACATACATCTATAGGTATCCCCACCACTCACATATATAGGTATCCCCACCACATACATCTATATGTATCCCCACCACATACATATATAGGTATCCCCACCACATACATATATAGGTACCCCCACCACATACATATATAGGTATCCCCACCACATACATATATAGGTATCCCCACCACATACATCTATAGGTATCCCCACCACACACATCTATATGTATCACCACCACACACATCAATAGGTATCCCCACCACACACATATATAGGTATCCCCACCATACACATCAATATGTATCACCGCCACACACATATATAGGTACCCCCAACACATACATCTATAGGTATCCCCACCATACACATCTATAGGTATCCCCACCATACACATCTATATGTATAACCGCCACACTCATATATAGGTATCCCCACCACATACATCTATAGGTATCACCACCACATACATATATAGGTATCCCCACCACATAAATATATAGGTATCCCCACCACACACATCTATATGTATCACCACCACATACATATATAGGTATCCCCACCACACACATATATAGGTATCCCCACCACATACATATATAGGTATCCCCACCACACACATATAGGTATCCTCACCACACACATATATAGGTATCCTCACCACACACATATATAGGTATCCCCGCCACATACATCTATAGGTATCACCACCACATACATCTATAGTTATCACCACCACATACATATATAGGTATCCCCACCACATACATATATAGGTATCCCCACCACATACATCTATATGTATCCCCGCCACACACATCTATAGGTATCCTCACCACACACATATATAGGTATCCACACCACATACATCTATAGGTATCCCCACCACATACATCTATAGGTATCCCCACCACACACATATAGGTATCCCCGCCACACACATCTATAGGTATCACCTCCACATACATCTATAGGTATCACCTCCACATACATCTATAGGTATCCCGACCACATACATCTATATGTATCCCCACCACATACATCTATAGGTATCCCCGCCACACACATCTATAGGCATTCTCACCACACACATATATAGGTATCCCCACCACATACATCTATAGGTATCCCCACCACTCACATATATAGGTATCACCACCACATACATATATATGTATCCCCACCACATACATCTATAGGTAACCCCACCACATACATAAACAGGTATCCCCACCACTTACATCTATATGTATCCGCACCACATACATATATAGGTATCCCCACCACATACATCTATAGGTATCCCCGCCAGACACATCTATAGGTATCACCACCACACGCATCTATAGGTATCACCACCACATACATATATAGGTATCCCCACCACATACATATATAGGTATCCCCGCCACACACATATATATGTATCACCACCACATACATATATAGGTATCCCCACCACATACATCTATAGGTCTCCCCACCACACACATCTATAGGTATCCCCACCCCACACATCTATAGGTATCCCCGCCACATACATCTATAGGTCTCCCCACCACATACATATATAGGTATCCTCACCACACATCTATAGGTATCCCCACCACATACATATATATGTATCCTCACCACATACATATATAGGTATCCCCGCCACACACATATATAGGTATCCTCACCACACACATCTATAGGTATCCCCACCACACACATATATAGGTATCGCCACCACACACATATATAGGTATCCCCACCACACACATCTATAGGTATCCCCACCACACACATATATAGGTATCCCTACCAGACACATATATAGGTATCCCCACCACACACATATATAGGTATCCCCACCAAACACATATATAGGTATCCCCACCACATACATATATAGGTATCCCCACCACATACATATATAGGTAACCCCACCACATACATATATATGTATCCTCACCACATACATATATAGGTATCCCCGCCACACACATATATAGGTATCCTCACCACACACATCTATAGGTATCCCCACCACACACATATATAGGTATCCCCACCACACAAATATATAGGTATCCCCACCACATACATCTATAGGTATCCCCACCACACACATATAGGTATCCCCGCCACACACATCTATAGGTATCACCTCCACATACATCTATAGGTATCACCACAACGTACATCTACAGATATCCCCACCACATACATCTATAGGTATCCCCACCACATACATCTATAGGTATCCCCGCCACACACATCTATAGGTATTCTCACCACACATATATATAGGTATCCCCACCACATACATCTATAGGTATCCCCACCACTCACATATATAGGTATCCCCACCACATACATCTATATGTATCCACACCACATACATATATAGGTATCCCCACCACATACATATATAGGTACCCCCACCACATACATATATAGGTATCCCCACCACATACATATATAGGTATCCCCACCACATACCTCTATAGGTATCCCCAACACACACATCTATATGTATCACCACCACACACATCTATAGGTATCTCCACCACACACATATATAGGTATCCCCACCATACACATCAATATGTATCACCGCCACACACATATATAGGTATCCCCAACACATACATCTATAGGTATCCCCACCATACACATCTATAGGTATCCCCACCATACACATCTATATGTATAACCGCCACACTCATATATAGGTATCCCCACCACATACATCTATAGGTATCACCACCACATACATATATAGGTATCCCCACCACATAAATATATAGGTATCCCCACCACACACATCTATATGTATCACCACCACATACATATATAGGTATCCCCACCACACACATATATAGGTATCCCACCACATACATATATAGGTATCCCCACCACACACATATAGGTATCCTCACCACACACATATATAGGTATCCTCACCACACACATATATAGGTATCCCCGCCACATACATCTATAGGTATCACCACCACATACATCTATAGTTATCACCACCACATACATCTATAGGCATCCCCACCACATACATCTATAGGTATCCCCACCACATACATCTAGATGTATCCCCGCCACACACATCTATAGGTATCCTCACCACACACATATATAGGTATCCCCACCACATACATCTATAGGTATCCCCACCACATACATCTATAGGTATCCCCACCACACACATATAGGTATCCCCGCCACACACATCTATAGGTATCACCTCCACATACATCTATAGGTATCACCACAACATACATCTATAGGTATCCCCACCACATACATCTATAGGTATCCCCACCACATACATCTATAGGTATCCCCGTCACACCAATCTATAGGCATTCTCACCACACACATATATAGGTATCCCCACCACATACATCTATAGGTATCCCCACCACTCACATATATAGGTATCACCACCGCATACATCTATATGTATCCCCACCACATACATCTATAGGTAACCCCACCACATACATAAATAGGTATCCCCACCACTTACATCTATATGTATCCGCACCACATACATATATAGGTATCCCCACCACATACATATATAGGTATCCCCGCCAGACACATCTATAGGTATCACCACCACACGCATCTATAGGTATCACCACCACATACATATATAGGTATCCCCACCACATACATATATAGGTATCCCCGCCACACACATATATATGTATCACCACCACATACATATATAGGTATCCCCACCACATACATCTATAGGTCTCCCCACCACACACATCTATAGGTATCCTCACCACACACATCTATAGGTATCCCCGCCACACACATCTATAGGTCTCCCCACCACATACATATATAGGTATCCTCACCACACATCTATAGGTATCCTCACCACACACATATATAGGTATCCCCACCACATACATATATAGGTATCCTCACCACACATCTATATGTATCCTCACCACACACATATATAGGTATCCCCATCACATACATATATAGGTATCCCCACCACATACATCTATATGTATCCCCACCACACACATATATAGGTATTGCCACCACATACCTCTATAGGTATCCCCACCACACATATATATAGCTATCCCCACCACATACATATATAGGTATCCCCACCACATACATCTATAGGTATCCCCACCACATACATATATAGGTATCCCCACCACAGACATATATAGGTATCCCCACCACACACATCTATAGGTATCCCCGCCATACACGTCTATATGTATCCCCACCACATACATCTATAGGTATCACCACCACATACATCTATAGGTATCCACACCACATACATCCATAGGTATCCCCGCCACACACATCTATAGGTATGCTCACCACACACATATATAGGTATCCCCACCAAATACATCTATATGTATCCCCACCACACACATATATAGGTATCACCACCACATACATATATATTTATCCCCACCACGTACATCTATAGGTAACCCCACCACATACATATATAGGTATCCCCACCACATACATCTATAGGTATCCCCACCACACACATATATAGGTATCACCACCACACACATATATAGGTATCACCACCACATACATCTATAGATATCTCCACCACATATACTATGGGTATAACCACCACACACATATATAGGTATCACCACCACATACATCTATAGGTATCTCCACCACATACATCTATGGGTATCCCCGCCACATACATATATAGGTATCCCCCACCACATACATATATTGGTAGCACCACCACATACATCTATAGGTATCTCCACCACACTCATCTATAGGTATCCCCACCACACACATCTATAGGTATCCCCGCCACACACATCTATAGGTATCACCACCACATACATATATAGGTATCCCCGACACATACATATATAGGTATCCCCACCACATACTTATATAGGTATCCCCACAATATACATATATAGGTATCCCCACCACATACATATATAGGTATCCTCACCACACATTTATAGGTATCCTCACCACATACATATATAGGTATCCCCACCACATACATATATAGGTATCCCCACCACATACATCTATATGTATCCCCACCACACACATATATAGGTATCCCCACCACATACATCTATAGGTATCCCCACAACACACATATATAAGTATCCCCACCACATACATATATAGGTATCCCCACCACATACATCTATATGTATCCCCACCACACACATATATAGGTATCCCCACCACATACATCTATAGGTATCCCCACCACATACATATATAGGTATCCCCACCACATACATATATAGGTATCCCCACCACATACATCTATAAGTATCCCCACCACATACATATATAGGTATCCCCACCACATACATATATAGGTATCCCCACCACACACATCTATATGTATCACCACCACATACATATATAGGTATCCCCACCACACACATATATAGGTATCCCCATCACATACATATATAGGAATCCCCACCACACACATATAGGTATCCTCACCACACACATATATAGGTATCCTCACCACACACATATATAGGTATCCCCGCCACATACATCTATAGGTATTACCACCACATACATCTATAGTTATCACCACCACATACATCTATAGGCATCCCCACCACATACATCTATAGGTATCCCCACCACATACATCTATATGTATCCCCGCCACACACATCTATAGGTATCCTCACCACATACATATATAGGTATCCCCACCACATACATCTATAGGTATCCCCACCACACACATGTATAGGTATCCCCACCACACACATATATAGGTATCCCCACCACATACATCTATAGGTATCCCCACCACACACATATAGGTATCCCCGCCACACACATCTATAGGTATCACCTCCACATACATCTATAGGTATCACCATAACATACATCTATAGGTATCCCCACCACATACATCTATAGGTATCCCCACCACATACATCTATAGGTATACCCGCCACACACATCTGTAGGCATTCTCACCACACACATATATAGGTATCCCCACCACATACATCTATAGATATCCCCACCACTCACATATATAGGTATCACCACCACATACATCTATATGTATCCCCACCACATACATCTATAGGGAACCCCACCACATACATAAATAGGTATCCCCACCACTTACATCTATATGTATCCCCACCACATACATATATAGGTATCCCCACCACATACATCTATAGGTATCCTCGCCAGACACATCTATAGGTATCACCACCACACGCATCTATAGGTATCACCACCACATACATATATAGGTATCCCCACCACATACATATATAGGTATCCCCGCCACACACATATATATGTATCACCACCACATACATATATAGGTATCCCCACCACATACATCTATAGGTCTCCCCACCACACACATCTATAGGTATCCCCACCACACACATCTATAGGTATCCCCGCCACACACATCTATAGGTCTCCCCACCACATACATATATAGGTATCCTCACCACACATCTATAGGTATCCTCACCACACACATATATAGGTATCCCCACCACATACATATATAGGTATCCTCACCACACATCTATAGGTATCCTCACCACACACATATATAGGTATCCCCACCACATACATATATAGGTATCCCCACCACATACATCTATATGTATCCCCACCACACACATATATAGGTATCCCCACCACATACCTCTATAGGTATCCCCACCACACATATATATAGCTATCCCCACCACATACATATATAGGTATCCCCACCACATACATCTATTGGTATCCCCACCACATACATATATAGGTATCCCCGCCACAGACATATATAGGTATCCCCACCACACACATCTATAGGTATCCCCGCCATACACGTCTATATGTATCCCCACCACATACATCTATAGGTATCCTCACCACACATCTATAGGTATCCTGACCACACACATATATAGGTATCCCCACCACATACATATATAGGTATCCTCACCACACATCTATATGTATCCTCACCACACACATATATAGGTATCCCCATCACATACATATATAGGTATCCCCACCACATACATCTATATGTATCCCCACCACACACATATATAGGTATCCCCACCACTTACCTCTATAGGTATCCCCACCACACATATATATAGCTATCCCCACCACATACATATATAGGTATCCCCACCACATACATCTATAGGTATCCCCACCACATACATATATAGGTATCCCCACCACAGACATATATAGGTATCCCCACCACACACATCTATAGGTATCCCCGCCATACACGTCTATATGTATCCCCACCACATACATCTATAGGTATCACCACCACATACATCTATAGGTATCCCCACCACATACATCCATAGGTATCCCCGCCACACACATCTATAGGTATCCTCACCACACACATATATAGGTATCCCCACCAAATACATCTATAGGTATCCCCACCACACACATATATAGGTATCACCACCACATACATCTATATTTATCCCCACCACGTACATCTATAGGTAACCCCACCACATACATATATAGGTATCCCCACCACATACATCTATAGGTATCCCCACCACACACATATATAGGTATCACCACCACACACATATATAGGTATCACCACCACATACATCTATAGATATCTCCACCACATATATCTATGGGTATAACCACCACACACATATATAGGTATCACCACCACATACATCTATAGGTATCTCCACCACATACATCTATGGGTATCCCCGCCACATACATATATAGGTATCCCCCACCACATACATATATTGGTAGCACCACCACATACATCTATAGGTATCTCCACCACACTCATCTATAGGTATCCCCACCACACACATCTATAGGTATCCCCGCCACACACATCTATAGGTATCACCACCACATACATATATAGGTATCCCCGACACATACATATATAGGTATCCCCACCACATACTTATATAGGTATCCCCACAATATACATATATAGGTATCCCCACCACATACATATATAGGTATCCTTACCACACATTTATAGGTATCCTCACCACATACATATATAGGTATCCCCACCACATACATATATAGGTATCCCCACCACATACATCTATATGTATCCCCACCACACACATATATAGGTATCCCCACCACATACATCTATAGGTATCCCCACAACACACATATATAAGTATCCCCACCACATACATATATAGGTATCCCCACCACATACATCTATATGAATCCCCACCACACACATATATAGCTATCCCCACCACATACATCTATAGGTATCCCCACCACATACATATATAGGTATCCCCACCACATACATATATAGGTATCCCCACCACATACATCTATAAGTATCCCCACCACATACATATATAGGTATCCCCACCACATACATATATAGGTATCCCCACCACACACATCTATATGTATCACCACCACATACATATATAGGTATCCCCACCACACACATATATAGGTATCCCCATCACATACATATATAGGAATCCCCACCACACACATATAGGTATCCTCACCACACACATATATAGGTATCCTCACCACACACATATATAGGTATCCCCGCCACATACATCTATAGGTATCACCACCACATACATCTATAGTTATCACCACCACATACATCTATAGGCATCCCCACCACATACATCTATAGGTATCCCCACCACATACATCTATATGTATCCCCGCCACACACATCTATAGGTATCCTCACCACACACATATATAGGTATCCCCACCACATACATCTATAGGTATCCCCACCACACACATATATAGGTATCCCCACCACACACATATATAGGTATCCCCACCACATACATCTATAGGTATCCCCACCACACACATATAGGTATCCCCGCCACACACAGCTATAGGTATCACCTCCACATACATCTATAGGTATCACCATAACATACATCTATAGGTATCCCCACCACATACATCTATAGGTATCCCCACCACATACATCTATAGGTATACCCGCCACACACATCTATAGGCATTCTCACCACACACATATATAGGTATCCCCACCACATACATCTATAGGTATCCCCACCACTCACATATATAGGTATCACCACCACATACATCTATATGTATCCCCACCACATACATCTATAGGTAACCCCACCACATAAATAAATAGGTATCCCCACCACTTACATCTATATGTATCCCCACCACATACATATATAGGTATCCCCACCACATACATCTATAGGTATCCTCGCCAGACACATCTATAGGTATCACCACCACACGCATCTATAGGTATCACCACCACATACATATATAGGTATCCCCACCACATACAAATATAGGTATCCCCGCCACACACATATATATGTATCACCACCACATACATATATAGGTATCCCCACCACATACATCTATAGGTCTCCCCACCACACACATCTATAGGTATCCCCACCACACACATCTATAGGTATCCCCGCCACACACATCTATAGGTCTCCCCACCACATACATATATAGGTATCCTCACCACACATCTATAGGTATCCTCACCACACACATATATAGGTATCCCCACCACATACATATATAGGTATCCTCACCACACATCTATAGGTATCCTCACCACACACATATATAGGTATCCCCACCACATACATATATAGGTATCCCCACCACATACATCTATATGTATCCCCACCACACACATATATAGGTATCCCCACCACATACCTCTATAGGTATCCCCACCACACATATATATAGCTATCCCCACCACATACATATATAGGTATCCCCACCACATACATCTATTGGTATCCCCACCACATACATATATAGGTATCCCCACCACAGACATATATAGGTATCCCCACCACACACATCTATAGGTATCCCCGCCATACACGTCTATATGTATCCCCACCACATACATCTATAGGTATCACCACCACATACATCTATAGGTATCCCCACCACATACATCCATAGGTATCCCCGCCACACACATCTATAGGTATCCTCACCACACACATATATAGGTATCCCCACCAAATACATCTATAGGTATCCCCACCACACACATATATAGGTATCACCACCACATACATCTATATTTATCCCCACCACGTACATCTATAGGTAACCCCACCACATACATATATAGGTATCCCCACCACATACATCTATAGGTATCCCCAACACACACATATATAGGTATCACCACCACACACATATATAGGTATCACCACCACATACATCTATAGATATCTCCACCACATATATCTATGGGTATAACCACCACACACATATATAGGTATCACCACCACATACATCTATAGGTATCTCCACCACATACATCTATGGGTATCCCCGCCACATACATATATAGGTATCCCCCACCACATACATATATTGGTAGCACCACCACATACATCTATAGGTATCTCCACCACACTCATCTATAGGTATCCCCACCACACACATCTATAGGTATCCCCGCCACACACATCTATAGGTATCACCACCACATACATATATAGGTATCCCCGACACATACATATATAGGTATCCCCACCACATACTTATATAGGTATCCCCACAATATACATATATAGGTATCCCCACCACATACATATATAGGTATCCTTACCACACATTTATAGGTATCCTCACCACATACATATATAGGTATCCCCACCACATACATATATAGGTATCCCCACCACATACATCTATATGTATCCCCACCACACACATATATAGGTATCCCCACCACATACATCTATAGGTATCCCCACAACACACATATATAAGTATCCCCACCACATACATATATAGGTATCCCCACCACATACATCTATATGAATCCCCACCACACACATATATAGCTATCCCCACCACATACATCTATAGGTATCCCCACCACATACATATATAGGTATCCCCACCACATACATATATAGGTATCCCCACCACATACATCTATAAGTATCCCCACCACATACATATATAGGTATCCCCACCACATACATATATAGGTATCCCCACCACACACATCTATATGTATCACCACCATATACATATATAGGTATCCCCACCACACACATATATAGGTATCCCCATCACATACATATATAGGAATCCCCACCACACACATATAGGTATCCTCACCACACACATATATAGGTATCCTCACCACACACATATATAGGTATCCCCGCCACATACATCTATAGGTATCACCACCACATACATCTATAGTTATCACCACCACATACATCTATAGGCATCCCCACCACATACATCTATAGGTATCCCCACCACATACATCTATATGTATCCCCGCCACACACATCTATAGGTATCCTCACCACACACATATATAGGTATCCCCACCACATACATCTATAGGTATCCCCACCACACACATATATAGGTATCCCCACCACACACATATATAGGTATCCCCACCACATACATCTATAGGTATCCCCACCACACACATATAGGTATCCCCGCCACACACATCTATAGGTATCACCTCCACATACATCTATAGGTATCACCATAACATACATCTATAGGTATCCCCACCACATACATCTATAGGTATCCCCACCACATACATCTATAGGTATACCCGCCACACACATCTATAGGCATTCTCACCACACACATATATAGGTATCCCCACCACATACATCTATAGGTATCCCCACCACTCACATATATAGGTATCACCACCACATACATCTATATGTATCCCCACCACATACATCTATAGGTAACCCCACCACATAAATAAATAGGTATCCCCACCACTTACATCTATATGTATCCCCACCACATACATATATAGGTATCCCCACCACATACATCTATAGGTATCCTCGCCAGACACATCTATAGGTATTACCACCACACGCATCTATAGGTATCACCACCACATACATATATAGGTATCCCCACCACATACAAATATAGGTATCCCCGCCACACACATATATATGTATCACCACCACATACATATATAGGTATCCCCACCACATACATCTATAGGTCTCCCCACCACACACATCTATAGGTATCCCCACCACACACATCTATAGGTATCCCCGCCACACACATCTATAGGTCTCCCCACCACATACATATATAGGTATCCTCACCACACATCTATAGGTATCCTCACCACACACATATATAGGTATCCCCACCACATACATATATAGGTATCCTCACCACACATCTATAGGTATCCTCACCACACACATATATAGGTATCCCCACCACATACATATATAGGTATCCCCACCACATACATCTATATGTATCCCCACCACACACATATATAGGTATCCCCACCACATACCTCTATAGGTATCCCCACCACACATATATATAGCTATCCCCACCACATACATATATAGGTATCCCCACCACATACATCTATTGGTATCCCCACCACATACATATATAGGTATCCCCACCACAGACATATATAGGTATCCCCACCACACACATCTATAGGTATCCCCGCCATACACGTCTATATGTATCCCCACCACATACATCTATAGGTATCACCACCACATACATCTATAGGTATCCCCACCACATACATCCATAGGTATCCCCGCCACACACATCTATAGGTATCCTCACCACACACATATATAGGTATCCCCACCAAATACATCTATAGGTATCCCCACCACACACATATATAGGTATCACCACCACATACATCTATATTTATCCCCACCACGTACATCTATAGGTAACCCCACCACATACATATATAGGTATCCCCACCACATACATCTATAGGTATCCCCAACACACACATATATAGGTATCACCACCACACACATATATAGGTATCACCACCACATACATCTATAGATATCTCCACCACATATATCTATGGGTATAACCACCACACACATATATAGGTATCACCACCACATACATCTATAGGTATCTCCACCACATACATCTATGGGTATCCCCGCCACATACATATATAGGTATCCCCCACCACATACATATATTGGTAGCACCACCACATACATCTATAGGTATCTCCACCACACTCATCTATAGGTATCCCCACCACACACATCTATAGGTATCCCCGCCACACACATCTATAGGTATCACCACCACATACATATATAGGTATCACCGACACATACATATATAGGTATCCCCACCACATACTTATATAGGTATCCCCACAATATACATATATAGGTATCCCCACCACATACATATATAGGTATCCTCACCACACATTTATAGGTATCCTCACCACATACATATATAGGTATCCCCACCACATACATATATAGGTATCCCCACCACATACATCTATATGTATCCCCACCACACACATATATAGGTATCCCCACCACATACATCTATAGGTATCCCCACAACACACATATATAAGTATCCCCACCACATACATATATAGGTATCCCCACCACATACATCTATATGAATCCCCACCACACACATATATAGCTATCCCCACCACATACATCTATAGGTATCCCCACCACATACATATATAGGTATCCCCACCACATACATATATAGGTATCCCCACCACATACATCTATAAGTATCCCCACCACATACATATATAGGTATCCCCACCACATACATATATAGGTATCCCCACCACACACATCTATATGTATCACCACCACATACATATATAGGTATCCCCACCACACACATATATAGGTATCCCCATCACATACATATATAGGAATCCCCACCACACACATATAGGTATCCTCACCACACACATATATAGGTATCCTCACCACACACATATATAGGTATCCCCGCCACATACATCTATAGGTATCACCACCACATACATCTATAGTTATCACCACCACATACATCTATAGGCATCCCCACCACATACATCTATAGGTATCCCCACCACATACATCTATATGTATCCCCGCCACACACATCTATAGGTATCCTCACCACACACATATATAGGTATCCCCACCACATACATCTATAGGTATCCCCACCACACACATATATAGGTATCCCCACCACACACATATATAGGTATCCCCACCACATACATCTATAGGTATCCCCACCACACACATATAGGTATCCCCACCACACACATCTATAGGTATCACCTCCACATACATCTATAGGTATCACCATAACATACATCTATAGGTATCCCCACCACATACATCTATAGGTATCCCCACCACATACATCTATAGGTATACCCGCCACACACATCTATAGGCATTCTCACCACACACATATATAGGTATCCCCACCACATACATCTATAGGTATCCCCACCACTCACATATATAGGTATCACCACCACATACATCTATATGTATCCCCACCACATACATCTATAGGTAACCCCACCACATACATAAATAGGTATCCCCACCACTTACATCTATATGTATCCCCACCACATACATATATAGGTATCCCCACCACATACATCTATAGGTATCCTCGCCAGACACATCTATAGGTATCACCACCACACGCATCTATAGGTATCACCACCACATACACATATAGGTATCCCCACCACATACAAATATAGGTATCCCCGCCACACACATATATATGTATCACCACCACATACATATATAGGTATCCCCACCACATACATCTATAGGTCTCCCCACCACACACATCTATAGGTATCCCCACCACACACATCTATAGGTATCCCCGCCACACACATCTATAGGTCTCCCCACCACATACATATATAGGTATCCTCACCACACATCTATAGGTATCCTCACCACACACATATATAGGTATCCCCACCACATACATATATAGGTATCCTCACCACACATCTATAGGTATCCTCACCACTCACATATATAGGTATCCCCACCACATACATATATAGGTATCCCCACCACATACATCTATATGTATCCCCACCACACACATATATAGGTATCCCCACCACATACCTCTATAGGTATCCCCACCACACATATATATAGCTATCCCCACCACATACATATATAGGTATCCCCACCACATACATCTATTGGTATCCCCACCACATACATATATAGGTATCCCCACCACAGACATATATAGGTATCCCCACCACACACATCTATAGGTATCCCCGCCATACACGTCTATATGTATCCCCACCACATACATCTATAGGTATCACCACCACATACATCTATAGGTATCCCCACCACATACATCCATAGGTATCCGCGCCACACACATCTATAGGTATCCTCACCACACACATATATAGGTATCCCCACCAAATACATCTATAGGTATCCCCACCACACACATATATAGGTATCACCACCACATACATCTATATGTATCCCCACCACGTACATCTATAGGTAACCCCACCACATACATATATAGGTATCCCCACCACATACATCTATAGGTATCCCCACCACACACATATATACGTATCACCACCACATACATCTATATGTATCCCCACCACGTACATCTATAGGTAACCCCACCACATACATATATAGGTATCCCCACCACATACATCTATAGGTATCCCCACCACACACATATATACGTATCACCACCACACACATATATAGGTATCACCACCACATACATATATAGGTATCTCCACCACATACATATATGGGTATAGCCACCACACACATATATAGGTATCACCACCACATACATCTATAGGTATCTCCACCACATACATCTATGGGTATCCCCGCCACATACATATATAGGTATCCCCCACCACATACATATATAGGTAGCACCACCACATACATCTATAGGTATCTCCACCACACTCATCTATAGGTATCCCCACCACACACATCTATAGGTATCCCCGCCACACGCATCTATAGATATCACCACCACATACATATATAGGTATCCCCGCCACATACATATATAGGTATCCCCACCACATACTTATATAGGTATCCCCACAATATACATATATAGGTATCCCCACCACATACATATATAGGTATCCTCACCACACATCTATAGGTATCCTCACCGCATACATATATATGTATCCCCACCTCATACATATATAGGTATCCCCACCACATACATCTATATGTATCCCCACCACACACATATATAGGTATCCCCACCACATACATCTATAGGTATCCCCACCACACACATATATAGGTATCCCCACCACATACATATATAGGTATCCCCACCACATACATCTATATGTATCCCCACCACACACATATATAGGTATCCCCACCACATACATCTATAGGTATCCCCACCACATACATATATAGGTATCCCCACCACATACATATATAGGTATCCCCACCACATACATCTATAAGTATCCCCACCACATACATATATAGGTATCCCCACCACATACATATATAGGTATCCCCACCACATACATCTATAAGTATCCCCACCACATACATATATAGGTATCCCCACCACATACATCTATAGGTATCCCCACCACACACATCTATATGTATCACCACCACACACATCTATAGGTATCCCCACCACACACATATATAGGTATCACCACCACACACATCTATAGGTATCACCGCCACACACATATATAGGTATCCCCAACACATACATCTATAGGTATCCCCACCATACACATATATAGGTATCCCCAACTCATACATCTATAGGTATCCCCACCATACACATCTATAGGTATCCCCACCACACACATATATAGGTATCCCCACCAAACACATATATAGGTATCCCCACCACATACATATATAGGTATCCCCACCACATACATATATAGGTATCCCCACCACATACATATATATGTATCCTCACCACATACATATATAGGTATCCCCGCCACACACATATATAGGTATCCTCACCACATACATATATAGGTATCCCCACCACACACATATATAGTTATCCCCACCACACACATATATAGGTATCCCCACCACATACATCTATAGGTATCCCCACCACACACATATAGGTATCCCCGCCACCAGGGATGGGGTAATTGTAATTTGTAATTGTAATTGATTGTAATTAATTACATTTTTTCAAGTAATTGCATGTAATTGGTAATTGAGTTTATTCTCAATTACATGTAATTGCAATTGTAATTGGTTAGGATGTAATTGTAATTGTAATTAGGGTTTAATTTCAATTACTTCAAAATCACAGGTACTTGTTTCTTCTCAAAGTTCTCTTTCATGATTCACCCAATGGTTTCTTCAAATGGTTTTTTTCCAAAATTTCAAAGTGTAAGACTGGTGACTGGCTATCACTATGTTGTCACAACACTGAGTTTTTATCAACTGTGTCTCAATGGTGAATTCTGTTGACACCTCCTGTTTGTTTGCTTAAGCATTGGTTAACCTTTTAGTAGGCTTGTTTTGATAAATACAATGAGAAACCAACTTCAAATAATAGACAATATATCACTATAATATATCACTCTTATGATAATGTTTCATTATCTCCATCTGATATGGTATATATGCTATGGTAGAAATTCATACCAACCATTGCTAATGCTATGAGCATGTTTACAAAAATTCTGGCAGCATTTTAATTTGCAGAAAGACACATCGTGTCCTATGAAAGCGAAGTGCAAACTTTGCCCAACTACAATATCCAGTTCCAAAAAAGTTACCTCCAATTTTGTGACACATCTGAAGGTAAGTTTCCATTTCTATGTATTAGCTTTGTTTAATTCCATTGACATATAACTTCAGTCATATGGTGGTATTGGTAATTAAATTTATTTTTGTAATTCTTTTTCACCATTTGTACCACGATTGTGGTTTATGTGAATGAACAATTTGATTTGATTTGATTTGATTTGATTTGGTATATGCATTGTATCTTGTCCCTTCTAATTTGCAACTGAATGACAAAGAGGGGACAAATATCTGCTTCAGTAATCCCCCAATTAGCACTGTCTATTGGAGGCATTGTGTTACCAATAAGCTGGTGGCCACAAAGGCTAATTAAGATTATGACTCTAATTAACAATCAGAGTGATGATTATCTCATTGTCCTTTACAATTGGCCTGACTGTGTGTCTGACTTACTGAGATAGTGTTATTCCCTTAATAATTAAATGATGGATACATGTGTGTTTCTAAAATACTCTATTATTTTCATTTTATAGCGAAAGCATCAAGATGTCTATGAATCAACAGTCACACAGGCATCATCAGCAAGTGATCAACAACCTACTAGGATCTATCAGTATGCAAATACATCGGTCAAGAATGCGAAAGCATTGAAGATAGTTAGCAAAGTTCATAAATGTCTTATAACATTCCAATTTTTAGAAGATCAACCCCGACTACAAGCTGCCAATGCAACACGCTGGAATTGCCAGCTATAAATCACGATTCGCTCAATTCTACGAACACCTATACTGGACTCAGTACATTGGCTGCTCTGTACCAAGTGTGATTCACCATGTATTTCATCTTGCTTGTATTAAATTTATGTTTTGTTATCAAATAAAGTTTATATAAATAAAAAGTGTTCCTACATCAATTATGTGTGAAATGTAATTGTAATTGTAATTGAATTACATTTCAAAGTAATTGTAATTGTAATTAATTACATTGTGAAATAGATGTAATGGGAATTGTAATTGTAATTGAAAAATGTTGAAGTAATTGTAATTGTAATTAATTACATTCACAAGTAATTGCCCCAAGTCTGCCCGCCACACACATCTATAGGTATCACCTCCACATACATCTATAGGTATCACCACAACATACATCTATAGGTATCCCCACCACATACATCTATAGGTATCCCCACCACATACATCTATAGGTATCCCCGCCACACACATCTATAGGTATTCTCACCACACACATCTATAGGTATCCCCTCCACATACATCTATAGGTATCCCCACCACTCACATATATAGGTATCACCACCACATACATCTATATGTATCCCCACCACATACATATATAGGTATCCCCACCACATACATCTATATGTATCCCCACCACATACATATATAGGTATCCCCACCACATACATATATAGGTATCCCCACCACATACATATATAGGTATCCCCACCACATACATATATAGGTATCCCCACCACATACATCTATAGGTATCCCCACCACACACATCTATATGTATCACCACCACACACATCTATAGGTATCCCCACCACACACATATATAGGTATCCCCACCATACACATCAATATGTATCACCGCCACACACATATATAGGTATCCCCACCACATACATCTATAGGTATCCCCACCATACACATATATAGGTATCCCCACCATACACATCTATATGTATAACCGCCACACTCATATATAGGTATCCCCACCACATACATCTATAGGTATCACCACCACATACATATATAGGTATCCCCGCCAGACACATCTATAGGTATCACCACCACACGCATCTATAGGTATCACCACCACATACATATATAGGTATCCCCACCACATACATATATAGGTATCCCCGCCACACACATATATATGTATCACCACCACATACATATATAGGTATCCCCACCACATACATCTATAGGTCTCCCCACCACACACATCTATAGGTATCACCACCACACACATCTATAGGTATCCCCGCCACACACATCTATAGGTCTCCCCACCACATACATATATAGGTATCCTCACCACACATCTATAGGTATCCTCACCACACACATATATAGGTATCCCCACCACTTACATATATAGGTATCCTCACCACACATCTATAGATATCCTCACCACACACATATATAGGTATCCCCACCACATACATATATAGGTATCACCACCACATACATCTATATGTATCCCCACCACACACATATATAGGTATCCCCACCCCATACATCTATAGGTATCCACACCACACATATATATAGCTATCCCCACCACATACATATATAGGTATCCCCACCACATACATCTATAGGTATCCCCACCACATACATAAATAGGTATCCCCACCACACACATATATAGGTATCCCCACCACATACATCTATAGGTATCCCCACCACACACATATAGGTATCCCCGCCACACACATCTATAGGTATCACCTCCACATACATCTATAGGTATCACCACAACATACATCTATAGGTATCCCCACCACATACATCTATAGGTATCCCCGCCACACACATCTATAGGTATTCTCACCACACACATATATAGGTAACCGCACCACATACATCTATAGGTATCCCCACCACTCACATATATAGGTATCACCACCACATACATCTATATGTATCCCCACCACATACATCTATAGGTAACCCCACCACATACATAAATAGGTATCCCCACCACTTACATCTATATGTATCCCCACCACATACATATATAGGTATCCCCACCACATACATCTATAGGTATCACCACCACACGCATCTATAGGTATCACCACCACATACATATATAGGTATCCCCACCACATACATATATAGGTATCCCCGCCACACAAATATATATGTATCACCACCACATACATATATAGGTATCCCCACCACATACATCTATAGGTCTCCCCACCACACACATCTATAGGTATTCCCACCACACACATCTATAGGTATCCCCGCCACACACATCTATAGGTCTCCCCACCACATACATATATAGGTATCCTCACCACACATCTATAGGTATCCTCACCACACACATATATAGGTATCCCCACCACATACATATATAGGTATCCTCACCACACATCTATAGATATCCTCACCACACACATATATAGGTATCCCCACCACATACATATATAGGTATCACCACCACATACATCTATATGTATCCCCACCACACACATATATAGGTATCCACACCCCATACATCTATAGGTATCCACACCACACATATATATAGCTATCCCCACCACATACATATATAGGTATCCCCACCACATACATCTATAGGTATCCCCACCACATACATAAATAGGTATCCCCACCACAGACATATATAGGTATCCCCACCACACACATCTATAGGTATCCCCGCCATACACGTCTATATGTATCCCCACCACATACATATATAGGTATCACCACCACATACATCTATAGGTATCCCCACCACATACATCCATAGGTATCCCCGCCACACACATCTATAGGTATCCTCACCACACACATATATAGGTATCCCCACCACACACATCTATAGGTATCCCCACCACACACATATATAGGTATCACCACCACATACATCTATATGTATCCCCACCACGTACATCTATAGGTAACCCCACCACATACATATATAGGTATCCCCACCACATACATCTATAGGTATCCCCACCACACACATATATAGGTATCACCACCACACACATATATAGGTATCACCACCACATACATCTATAGGTATTTCCACCACATACATCTTTGGGTATAACCACCACACACATATATAGGTATCACCACCACATACATCTATAGGTATCTCCACCACATACATCTATGGGTATCCCCGCCCATACATATATAGGTATCCCCACCACATACATATAAAGATAGCACCACCACATACATCTTTGGGTATAACCACCACACACATATATAGGTATCTCCACCACACACATCTATAGGTATCCCCACCACACACATCTATAGGTATCCCCGCCACACACATCTATAGGTATCACCACCACATACATATATAGGTATCCCCGCAACATACATATATAGGTATCCCCACCACATACTTATATAGGTATCCCCACAATATACATATATAGGTATCCCCACCACATACATATATAGGTATCCTCACCACACATCTATAGGTATCCTCACCACACATCTATAGGTATCCTCACCACATACATATATAGGTATCCCCACCACATACATATATAGGTATCCCCACCAAATACATCTATATGTATCCCCACCACACACATATATAGGTATCCCCACCACATACATCTATAGGTATCCCCACCACACACATATATAGGTATCCCCACCACATACATATATAGGTATCCCCACCACATACATCTATATGTATCCCCACCACACATATATATAGGTATCCCCACCACATACATCTATAGGTATCCCCACCACCTACATATATAGGTATCCCCACCACATATATATATAGGTATCCCCACCACATACATCTATAGGTATCCCCACCACATACATATATAGGTATCCCCACCACATACATATATTAGTATCCCCACCACATACATCTATAGGTATCCCCACCACATACATATATATGTATCCTCACCACATACATATATAGGTATCCCCGCCACACACATATATAGGTATCCTCACCACACACATCTATAGGTATCCCCACCACACACATATATAGGTATCGCCACCACACACATATATAGGTATCCCCACCACACACATCTATAGGTATCCCCACCACACACATATATAGGTATCCCTACCACACACATATATAGGTATCCCCACCACACACATCTATAGGTATCCCCACCAAACACATATATAGGTATCCCCACCACATACATATATAGGTATCCGCACCACATACATATATAGGTATCCCCACCAAATACATATATATGTATCCTCACCACATACATATATAGGTATCCCCGCCACACACATATATAGGTATCCTCACCACACACATCTATAGGTATCCCCACCACACACATATATAGGTATCCCCACCACACACATATATAGGTATCCCCACCACATACATCTATAGGTATCCCCACCACACACACATAGGTATCCCCGCCACACACATCTATAGATATCACCTCCACATACATCTATAGGTATCCCCACAACATACATCTATAGGTATCCCCGGCACACACATCTATAGGTATTCTCACAACACACATATATAGGTATCCCCACCACATACATCTATAGGTATTCTCACAACACACATATATAGGTATCCCCACCACATACATCTATAGGTATCCCCACCACTCACATATATAGGTATCACCACCACATACATCTATATGTATCCCCACCACATACATCTATAGGTAACCCCACCACATACATAAATAGTTATCCCCACCACATACATCTATATGTATCCCCACCACATACATATATAGGTATCCCCACCACTTACATCTATAGGTATCCCCGCCAGACACATCTATAGGTATCACCACCACACGCATCTATAGGTATCACCACCACATACATATATAGGTATCCCCACCACATACATATATAGGTATCCCCGCCAAACACATATATATGTATCACCACCACATACATATATAGGTATACCCACCACATACATCTATAGGTCTCCCCACCACACACATCTATAGGTATCCCCACCACACACATCTATAGGTATCCACGCCACACACATCTATAGGTCTCCACACCGCATACATATATAGGTATCCTCACCACACATCTATAGGTATCCTCACCACACACATATATAGGTATCCCCACCACATACATATATAGGTATCCCCACCACATACATCTATATGTATCCCCACCACACACATATATAGGTATCCCCACCACATACATCTATAGGTATCCCCACCACACATATATATAGCTATCCCCACCACCTACATATATAGGTATCCCCACCACATACATCTATAGGAATCCCCACCACATACATATATAGGTATCTCCACCACAGACATATATAGGTATCCCACCACACACATCTATAGGTATCCCCGCCATACACGTCTATATGTATCCCCACCACATACATCTATAGGTATCACCACCACATACATCTATAGGTATCCCCACCACATACATCCATAGGTATCCCCGCCACACACATCTATAGGTATCCTCACCACACACATATATAGTTATCCCCACCAAATACATCTATAGGTATCCCCACCACATACATATATAGGTATCCCCACCACATACATATATAGGTATCCGCACCACATACATCTATATGTATCCCCACCACATACATATATATGTATCCCCACCACATACATATATAGGTATCCCCACCACATACATCTATAGGTATCCCCACCACATACATATATATGTATCCTCACCACATACATATATAGGTATCCCCGCCATACACGTCTATATGTATCCCCACCACATACATCTATAGGTATCACCACCACATACATCTATAGGTATCCCCACCACATACATCCATAGGTATCCCCGCCACATACATCTATAGGTATCCCCACCACATACATCCATAGGTATCCCCGCCACACACATCTATATGTATCCCCACCACACATATATATAGGTATCCCCACCACATACATCTATAGGTATCCCCACCACATACATATATAGGTATCCCCACCACATACATATATAGGTATCCCCACCACATACATCTATAGGTATCCCCACCACTGGTCTCCCCACCACACACATCTATAGGTATCCCCACCACACACATCTATAGGTATCCCCGCCACACACATCTATAGGTCTCCCCACCGCATACATATATAGGTATCCTCACCACACATCTATAGGTATCCTCACCACACACATATATAGGTATCCCCACCACATACATATATAGGTTTCCCCACCACATACATCTATATGTATCCCCACCACACACATATATAGGTATCCCCACCACATACATCTATAGGTATCCCCACCACACATATATATAGCTATCCCCACCACATACATATATAGGTATCCCCACCACATACATCTATAGGAATCCCCACCACATACATATATAGGTATCCCCACCACAGACATATATAGGTATCCCCACCACACACATCTATAGGTATCCCCGCCATACACGTCTATATGTATCCCCACCACATACATCTATAGGTATCACCACCACATACATCTATAGGTATCCCCACCACATACATCCATAGGTATCCCCGCCACATACATCTATAGGTATCCCCACCACATACATCCATTAGTATCCCCGCCACACACATCTATAGGTATCCTCACCACACACATATATAGGTATCCCCACCAAATACATCTATAGGTATCCCCACCACACACATATATAGGTATCACCACCACATACATCTATATGTATCCCCACCACGTACATCTATAGGTAACCCCACCACATACATATATAGGTATCCCCACCACATAAATATATAGGTATCCCCACCACACACATATATAGGTATCACCACCACACACATATATAGGTTTCACCACCACATACATCTATAGGTATCTCCACCACATACATATATGGGTATAACCACCACACACATATATAGGTATCCCCACCACACACATATATAGGTATCCCCACCACATACATCTATAGGTATCCCCACCACACACATATAGGTATCCCCGCCACACACATCTATAGATATCCCCACCACATACATCTATAGGTATCCCCGCCAGACACATCTATAGGTATCACCACCACACGCATCTATAGGTGTCACCACCACATACATATATAGGTATCCCCACCACATACATATATAGGTATCCCCGCCACACACATATATATGTATCACCACCACATACATATATAGGTATCCCCACCACATACATCTATAGGTATCACCACAACATACATCTATACGTATCCCCACCACATACATCTATAGGTATCCCCACCAAATACATCTATAGGTATCCCCGGCACACACATCTATAGGTATTCTCACCACACACATATATAGGTATCCCCACCACATACATCTATAGGTATCCCCACCACTCACATATATAGGTATCACCACCACATACATCTATATGTATCCCCACCACATACATCTATAGGTAACCCCACCACATACATAAATAGTTATCCCCACCACATACATCTATATGTATCCCCACCACATACATATATAGGTATCCCCACCACATACATCTATAGGTATCCCCGCCAGACACATCTATAGGTATCACCACCACACGCATCTATAGGTATCACCACCACATACATATATAGGTATCCCCACCACATACATATATAGGTATCCCCGCCACACACATATATATGTATCACCACCACATACATATATAGGTATCCCCACCACATACATCTATAGGTCTCCCCACCACACACATCTATAGGTATCCCCACCAAACACATCTATAGGTATCCCCGCCACACACATCTATAGGTCTCCCCACCGCATACATATATAGGTATCCTCACCACACATCTATAGGTATCCTCACCACACACATATATAGGTATCCCCACCACATACATATATAGGTATCCCCACCACATACATCTAGATGTATCCCCACCACACACATATATAGGTATCCCCACCACATACATCTATAGGTATCCCCACCACACATATATATAGCTATCCCCACCACTTACATATATAGGTATCCCCACCACATACATCTATAGGAATCCCCACCACATACATATATAGGTATCCCCACCACAGACATATATAGGTATCCCCACCACACACATCTATAGGTATCCCCGCCATACACGTCTATATGTATCCCCACCACATACATCTATAGGTATCACCACCACATACATCTATAGGTATCCCCACCACATACATCCATAGGTATCCCCGCCACATACATCTATAGGTATCCCCACCACATACATCCATAGGTATCCCCGCCACACACATCTATAGGTATCCTCACCACACACATATATAGGTATCCCCACCAAATACATCTATAGGTATCCCCACCACATACATATATAGGTATCCCCACCACATACATATATAGGTATCCCCACCTCATACATCTATAGGTATCCCCACCACATACATATATAGGTATCCCCACCACATACATATATAGGTATCCCCACCACATACATCTATAGGTATCCCCACCACATACATATATATGTATCCTCACCACATACATATATAGGTATCCCCGCCATACACGTCTATATGTATCCCCACCACATACATCTATAGGTATCACCACCACATACATCTATAGGTATCCCCACCACATACATCCATAGGTATCCCCGCCACATACATCTATAGGTATCCCCACCACATACATCCATAGGTATCCCCGCCACACACATCTATATGTATCCCACCACACATATATATAGGTATCCCCACCACATACATCTATAGGTATCCCCACCACATACATATATAGGTATCCCCACCACATACATATATAGGTATCCCCACCACATACATCTATAGGTATCCCCACCACATACATATATAGGTATCCCCACCACATACATATATAGGTATCCCCACCACATACATCTATAGGTATCCTCACCACACACATATATAGGTATCCCCACCAAATACATCTATAGGTATCCCCACCACATACATATATATGTATCCTCACCACATACATATATAGGTATCCCCGCCACACACATATATAGGTATCCTCACCACACACATCTATAGGTATCCCCACCACACACATATATAGGTATCGCCACCACACACATATATAGGTATTCCCACCACACACATCTATAGGTATCCCCACCACACACATATATAGGTATCCCTACCACACACATATATAGGTATCCCCACCACACACATCTATAGGTATCCCCACCAAACACATATATAGGTATCCCCACCACATACATATATAGGTATCCGCACCACATACATATATAGGTATCCCCACCACATACATATATATGTATCCTCACCACATACATATATAGGTATCCCCGCCACACACATATATAGGTATCCTCACCACACACATCTATAGCTATCCCCACCACACACATATATAGGTATCCCCACCACAAACATATATAGGTATCCCCACCACATACATCTATAGGTATCCCCTCCACACACATATAGGTATCCCCGCCACACACATCTATAGATATCACCTCCACATATATCTATAGGTATCACCACAACATACATCTATAGGTATCCGCACCACATACATCTATAGGTATCCCCACCACATACATCTATAGGTATCCCCGGCACACACATCTATAGGTATTCTCACCACACACATATATAGGTATCCCCACCACATACATCTATAGGTATCCCCACCACTCACATATATAGGTATCACCACCACATACATCTATATGTATCCCCACCACATACATCTATAGGTAACCCCACCACATACATAAATAGTTATCCCCACCACATACATCTATATGTATCCCCACCACATACATATATAGGTATCCCCACCACATACATCTATAGGTATCCCCGCCACACACATATATATGTATCACCACCACATACATATATAGGTATCCCCACCACATACATATATAGGTCTCCCCACCACACACATCTATAGGTATCCCCACCACACACATCTATAGGTATCCCCGCCACACACATCTATAGGTCTCCCCACCGCATACATATATAGGTATCCTCACCACACATCTATAGGTATCCTCACCACACACATATATAGGTATCCCCACCACATACATATATAGGTATCCCCACCACATACATCTATATGTATCCCCACCACACACATATATAGGTATCCCCACCACATACATCTTTAGGTATCCCCACCACACATATATATAGCTATCCCCACCACATACATATATAGGTATCCCCACCTCATACATCTATAGGACCCACCACATACATATATAGGTATCCCCACCACAGACATATATAGGTATCCCCACCACACACATCTATAGGTATCCCCGCCATACACGTCTATATGTATCCCCACCACATACATCTATAGGTATCACCACCACATACATCTATAGGTATCCCCACCACATACATCCATAGGTATCCCCGCCACATACATCTATAGGTATCCCCACCACATACATCCATTGGTATCCCCGCCACACACATCTATAGGTATCCTCACCACACACATATATAGGTATCCCCACCAAATACATCTATAGGTATCCCCACCACACACATATATAGGTATCACCACCACATACATCTATATGTATCCCCACCACGTACATCTATAGGTAACCCCACCACATACATATATAGGTATCCCCACCACATAAATGTATAGGTATCCCCACCACACACATATATAGGTATCACCACCACACACATATATAGGTTTCACCACCACATACATCTATAGGTATCTCCACCACATACATATATGGGTATAACCACCACACACATATATAGGTATCACCAACACATACATCTATAGGTATCTCCACCACATACATCTATGGGTATCCCCGCCACATACATATATAGGTATCCCCACCACATACATATATAGGTAGCACCACCACATACATCTATAGGTATCCCCACCACACACATATAGGTATCCCCGCCACACACATCTATAGATATCACCTCCATATACATCTATAGGTATCACCACAACATACATCTATAGGTATCCCCACCACATACATCTATAGGTATCCCCACCACATACATCTATAGGTATTCCCGGCACACACATCTATAGGTATTCTCACCACACACATATATAGGTATCCCCACCACATACATCTATAGGTATCCCCACCACTCACATATACAGGTATCACCACCACATACATCTATATGTATCCCCACCACATACATCTATAGGTAACCCCACCACACACATATATAGGTATCCCCACCACATACATCTATAGGTATCCCCACCACACACATATATAGGTATCCCCACCACATACATATATAGGTATCCCCACCACATACATCTATATGTATCCCCACCACACACATATATAGGTATCCCCACCACATACATCTATAGGTATCCCCACCACATACATATATAGGTATCCCCACCACATACATATATAGGTATCCCCACCACATACATCTATAAGTATCCCCACCACATATTAATATAGGTATCCCCACCACATACATCTATAGGTATCCCCACCACATACATATATATGTATCCCCACCACATACATATATAGGTATCGCCACCACATACATCTATAGGTATCCCCACCACATGCATATATATGTATCCTCACCACATACATATATAGGTATTCCCGCCACACACATATATAGGTATCCTCACCACACACATCTATAGGTATCCCCACCACACACATATATAGGTATCGCCACCACACACATATATAGGTATCCCCACCACACACATCTATAGGTATCCCCACCACACACATATATAGGTATCCCTACCACACACATATATAAGTATCCCCACCACACTCATCTATAGGTATCCCCACCACACACGTCTATATGTATCCCCACCACACACATATATATAGGTATCCCCGCCACACACATATATAGGTATCCCCGCCACACACATATATAGGTATCCCCACCACATACATATATAGGTCTCCCCACCACATTCATCTATAGGTATCCCCACCACACACGTCTATATGTATCCCCACCACACACATATATAGGTATCACCACCACATACATATATAGGTATCCCCGCCACACACATATCTAGGTATCCCCGCCACATACATATATAGGTATCCCCACCATACACATCTATAGGTATCCCCACCATATACATATATAGGTATCATCACCACACACATATCTAGGTATCCCCACCACACACATATATAGGTATCCACGCCACATACATATATAGGTATCACCACCACACACATATATAGGTCTCCCCACCACATACATATATAGGTATCTTCACCACACACATCTATATATATCCCCACCACACACATATCTATAGGTATCCCCACCACACACATATATAGGTATTCCCACAATACACATCTATAGTTATCCCCGCCACACACATATATATGTATCCCCACCACATACATATATAGGTATCCCCACCACACACATATATAGGTATCCCCACCACATACATAAATAGGTATCACCACCACACACATATAGGTATGCCCGCCACATACATATAGGTATCCCCACCACACACATATAGGTATCCCCACCACACACATATATAGGTATCACCACCACATACATATATAGGTATCCCCAACACATACATATATAGGTATCCCCACCATATACTTATATAGGTATCCCAACCACATACATATATAGGTATTCCCACCACATACATCTATAGGTATCCCCACCACAAACATATATAGGTATCCCCACCACATACATATATAGGTATCCCCACCACATACATATATAGCTATCCCCACCACATACATCTATAAGTGTCCCCACCACACACATATATAGGTATCCCCACCACATACATCTATAGGTATCCCCACCACGCACATATATAGGTATCCCCACCACATACATGTATAGGTATCCCCACCACACACATATATAGGTATCACATTCACCACCACACTCATATATAGGTATCCCCGCCACATACATATGTAGGTATCCCCACCACATACATATATAGGTATCACCACCACACACATATATAGGTATCCCAACCACATACATATATAGGTATCGCCATCACATACATTTATAGGTATCCCCACCACACACACATATAGGTATTCCCACCACATACATATATAGGTATCCCCACCACATACATATATAGGTATCCCCACCACATACATCTATAAGTGTTCCCACCACACACATATATAGGTATCCCCACCACATACATCTATAGGTATCCCCACCACGCAAATATATAGGTATCCCCACCACATACATATATAGGTATCCCCACCACATACATCTATAGGAATCCCCACTACATACATCTATAGGTATCCCCACCACACACATATATAGGTATCCCCACCATATACATATATAGGTATCACTACCACACACATATAGGTATTCCCGCCACATACATATAGGTATCCCCACCACACACATATATGTATCCCCACCACACACATCTATAGGTATCACCACCACATACATATATAGGTATCCCCAACACATACATATATAGGTATCCCCACCACATACATATATAGGTATCCCCACCACATACATATATATGTATCCCCACCACATACATCTATAGGTATCCCCATCACAAACATATATAGGTATCCCCACCACATACATATATAGGTATCCCCACCACATACATATATAGCTATCCCCACCACATACATATAAAGGTATCACCGCCACATACTTCTATAGGTATCTCCACCACATACATATATAGGTATCCCCGCCACACACATATATATGTATTCCCACAACACACATATATAGGTATCACCACCACACACATATATAGGTATCCCCGCCACATACATATGTAGGTATCCCCACCACATACATATATAGGTATCACCACCACACACATATATAGGTATCCCCACCACATACATATATAGGTATCCCATCACATACATATATAGGTATCCCCACCACATACATATATAGGTATCCCCACCACATACATATATAGGTATCCCCATCACATACATCTATATGTATCCCCACCACACACATATATAGGTATCCCCACCACATACATCTATAGGTATCCCCACCACATACATATATAGGTATCCCCACCACATACATATAGAGGTATCCCCACCACATACATCTATAAGTATCCCCACCACATACTAATATAGGTATCCCCACCACATACATCTATAGGTATCCCCACCACATACATATATATGTATCCCCACCACATACATATATAGGTATCGCCACCACATACATCTATAGGTATCCCCACCACATGCATATATATGTATCCTCACCACATACATATATAGGTATCCCCGCCACACACATATATAGGTATCCTCACCACACACATCTATAGGTATCCCCACCACACACATATATAGGTATCGCCACCACACACATATATAGGTATCCCCACCACACACATCTATAGGTATCCCCACCACACACATATATAGGTATCCCTACCACACACATATATAGGTATCCCCACCACACTCATCTATAGGTATCCCCACCACACACGTCTATATGTATCCCCACCACACACATATATATAGGTATCCCCGCCACACACATATATAGGTATTCCCACCACATACATATATAGGTATCCCCACCACACACATATATAGGTATCCCCACCACACACATTTATAGGTATCCCCACCACACACATATATATAGGTATCCCCGCCACACACATATATAGGTATCCCCACCACATACATATATAGGTCTCCCCACCACATACATCTATAGGTATCCCCACCACACACGTCTATATGTATCCCCACCACACACATATATAGGTATCACCACCACATACATATATAGGTATCCCCGCCACTCACATATATAGGTATCCCCGCCACATACATATATAGGTATCCCCACCATACACATCTATAGGTATCCCCACCATATACATATATAGGTATCACCACCACACACATATCTAGGTATCCCCACCACACACATATATAGGTATCCACGCCACATACATATATAGGTATCACCACCACACACATATATAGGTCTCCCCACCACATACATATATAGGTATCTTCACCACACACATCTATATGTATCCCCACCACACACATATCTATAGGTATCCCCACCACACACATATATAGGTATTCCCACAATACACATCTATAGTTATCCCCGCCACACACATATATAGGTATCCCCATCACATACATCTATATGTATCCCCACCACACACATATATAGGTATCCCCACCTCATACATCTATAGGTATCCCCACCACATACATATATAGGTATCCCCACCACATACATATATAGGTATCCCCACCACATACATCTATAAGTATCCCCACCACATACTAATATAGGTATCCCCACCACATACATCTATAGGTATCCCCACCACATACATATATATGTATCCCCACCACATACATATATAGGTATCGCCACCACATACATCTATAGGTATCCCCACCACATGCATATATATGTATCCTCACCACATACATATATAGGTATCCCCGCCACACACATATATAGGTATCCTCACCACACACATCTATAGGTATCCCCACCACACACATATATAGGTATCGCCACCACACACATATATAGGTATCCCCACCACACACATCTATAGGTATCCCCACCACACACATATATAGGTATCCCTACCACACACATATATAGGTATCCCCACCACACTCATCTATATGTATCCCCACCACACACGTCTATATGTATCCCCACCACACACATATATATAGGTATCCCCGCCACACACATATATAGGTATCCCCACCACATACATATATAGGTATCCCCACCACACACATATATAGGTATCCCCACCACACACATTTATAGGTATCCCCACCACACACATATATATAGGTATCCCCGCCACACACATATATAGGTATCCCCACCACATACATATATAGGTCTCCCCACCACATACATCTATAGGTATCCCCACCACACACGTCTATATATATCCCCACCACACACATATATAGGTATCACCACCACATACATATATAGGTATCCCCGCCACTCACATATATAGGTATCCCCGCCACATACATATATAGGTATCCCCACCATACACATCTATAGGTATCCCCACCATATACATATATAGGTATCACCACCACACACATATCTAGGTATCCCCACCACACACATATATAGGTATCCACGCCACATACATATATAGGTATCACCACCACACACATATATAGGTCTCCCCACCACATACATATATAGGTATCTTCACCACACACATCTATATGTATCCCCACCACACACATATCTATAGGTATCCCCACCACACACATATATAGGTATTCCCACAATACACATCTATAGTTATCCCCGCCACACACATATATAGGTATCCCCACTACATACATATATAGGTATCCCCACCACACACATATATAGGTATCCCCACCACATACATATATAGGTATCACCACCACACACATATAGGTATTTCCGCCACATACATATAGGTATCCCCACCACACACATATATGTATCCCCACCACACACATATATAGGTATCACCACCACATACATATATAGGTATCCCCAACACATACATATATAGGTATCCCCACCATATACTTATATAGGTATCCCCACCACATACATATATAGGTATTCCCACCACATACATCTATAGGTATTCCCACCACAAACATATATAGGTATCCCCACCACATACATATATAGGTATCCCCACCACATACATATATAGCTATCCCCACCACATACATCTATAAGTGTCCCCACCACACACATATATAGGTATCCCCACCACATACATCTATAGGTATCCCCACCACGCACATATATAGGTATCCCCACCACATACATATATAGGTATCCCCACCACACACATATATAGGTATCACATTCACCACCACACACATATATAGGTATCCCCGCCACATACATATATAGGTATCCCCACCACATACATATATAGGTATCACCACCACACACATATATAGGTATCCCAACCACATACATATATAGGTATCCCGATCACATACATTTATAGGTATCCCCACCACACACACATATAAGTATTCCCACCACATACATATATAGGTATCCCCACCACATACATATTTAGGTATCCCCACCACATACATCTATAAGTGTCCCCACCACACACATATATAGGTATCCCCACCACATACATCTATAGGTATCCCCACCACGCAAATATATAGGTATCCCCACCACATACATATATAGGTATCCCCACCACATACATCTATAGGTATCCCCACTACATACATATATAGGTATCCCCACCACACACATATATATGTATCCCCACCAAATACATATATAGGTATCACTACCACACACATATAGCTATTCCCGCCACATACATATAGGTATCCCCACCACACACATATATGTATCCCCACCGCACACATCTATAGGTATCACCACCACATACATATATAGGTATCCCCAACACATACATATATAGGTATCCCCACCACATACATATATAGGTATCCCCACCACATACATATATATGTATCCCCACCACATACATCTATAGGTATCCCCACCACAAACATATATAGGTATCCCCACCGCATACATATATAGGTATCCCCACCACATACATATATAGCTATCCCCGCCACATACATATAAAGGTATCACCGCCACATACATCTATAGGTATCTCCACCACATACATATATAGGTATCCCCGCCACACACATATATATGTATTCCCACCACACACATATATAGGTATCACCACCACACACATATATAGGTATCCCCGCCAAATACATATGTAGGTATCCCCACCACATACATATATAGGTATCACCACCACACACATATATAGGTATCCCCACCACATACATATATAGGTATCCCACCACATACATATATAGGTATCCCCACCACATACATATATAGGTATCCCCACCACATACATATATAGGTATCCCCATCACATACATCTATATGTATCCACACCACACACATATATAGGTATCCCCACCACATACATCTATAGGTATCCCCACCACGCACATATATAGGTATCCCCACCACATACATATATAGGTATCCCCACCACATACATCTATAGGTATCCCCACCACATACATATATAGGTATCCACACCACATACATATATAGGTATCCCCACCACATACATATATAGGTATCCCCACCACATACATATATAGGTATCCCCACCACATACATATATAGGTATCCCCAACACATACATCTATAGGTATCCCCACCACACACATCTATAGGTATCCCCACCATACACATCTATAGGTATCCCCACCACACATATATATATAGGTATCCCCATCATACACATCTATATGTATCACCGCCACACACATATATAGGTAACCCCACCACATTCATCTATTGGTATCCCCACCATACACATCTTTAGGTATCCCCACCATACACATCTATATGTATCACCGCCACACTCATATATAGGTATCCGCACCACATACATCTATATGTATCACCACCACATACATATATAGGTATCCCCACCACATACATCTATAGGTATCCCCACCACACAAATCTATATGTATTACCACCACATACATATATAGGTATCCCCACCACACACATATGTAGGTATCCCCACGACATACATATATAGGTATCCCCACCACACACATATAGGTATCCTCATCACACACATATATAGGTATCCTCACCACACACATATATAGGTATCCCCGTCACATACATCTATAGGTATCACCACCACATACATCTATAGGTATCACCACCACATACATCTATAGATATCCCCACCACATACATCTATAGGTATCCCCACCACATACTTCTATAGGTATCCCCGCCACACACATCTATAGGTATCCTCACCACACACATATATAGGTATCCCCACCACATACATCTATAGGTATCCCCACCACACACATATATAGGTATTCCCACCACACACAGATATAGGTATCCCCACCACATACATATATAGGTATCCCCACCACACACATATAGGTATACCCGCCACACACATCTATAGGTATCACCACCACATACATCTATAGGTATCACCACCACATACATCTATAGGTATCCCCACCACATACATATATAGGTATCCCCACCACTTACATCTATAGGTATCCCCGCCACACACATCTATAGGTATTAACACCACATACATCTATAGGTATCACCACCACCACATACATCTATAGGCATACATACCACATACATCTATAGGTATTACCACCACATACATCTATAGGTATCCCCGCCACACACATCTGTATGTATCCTCACCACACACATATATAGGTATCCCCACCACATACATATATAGGTATCCCCACCACACACATATATAGGTATCACCACCACATACATCTATATGTATCCCCACCACATACATCTATAGGTAACCCCACCACATACATATATAGGTATCCCCCCCACATACATCTATAGGTATCCCCACCACACACATATATAGGTATCAACACCACACACATATATAGGTATTACCACCACATACATCTATAGGTATCCCCACCACATACATATATAGGTATCCCCGCCACATACATATATAGGTATCCCCGCCACATACATATATAGGTATCCCCACCACACACACATATAGGTATCCCCACCACACACATATATAGGTATCCCCACCAAACACATATATATAGGTATCCCCGCCACACACATATATAGGTATCCTCACCACATATATATATAGGTCTCCCCACCACATACATCTATAGGTATCCCCACCACACACATATATAGGTCTCCCCACCACATACATCTATAGGTATCCCCACCACACACATCTATAGGTATCCTCACCACATACATATATAGGTATCCCCGCCACACACACATATAGGTATCCTCACCACACACATCTATAGGTATCCCCACCACACACATATATAGGTATCGCCACCACACACATATATAGGTATCCCCACCACACACATCTATAGGTATCCCCACCACACACATATATAGGTATCCCCACCACATACATATATAGATATCCCCACCACACACATCTATAGGTATCCCCACCACACACATATATAGGTATCCCCACCACATACATATATAGGTATCCCCACCACATACATATATAGGTATCACCACCACATACATATATAGGTATCCTCACCACACACATCTATAGGTATCCCACCACACACATATATAGGTATCCCCACCACACACATCTATAGGTATCCCCACCACACACATATATAAGTCTCCCCACCACACACATATATAGGTATCCCCACCACACACATATATAGGTCTCCCCACCACATACATCTATAGGTATTCCCACCACACACATATATAGGTATCCTCACCACATACATATATAGGTATCCCCGCCAAACACATATATAGGTATCCTCACCACACACATCTATAGGTATCCCCACCACACACATATATAGGTATCGCCACCACACACATATATAGGTATCCCCACCACACACATCTATAGGTATCCCCACCACACACATATATAGGTATCCCCAACACACACATATATAAGTATCCCCACCACATACATATATAGGTATCACCACCACATACATATATAGGTATCCTCACCACACACATATATAGGTATCCCACCACACACATATATAGGTATCCCCACCACACACATAAATAGGTATCCCCACCACACACATCTATAGGTATCCCCACTACATACATATATATGTATCCCCACCACATACATATATAGGTATCCCCGCCACATACATATATAGGTATCCCCATCACATACATATATAGGTATCCCCACCACACACATATATAGGTATCGCCACCACACACATATATAGGTATCCCCACCACACACATATATATAGGTATCCCCACCACATACATATATAGGTCTCCACCACATACATCTATAGGTATCCCCACCACACACATCTATAGGTATCCCCACCACACACATATATTGGTATCACCACCACATACATATATAGGTATCCCCGCCACACACATATATAGGTATCCCCGCCACATACATATATAGGTATCCCCACCACACACATCTATAGGTATCCCCACCATATACATATATAGGTATCACCACCACACACATATATAGGTATCCCCACCACACACATATATAGGTATCCCCGCCACATACATATATAGGTATCACCACCACACACATATATAGGTCTCTCCACCACATACATCTTTAGGTATCCCCACCACACACATCTATATGTATCCCCACCACACACAGATCTATAGGTCTCCCCACCACATACATATATAGGTATCCCCACCACACACATATATAGGTATCCCCACCACATACATATATATGTATCACCACCACACACACATAGGTATCCCCGCCACATACATATAGGTATCCCCACCACATACATATAGGTATCCCCACCACACACATATATAGGTACACCACCACATACATATATATGTATCCCCGACACATACATATATATGTATCCCCACCATATACTTATATAGGTATCCCCACCACATACATATATAGGTATCCCCACCACATACATCTATAGGTATCCCCACCACAAACATATATAGGTATCCCCACCACATACATATATAGGTATCCCCACCAATTACATATATAGCTATCACCACCACATACATCTATAGGTATCACCGCCACATACATCTATAGGTATCCCCACCACATACATATATAGGTATCCCGGCCACACACATATATATGGATCCCCACCACACACATATATTGGTATCACCACCACACACATATATAGGTATCCCCGCTACATACATATGTAGGTATCCCCACCACATACATATATAGGTATCACCACCACACACATATATAGGTATCCCCACCATATACATATATAGGTATCCCCATCACATACATTTATAGGTATCCCCACCACACACATATATAGGTATCCCCACCACGCACATATATAGGTATCCCCACCACATACATATATAGGTATCCCCACCACATACATCTATAGGTATCCCCACCACATACATATATTGGTATCCCCACCACACACATATATAGGTATCCCCACCACATACATATATAGGTATCACCACCACACACATATAGGTATTCCCGCCACATACATATAGGTATCCCCACCACACACATATAGGTATCCACACCACACACATCTATAGGTATCACCACCACATACATATATAGGTATCCCCAACACATACATATATAGGTATCCCCACCACATACATATATAGGTATCCCCACCACATACATATATATGTATCCCCACCACATACATCTATATGTATCCCCACCACGAACATATATAGGTATCCCCACCACATACATATATAGGTATCCCCACCACATGCATATATAGCTATCCCCACCGCATACATATATAGGTATCACCGCCACATACATCTATAGGTATCCCCACCACATACATATATAGGTATCCCCGCCACACACATATATAGGTATTCCCACCACACACATATATAGGTATCACCACCACACACATATATAGGTATCCCTGCCACATACATATCTAGGTATCCCCCCACATACATATATAGGTATCAACACCACACACATATATAGGTATCCCCACCACATACATATATAGGTATCCCATCACATACATATATAGGTATCCCCACCACATATATATATAGGTATCCCCACCACATACATATATATGTATCCCCATCACATACATCTATATGTATCCCCACCACACACACATATAGGTATCCCCACCACATACATCTATAGGTATCCCCACCACGCACATATATAGGTATCCCCACGACATACATATATAGGTATCCCCACCACCTACATCAATAGGTATCCCCACCACATACATATATAGGTATCCCCACCACATACATCTATAGGTATCACCGCCACATACTTCTATAGGTATCCCCACCACATACATATATAGGTATCCCCGCCACACACATATATAGGTATCCCCACCACACACATATATTGGTATCACCACCACATACATATATAGGTATCCCCACCATACACATCTATAGGTATCCCCACCATACACATCTATAGGTATCCCCACCACACATATATATATTGGTATCCCCACCATACACATCTATATGTATCACCGCCACACACATATATAGGTAACCCCACCACATACATCTATTGGTATCCCCACATACACATCTATAGGTATCCCCACCATACACATCTATATGAATCACCGCCACACTCATATATAGGTATGCGCACCACATACATCTATAGGTATCACCACCACTTACATATATAGGTATTCCCACCACATACATCTATAGGTATCCCCACCACACACATCTATATGTATCACCACCACATACATATATTGGTATCCCCACCACACACATATATAGGTATCCCCACGACATACATATATAGGTATCCCCACCACACACATATAGGTATCCTCACCACACACATATATAGGTATCCTCACCACACACATATATAGGTATCCCCGTCACATACATCTATAGGTATCACCACCACATACATCTATAGGTATCACCACCACATACATCTATAGATATCCCCGCCACACACATCTATAGGTATTCTCACCACACACATATATAGGTATCCCCACCACATACATCTATAGGTATCCCCACCACACACATATATAGGTATCACCACCACATACATATATATGTATCCCTACCACATACATCTATAGGTAACCCCACCACATACATATATAGGTATCCCCACCACATACATCTATAGGTATCCCCACCACACACATATATATGTATCAACACCACACACATATATAGGTATCACCACCACATACATCTATAGGTATCCCCACCACATACATCTATGGGTATTCCCGACACATACATATATAGGTATCCCCACCACACACATATATAGGTATCCCCACCACATACATATATAGGTATCCCCGCCACACACATATATAGGTATCACCACCACATATATATATAGGTATCCCCACCACATACATCTATATGTCTCTCCACCACACACATCTATAGTATCACCACCACATACATCTATAGGTATCCCCACCACACACATCAATAGGTATCCCCACCATACACATCTATAGGTATCCCCACCACACATATATATATAGGTATCCCCACCATACACATCTATATGTATCACCGCCACACACATATATAGGTAACCCCACCACATACATCTATTGGTATCCCCACCATACACATCTATAGGTATCCCCACCATACACATCTATATGTATCACCGCCACACTCATATATAGGTATCCGCACCACATACATCTATAGGTATCACCACCACATACATATATAGGTATCCCCACCACATACATCTATAGGTATCCCTACCACACACATCTATATGTATCACCACCACATACATATATAGGTATCCCCACCACACACATATATAGGTATCCCCACGACATACATATATAGGTATCCCCCCCCACACACATATAGGTATCCTCACCACACACATATATAGGTATCCTCACCACACACATATATAGGTATCCCCGTCACATACATCTATAGGTATCACCACCACATACATCTATAGGTATCACCACCACATACATCTATAGATATCCCCACCACATACATATATAGGTATCCCCACCACATACATCTATAGGTATCCCCGCCACACACATCTATAGGTAACCTCACCACACACATATATAGGTATCCCCACCACATACATCTATAGGTATCCCCACCACACACATATATAGGTATCCCCACCACACACATATATAGGTATCCCCACCACATACATCTATAGGTATCCCCACCACACACATATAGGTATACCCGCCACACACATCTATAGGTATCACCACCACATACATCTATAGGTATCACCACCACATACATCTATAGGTATCTCCACCACATACATATATAGGTATCCCCACCACATACATCTATAGGTATCCCCGCCACACACATCTTTAGGTATCCTCACCACACACATATATAGGTATCCCACCATATACATCTATAGGTATCCCCACCACAAACATCTATGGGTATTACCACCACATACATCTATAGGTATCACCACCACATACATCTATAGGTATACATACCACATACATCTATAGGTATCACCACCACATACATCTATAGGTATCCTCACCACACACATATATAGGTATCCCCACCACATACATATATAGGTATCCCCACCACATACATCTATAGGTATCACCACCACATACATATATTTGTATCCCTACCACATACATCTATTGGTAACCCCACCACATACATATATAGGTATCCCCACCACATACATCTATAGGTATCCCCACCACACACATATATATGTATCAACACCACACACATATATAGGTATCACCACCACATACATATATAGGTATCCCCACCACATACATCTATGGGTATTCCCGACACATACATATATAGGTATCCCCACCACACACATATATAGGTATCCCCACCACATACATATATAGGTATCCTCGCCACACACATCTATAGGTATTACCACCACACACATATATACGTATCACCACCACATACATCTATATGAATCACCACCACATACATATATAGGTATTCCCACCACATACATATATAGGTATCCCCACCTCATACATCTATAGGTATCCCCGCCAGACACATATATAGGTATCACCACCACACACATCTATAGGTATCACCACCACATACATATATAGGTACCCCACCACATACATATATAGGTATCCACACCACATACATATATAGGCATCCCCGCCACACACATATATAGGTATCACCACCACATATATATATAGGTATCCCCACCACATACATCTATATGTCTCTCCACCACACACATCTATAGTATCCCCACCACACACATCTATAGGTATCCCCGCCACACACATATATAGGTATCCCCACCACATATATATATAGGTATCCCCACCACATACATCTATAGGTATCCCCACCACATACATATATAGGTATCACCACCACATTCATATATAGGTATTCCCACCACATACATATATAGGTATCCCCACCACATGCATATATAGGTATCCTCACCACACATCTATAGGTATCCTCACCATACACATATATAGGTATCCCCACCACATACATATATAGGTATCCTCGCCACACACATATATAGGTATCCCCACCACACACATATATAGGTACCCCCCACCCACACACATATATAGGTATCACCACCACATACATATATAGGTATCCCAACCACATACATATATAGGTATCCCCACCACACACATATATAGGTATCCCCACGACATACATATATAGGTATCCCCACCACATACATATATAGGTATCACCACCACTCACATCTATAGGTATCCCCACCACATACATCTATATGTATTCCCACCACAAACATCTATAGATATCCCCACCACATACATATATAGGTATCCCCACCACATACATCTATAGGTATCCCCACCACATACATATATAGGTATCCACCACCACACACATATATAGGTATCCCCACCCATACATCTATAGGTATTCCCACCAGATACATCTATAGGTATCCCCACCACATACATATATAGGTATCCCCACCACACATCTAAAGGTATCACCACCACATACATATATAGGTATCCACCACCACACACATATAGGTATCCCCACCACACACATATATAGGTATCCCCACCACACACAAATATAGGTATCCCCACCCACATACATATATAGGTCTCTCCACCACATACATCTAGAGGTATCCCCACCACACACATCTATATGTATCCCCACCACACACATATATAGGTATCACCTCCACATACATCTATAGGTATCACCACAACATACATCTATAGGTATCCCCACCACATTCATCTATATGTATCCCCACCACACACATATATAGGTATCACCACCACATACATATATAGGTATCCCCGCCACAGACATATATAGGTATTCCCGCCACATACATATATAGATATCCTCACCACACACATCTATAGGTATCCCCACCACACACATATATAGGTATCCCCACCACATTCATCTATAGGTATCCCCACCACATACATCTATAGGTATCCCCACCACACACATCTATAGGTATCCCCACCACACACATATATAGGTATCACCACCACGTACATATATAGGTATCCCCGCCACACACATATATAGGTATCCCCACCACACACATATATATAGGTATCCCCGCCACACACATATATAGGTATCCCCACAACATACATATATAGGTATCACCACCACATACATATATAGGTATCCTCTACACACACACATCTATAGGTATCCCCACCACACACATATATAGGTATCCCCACCACACACATCAATAATTGTCCCCACAAAATACATATATAGGTATTCCCACCACATACATATATAAGTATCCCCCGCCACATACATATATAGGTATCCCCCACCACATACATATATAGGTATCCCCCGCCACACACATATATAGGTATCCCCACCACACACATATATAGGTATCCCCACGAAACACATATATAGGTATCCCCACCACATACATATATAGGTCTCCCCACCACATACATGTATAGGTATCCCCACCACATACATATATAGGTATCCCCGCCACACACATATATAGGTATTCCCGCCACATACATATATAGGTATCCTCACCACACACATCTATAGGTATCCCCACCACATACATATATAGGTATCACCACCACATACATATATAGGTATCCCCACCCCACACATATATAGGTATCCCCGCCACATACATATATAGGTATCACCACCCATACACATATATAGGTATCCCCACCACACACATATATATAGGTATCCCCGCCACACACATATTTAGGTATCCCCGCCACATACATATATAGGTATCACCACCACATACATATATAGGTATCCTCACCACACACATCTATAGGTATCCCCATCACACACATATATAGGTATCCCCACCACACACATCTATAGGTATCCCCACCACATACATATAGGTATCCCCACGACATACATATATAAGTATCCCCGCCACATACATATATAGGTATCCGCACCACATACATATATAGGTATCCCCACCACACACATATATAGGTATCCCCACGACATACATATATAGGTATCCCCCCCACACACATATAGGTATCCTCACCACACACATATATAGGTATCCTCACCACACACATATATAGGTATCCCCGTCACATACATCTATAGGTAACACCACCACATACATCTATAGGTATCACCACCACATACATCTATAGATATCCCCACCACATACATATATAGGTATCCCCACCACATACATCTATAGGTATCCCCCGCCACACACATCTATAGGTATCCTCACCACACACATATATAGGTATCCCCACCACATACATCTATAGGTATCCCCACCACACACATATATAGGTATCCCCACCACACACATATATAGGTATCCCCACCACATACATCTATAGGTATCCCCACCACACACATATAGGTATACCCGCCACACACATCTATAGGTATCACCACCACATACATCTATAGGTATCACACCACATACATCTATAGGTATCTCCCACCACATACATATATAGGTATCCCCACCACATACATCTATAGGTATCCCCGCCACACCACATTTTTAGGTATCCTCACCACACACATATATAGGTATCCCACCATATACATCTATAGGTATCCCCACCACACACATCTATAGGTATTACCACCACATACATCTATAGGTATCACCACCACATACATCTATAGGTATACATACCACATACATCTATAGGTATCACCACCACATACATCTATAGGTATCCTCACCACACACATATATAGGTATCCCACCACATACATATATAGGTATCCCCACCACATACATCTATAGGTATCACCACCACATACATATATTTGTATCCCTACCACATACATCTATTGGTAACCCCACCACATACATATATAGGTATCCCCACCACATACATCTATAGGTATCCCCACGACACACATATATATGTATCAACACCACACACATATATAGGTATCATCACCACATACATATATAGGTATCCCCACCACATACATCTATGGGTATTCCCGACACATACATATATAGGTATCCCCACCACACACATATATAGGTATCCCCACCACATACATATATAGGTATCCTCGCCACACACATCTATAGGTATCACCACCACACACATATATACGTATCACCACCACACACATCTATATGAATCACCACCACATACATATATAGGTATTCCCACCACATACATATATAGGTATCCCCACCTCATACATCTATAGGTATCCCCGCCAGACACATATATAGGTATCACCACCACACACATCTATAGGTATCACCACCACATACATATATAGGTACCCCACCACATACATATATAGGTATCCACACCACATACATATATAGGCATCCCCGCCACACACATATATAGGTATCACCACCACATATATATATAGGTATCCCCACCACATACATCTATATGTCTCTCCACCACACACATCTATAGTATCCCCACCACACACATCTATAGGTATCCCCGCCACACACATATATAGGTATCCCCACCACATATATATATAGGTATCCCCACCACATACATCTATAGGTATCGCCACCACATACATATATAGGTATCACCACCACATTTATATATAGGTATTCCCACCACATACATATATAGGTATCCCCACCACATGCATATATAGGTATCCTCACCACACATCTATAGGTATCCTCACCATACACATATATAGGTATCCCCACCACATACATATATAGGTATCCCCGCCACACACATATATAGGTATCCCCACCACACACATATATAGGTATCCCCACCACACACATATATAGGTATCACCACCGCATACATATATAGGTATCCCAACCACATACATATATAGGTATCCCCACCACACACATATATAGGTATCCCCACGACATACATATATAGGTATCCCCACCACATACATATATAGGTATCACCACCACTCACATCTATAGGTATCCCCACCACATACATCTATATGTATCCCCACCACAAACATCTATAGATATCCCCACCACATACATATATAGGTATCCCCACCACATACATATATAGGTATCACCACCACACACATATATAGGTATCCCCACCCATACATCTATAGGTATCCCCACCAGATACATCTATAGGTATCCCCACCACATACATATATAGGTATCCCCACCAGATACATCTATAGGTATCCCCACCACATACATATATAGGTATCCCCACCACACATCTAAAGGTATCACCACCACATACATATATAGGTATCACCACCACACACATATAGGTATCCCCACCACACACATATATAGGTATCCCCACCACACACAAATATAGGTATCCCCACCACATACATATATAGGTCTCCTCCACCACATACATCTAGAGGTATCTCCACCACACACATCTATATGTATCCCCACCACACACATATATAGGTATCACCTCCACATACATCTATAGGTATCACCACAACATACATCTATAGGTATCCCCACCACATTCATCTATAGGTATCCCCACCACACACATATATAGTTATAACCACCACATACATATATAGGTATCCCCGCCACAGACATATATAGGTATTCCCGCCACATACATATATAGATATCCTCACCACACACATCTATAGGTATCCCCACCACACACATATATAGGTATCCCCACCACACACATCTATAGGTATCCCCACCACATACATCTATAGGTATCCCCACCACACACATATATAGGTATCACCACCACGTACATATATAGGTATCCCCGCCACACACATATATAGGTATCCCCACCACACACATATATATAGGTATCCCCGCCACACACATCTATAGGTATCACCACCACATACATCTATAGGTATCACCACCACATACATCTATAGGTATCTCCACCACATACATATATAGGTATCCCCACCACATACATCTATAGGTATCCCCGCCACACACATTTTTAGGTATCCTCACCACACACATATATAGGTATCCCACCATATACATCTATAGGTATCCCCACCACACACATCTATAGGTATTACCACCACATACATCTATAGGTATCACCACCACATACATCTATAGGTATACATACCACATACATCTATAGGTATCACCACCACATACATCTATAGGTATCCTCACCACACACATATATAGGTATCCCACCACATACATATATAGGTATCCCCACCACATACATCTATAGGTATCACCACCACATACATATATTTGTATCCCTACCACATACATCTATTGGTAACCCCACCACATACATATATAGGTATCCCCACCACATACATCTATAGGTATCCCCACGACACACATATATATGTATCAACACCACACACATATATAGGTATCATCACCACATACATATATAGGTATCCCCACCACATACATCTATGGGTATTCCCGACACATACATATATAGGTATCCCCACCACACACATATATAGGTATCCCCACCACATACATATATAGGTATCCTCGCCACACACATCTATAGGTATCACCACCACACACATATATACGTATCACCACCACACACATCTATATGAATCACCACCACATACATATATAGGTATTCCCACCACATACATATATAGGTATCCCCACCTCATACATCTATAGGTATCCCCGCCAGACACATATATAGGTATCACCACCACACACATCTATAGGTATCACCACCACATACATATATAGGTACCCCACCACATACATATATAGGTATCCACACCACATACATATATAGGCATCCCCGCCACACACATATATAGGTATCACCACCACATATATATATAGGTATCCCCACCACATACATCTATATGTCTCTCCACCACACACATCTATAGTATCCCCACCACACACATCTATAGGTATCCCCGCCACACACATATATAGGTATCCCCACCACATATATATATAGGTATCCCCACCACATACATCTATAGGTATCGCCACCACATACATATATAGGTATCACCACCACATTTATATATAGGTATTCCCACCACATACATATATAGGTATCCCCACCACATGCATATATAGGTATCCTCACCACACATCTATAGGTATCCTCACCATACACATATATAGGTATCCCCACCACATACATATATAGGTATCCCCGCCACACACATATATAGGTATCCCCACCACACACATATATAGGTATCCCCACCACACACATATATAGGTATCACCACCGCATACATATATAGGTATCCCAACCACATACATATATAGGTATCCCCACCACACACATATATAGGTATCCCCACGACATACATATATAGGTATCCCCACCACATACATATATAGGTATCACCACCACTCACATCTATAGGTATCCCCACCACATACATCTATATGTATCCCCACCACAAACATCTATAGATATCCCCACCACATACATATATAGGTATCCCCACCACATACATCTATAGGTATCCCCACCACATACATATATAGGTATCACCACCACACACATATATAGGTATCCCCACCCATACATCTATAGGTATCCCCACCAGATACATCTATAGGTATCCCCACCACATACATATATAGGTATCCCCACCAGATACATCTATAGGTATCCCCACCACATACATATATAGGTATCCCCACCACACATCTAAAGGTATCACCACCACATACATATATAGGTATCACCACCACACACATATAGGTATCCCCACCACACACATATATAGGTATCCCCACCACACACAAATATAGGTATCCCCACCACATACATATATAGGTCTCTCCACCACATACATCTAGAGGTATCTCCACCACACACATCTATATGTATCCCCACCACACACATATATAGGTATCACCTCCACATACATCTATAGGTATCACCACAACATACATCTATAGGTATCCCCACCACATTCATCTATAGGTATCCCCACCACACACATATATAGTTATAACCACCACATACATATATAGGTATCCCCGCCACAGACATATATAGGTATTCCCGCCACATACATATATAGATATCCTCACCACACACATCTATAGGTATCCCCACCACACACATATATAGGTATCCCCACCACACACATCTATAGGTATCCCCACCACATACATCTATAGGTATCCCCACCACACACATATATAGGTATCACCACCACGTACATATATAGGTATCCCCGCCACACACATATATAGGTATCCCCACCACACACATATATATAGGTATCCCCGCCACACACATATATAGGTATCCCCACCACATACATATATAGGTATCACCACCACATACATATATAGGTATCCTCACCACACACATCTATAGGTATCCCCACCACACACATATATAGGTATCCCCACCACACACATCTATAAGTATCCCCACCAAATACATATATAGGTATTCCCACCACATACATATATAAGTATCCCCGCCACATACATATATAGGTATCCCCACCATATACATATATAGGTATCCCCGCCACACACATAGATAGGTATCCCCACCACACACATATATAGGTATTCCCACGAAACACATATATAGGTATCCCCACCACATACATATATAGGTATTCCCGCCACATACATATATAGGTATCCTCACCACACACATCTATAGGTATCCCCACCACATACATATATAGGTATCACCACCACATACATATATAGGTATCCCCACCCCACACATATATAGGTATCCCCGCCACATACATATATAGGTATCCCCACCACACACATCTATAAGTATCCCCACCAAATACATATATAGGTATTCCCACCACATACATATATAAGTATCCCCGCCACATACATATATAGGAATCCCCACCACATACATATATAGGTATCCCCGCCACACACATAGATAGGTATCCCCACCACACACATATATAGGTATTCCCACGAAACACATATATAGGTATCCCCACCACATACATATATAGGTATTCCCGCCACATACATATATAGGTATCCTCACCACACACATCTATAGGTATCCCCACCACATACATATATAGGTATCACCACCACATACATATATAGGTATTCCCACCCCACACATATATAGGTATCCCCGCCACATACATATATAGGTATCACCACCATACACATATATAGGTATCCCCACCACACACATATATATAGGTATTCCCGCCACACACATATATAGGTATCCCCACCACATACATATATAGGTATCACCACCACATACATATATAGGTATCCTCACCCCACACATCTATAGGTATCCCCACCACACACATATATAGGTATCCCCACCACACACATCTATAGGTATCCCCACCACATACATATATAGGTATCCCCACGACATACATATATAAGTATCCCCGCCACATACATATATAGGTATCCCCACCACATGCATATATAGGTATCCCCACCACACACATATATAGGTATCCCCACCACACACATATATTGGTATCCCCACCACACACATATATAGGTATCCCCACCACAAACATATATAGGTCTCCCCACCACATACATCTATAGGTATCCCCACCACACACATCTATATGTATCCCAACCACACACATTTATAGGTATCACCACCACATACATATATAGGTATCCCCGCCACAAACATATATAGGTATTTCCGCCACATACATATATAGGTATCCTCACCACACAAATCTATAGGTATCACCACCACATACATATATAGGTATCACCACCACATGCATATATAGGTATCCCCACCACACATATATATAGGTATCCCCGCCACATACATATATAGGAATCACCACCATACACATCTATAGGTATCCCCGCCACACACATCTATAGGTATCCCCACCACATACATATATAGGTATCCCCTCCACACACATATATAGGTATCCCCACCACATACAAATATAGGTATCACCACCACACACATATAAGTATCCCCGCCACATACATATAGGTATCCCCACAACACACATATAGGTATCCCCACCACACACATATATAGGTATCACCTCCACATACATATAGAGGTATCCCCAACACATACATATATAGGTATCCCCACCACATACATATATAGGTAACCCCACCACATACATATATAGTTATCCCCGCCACACACATATATAGGTATCACCACCACACACATATATAGGTATCCCCACCACATACATATATAGGTATCACCATCACACACATATATAGGTATCCCCACCACATACATATATTGGTATCCCACCACATACATATATAGGTATCCCCACCACATACATCTATATGTATCCCCACCACACACATATATAGGTATACCCACCACATACATATATAGGTATCCCCACCACATACATATATAGGTATCACCACCACATACATCTATATGTATCCCCACCACATACATATATAGGTATCCCCACCACATACATCTATAGGTATCCCCACCACATACATATATAGGTATCCCCACCACATACATATATAGGTATCCCCACCACATACATATATAGGTATCCCCACCACATACATATATAGGTATCCCCACCACATACATCTATGGGTATCCCCACCACACACATCTATATGTATCACCACCACACACATCTATAGGTATCCCCACCAAACACATATATAGGTATCTCCACCATACACATCAATATGTATCACCGCCACCCACATATATAGGTACCCCCACCACATACATCTATAGGTATCCCCACCATACACATCTATAGGTATCACCACCATACACATCTATATGTATAACCGCCACACTCATATATAGGTATCCCCACCACATACATCTATAGGTATCACCACCACATACATATATAGGTATCCCCACCACATAAATCTATAGGTATCCCCACCACACACATCTATATGTATCACCACCACATACATATATAGGTATCCACACCACACACATATATAGGTATCCCACAACATACATATATAGGTATCCCCACCACACACATATAGGTATCCTCACCACACACATATATAGGTATCCTCACCACACACATATATAGGTATCCCCGCCACATACATCTATAGGTATCACCACCACATACATCTATAGTTATCACCACCACATACATATATAGGTATCCCCGCCACATACATATATAGGTATCACCACCATACACATCTATAGGTATCCCCGCCACACACATCTATAGGTATCCCCACCACATACATATATAGGTATCCCCACCACATACATATATAGGTATCACCACCACACACATATAAGTATCCCCGCCACATACATATAGGTATCCCCACCACACACATATAGGTATCCCCACCACACACATCTATAGGTATCACCTCCACATACATATAGAGGTATCCCCAACACATACATATATAGGTATCCCCACCACATACATATATAGGTATCCCCACCACATACATATATAGTTATCCCCGCCACACACATATATAGGTATCCCCACCACATACATATATAGGTATCCCCACCACATACATCTATAGGTATCCCCACCAAACACATCTATATGTATCACCACCACACACATCTATAGGTATCCCCACCAAACACATATATAGGTATCCCCGCCACACACATCTATAGGTATCACCTCCACATACATATATAGGTATCACCATCACACACAAATATAGGTATCCCCACCACATACATATATTGGTATCCCACCACATACATCTATAGGTATCCCCACCGCACACATATATTGGTATCCCACCACATACATCTATAGGTATCCCCACCGCACACATATATAGGTATCCCCATCACATACATACATAGGTATCCCCACCACATACATATATAGGTATCCCCACCACATACATCTATATGTATCCCCACCACACACATATATAGGTATCCCCAACACATACATATATAGGTATCCCCACCACATACATATATAGGTATCCCCACCACATACATCTATATGTATCCCCACCACATACATATATAGGTATCCTCACCACATACATCTATAAGTATCCCCACCACATACATATATAGGTATCCCCACCACATACATACATAGGTATCCCCACCACATACATATATAGGTATCCCCACCACATACATATATAGGTATCCCCACCACATACATCTATAGGTATCCCCACCAAACACATCTATATGTATCACCACCACACACATCTATAGGTATCCCCACCAAACACATATATAGGTATCCCCACCATACACATCAATATGTATCACCGCCACACACATATATAGGTATCCCCACCACATACATCTATAGGTATCCCCACCATACACATCTATAGGTATCCCCACCATACACATCTATATGTATAACCGCCACACTCATATATAGGTATCCCCACCACATACATCTATATGTATCACCACCACATACATATATAGGTATCCCCACCACATAAATCTATAGGTATCCCCACCACACACATCTATATGTATCACCACCACATACATATATAGGTATCCCCACCACACACATATATAGGTATCCCACCACATACATATATAGGTATCCCCACCACACACATATAGGTATCCTCACCACACACATATATAGGTATCCTCACCACACACATATATAGGATTCCCCGACACATACATCTATAGGTATCACCACCACATACATCTATAGTTATCACCACCACATACATCTATAGGTATCCACACCACATACATCTATAGATATCACCTCCACATACATATAGAGGTATCCCCAACACATACATATATAGGTATCCCCACCACATACATATATAGGTATCCCCACCACATACATATATAGTTATCCCCGCCACACACATATATAGGTATCCCCACCACACACATATATAGGTATCCCCACCACATACATATATAGGTATCACCATCACACACAAACATAGGTATCCCCACCACATACATATATTGGTATCCCACCACATACATCTATAGGTATCCCCACCGCACACATATATTGGTATCCCACCACATACATCTATAGGCATCCCCACCGCACACATATATAGGTATCCCCATCACATACATACATAGGTATCCCCACCACATACATATATAGGTATCCCCACCACATACATCTATATGTATCCCCACCACACAAATATATAGGTATCCCCACCACATACATATATAGGTATCCCCACCACATACATATATAGGTATCCCCACCACATACATCTATATGTATCCCCACCACATACATATATAGGTATCCCCACCACATACATATATAGGTATCCCCACCACATACATATATAGGTATCCCCACCACATACATCTATAGGTATCCCCACCAAACACATCTATATGTATCACCACCACACACATCTATAGGTATCCCCACCAAACACATATATAGGTATCCCCACCATACACATCAATATGTATCACCGCCACACACATATATAGGTATCCCCACCACATACATATATAGTTATCCCCGCCACACACATATATAGGTATCCCCACCACACACATATATAGGTATCCCCACCACATACATATATAGGTATCACCATCACACACAAATATAGGTATCCCCACCACATACATATATTGGTATCCCACCACATACATCTATAGGTATCCCCACCGCACACATATATTGGTATCCCACCACATACATCTATAGGTATCCCCACCGCACACATATATAGGTATCCCCATCACATACATACATAGGTATCCCCACCACATACGTATATAGGTATCCCCACCACATACATCTATAGGTATCCCCACCACATACATCTATATGTATCCCCACCACACAAATATATAGGTATCCCCACCACATACATATATAGGTATCCCCACCACATACATATATAGGTATCCCCACCACATACATCTATATGTATCCCCACCACATACATATATAGGTATCCCCACCACATACATATATAGGTATCCCCACCACATACATATATAGGTATCCCCACCACATACATCTATAGGTATCTCCACCAAACACATCTATATGTATCACCACCACACACATCTATAGGTATCCCCACCAAACACATATATAGGTATCCCCACCATACACATCAATATGTATCACCGCCACACACATATATAGGTATCCCCACCACATACATCTATAGGTATCCCCACCATACACATCTATAGGTATCCCCACCATACACATCTATATGTATAACCGCCACACTCATATATAGGTATCCCCACCACATACATCTATAGGTATCACCACCACATACATATATAGGTATCCCCACCACATAAATCTATAGGTATCCCCACCACACACATCTATATGTATCACCACCACATACATATATAGGTATCCCCACCACACACATATATAGGTATCCCACCACATACATATATAGGTATCCCACCACACACATATAGGTATCCTCACCACACACATATATAGGTATCCTCACCACACACATATATAGGATTCCCCGACACATACATCTATAGGTATCACCACCACATACATCTATAGTTATCACCACCACATACATCTATAGGTATCCACACCACATACATCTATAGGTATCACCTCCACATACATATAGAGGTATCCCCAACACATACATATATAGGTATCCCCACCACATACATATATAGGTATCCCCACCACATACATATATAGTTATCCCCGCCACACACATATATAGGTATCCCCACCACACACATATATAGGTATCCCCACCACATACATATATAGGTATCACCATCACACACATATATAGGTATCCCCATCACATACATATATTGGTATCCCACCACAAACATCTATAGGTATCCCCACCGCACACATATATAGGTATCCCCATCACATACATACATAGGTATCCCCACCACATACGTATATAGGTATCCCCACCACATACATCTAGTTGTATCCCCACCACACACATATATAGGTATCCCCACCACATACATATAAAGGTATCCCCACCACATACATATATAGGTATCCCCACCACATACATCTATATGTATCCCCACCACATACATATATAGGTATCCCCACCACATACATCTATAGGCATCCCCACCACATACATGTATAGGTATCCCCACCACATACATATATAGGTATCCCCACCACATACATATATAGGTATCCCCACCACATACATATATAGGTATCCCCACCACATACATCTATAGGTATCCCCACCACACACATCTATATGTATCACCACCACACACATCTATAGGTATCCCCACCAAACACATATATAGGTATCCCCACCATACACATCAATATGTATCACCGCCACACACATATATAGGTATCCCCACCACATACATCTATAGGTATCCCCACCATACACATCTATAGGTATCCCCACCATACACATCTATATGTGTAACCGCCACACTCATATATAGGTATCCCCACCACATACATCTATAGGTATCACCACCACATACATATATAGGTATCCCCACCACATAAATCTATAGGTATTCCCACCACACACATCTATATGTATCACCACCACATACATATGTAGGTATCCCAACCACACACATATATAGGTATCCCACCACATACATATATAGGTATCCTCACCACACACATATATAGGTATCCCCGCCACATACATTTATAGGTATCACCACCACATACATCTACAGTTATCACCACCACATAAATATATAGGTATCCCCGCCACATACATATATAGGTATCACCACCATACACATATATAGGTATCCCCGCCACACACATCTATAGTTATCCCCACCACATACATATATAGGTATCCCCACCACATACATATATAGGTATCACCACCACACACATATAGGTATCCCCACCACACACATCTATAGGTATCACCTCCACATACATATAGAGGTATCCCCAACACATACATATATAGGTATCCACACCACATACATATATAGGTATCCCCACCACATACATATATAGTTATCCCCACCACACACATATATAGGTATCCCCACCACACACTTATATAGGTATCCCCACCACATACATATATAGGTATCACCATCACACACATATATAGGTATCCCCACCACATACATATATTGGTATCCCACCACATACATCTATAGGTATCCCCGCCGCACACATATATTGGTATCCCACCACATACATCTATAGGTATCCCCACCGCACACATATATAGGTATCCGCATCACATACATACATAGGTATCCCCACCACATACATATATAGGTATCCCCACCACATACATGTACATCTATATGTATCCCCACCACACACATATATAGGTATCCCCACCACATACATATATAGGTATCCCCACCACATACATATATAGGTATCCCCACCACATACATCTATATGTATCCCCACCACATACATATATAGGTATCCCCACCACATACATCTATAGGTATCCCCACCACATACATATATAGGTATCCCCACCACATACATATATAGGTATCCCCGCAACACACATATATAGGTATCCCCACCACATACATATATAGGTCTCCCCACCACATACATCTATATATATTCCCACACATCTATAGGTATCCCCACCACACACATATATAGGTATCACCACCACACACATCTATAGGTATCACCACCACATACATATATATGTATCCCCAACACATACATATATAGGTATCCCCACCACATACATATATAGCTATCCCCTCCACATACATATATAGGTATTCCCACCACATACATATATAGGTATCCCCACCACATACATCTATAGGTATCCCCACCACACACATCTATATGTATCACCCCCACACACATATATAGGTATCCCCACCAAACACATATATAGGTATCCCCACCATACACATCAATATGTATCACCGCCACACACATATATAGGTATCCCCACCACATACATCTATAGGTATCACCGCCATACACATCTATAGGTATCCCCACCATACACATCTATATGTATAACCGCCACACTCATATATAGGTATCCCCACCACATATATCTATAGGTATCACCACCACATACATATATAGGTATCCCCACCACATAAATATATAGGTATCCCCACCACACACATCTATATGTATCACCACAACATACATATATAGGTATCCCCACCACACACATATATAGGTATCCCACCACATACATATATAGGTATCCCCACCACACACATATAGGTATCATCACCACACACATATATAGGTATCCTCACCACACACATATATAGGTATCCCCGCCACATACATCTATAGGTATCACCACCACATACATCTATAGTTATCACCACCACATACATCTATAGGTATCCACACCACATACATCTATAGGTATCCCCACCACATACATCTATATGTATCCCCGCCACACACATATATAGGTATCCTCACCACACACATATATAGGTATCCCACCACATACATCTATAGGTATCCCCACCACATACATATATAGGTATCCCCACCACACACATATATAGGTATCCCTACCACATACATCTATAGGTATCCCCACCACACACATATAGGTATCCCCGCCACACACATCTATATGTATCACCTCCACATACATATATAGGTATTCCCACCACATACATATATAGGTATCCCCACCACATACATATATAGGTATCCCCACCACATACATATATAGGTATCCCCACCACATACATCTATAGGTATCCCCACCACACACATCTATATGTATCACCACCACACACATCTATAGGTATCCCCACCAAACACATATATAGGTATCCCCACCATACACATCAATATGTATCACCGCCACACACATATATAGGTATCCCCACCACATGCATCTATAGGTATCACCGCCATACACATCTATAGGTATCCCCACCATACACATCTATATGTATAACCGCCATACTCATATATAGGTATCCCCACCACATACATCTATAGGTATCACCACCACATACATATATAGGTATCCCCACCACATAAATCTATAGGTATCCCCACCACACACATCTATATGTATCACCACAACATACATATATAGGTATCCCCACCACACACATATATAGGTATCCCACCACATACATATATAGGTATCCCCACCACACACATATAGGTATCCTCACCACACACATATATAGGTATCCTCACCACACACATATATAGGTATCCCCGCCACATACATCTATAGGTATCACCACCACATACATCTATAGTTATCACCACCACATACATCTATAGGTATCCACACAACATACATCTATAGGTATCCCCACCACATACATCTATATGTATCCCCGCCACACACATCTATAGGTATCCTCACCACACACATATATAGGTATCCCACCACATAAATCTATAGGTATCCCCACCACATACATATATAGGTATCCCCACCACACACATATATAGGTATCCCCACCACATACATCTATAGGTATCCCCACCACACACATGTAGGTATCCCCGCCACACACATCTATAGGTATCACCTCCACATACATATATAGGTATTCCCACCACATACATATATAGGTATCCCCACCACATACATATATAGGTATCCCCACCACATACATATATAGGTATCCCCACCACATACATCTATAGGTATCCCCACCACCACACACATCTATATGTATCACCACCACACACATCTATAGGTATCCCCACCAAACACTTATATAGGTATCCCCACCATACACATCAATATGTATCCCCACCATACACATCTATAGGTATCCCCACCATACACATCTATATGTATAACCGCCACACTCATATATAGGTATCCCCACCACATACATCTATAGGTATCACCACCACATACATATATAGTTATCCCCACCACATAAATCTATAGGTATCCCCACCACACACATTTATATGTATCACCACCACATACATATATAGGTATCCCCACACACACATATATAGGTATCCCACCACATACATATATAGGTATCCCCACCACACACATATAGGTATCCTCACCACACACATATATAGGTATCCTCACCACACACATATATAGGTATCCCCGCCACATACATCTATAGGTATCACCACCACATACATCTATAGTTATCTCCACCACAAAAATATATAGGTATCCCCGCCACATACATATATAGGTATCACCACCATACACATCTATAGGTATCCCCGCCACACACATCTATAGGTATCCCCACCACATACATATATAGGTATCCCCACCACATACATATATAGGTATCACCACCACACACATATAAGTATCCCCGCCACATACATATAGGTATCCCCATCACACACATATAGGTATCCCCACCACACACATCTATAGGTATCACCTCCACATACATATAGAGGTATCCCCAACACATACATATATAGGTATCCCCACCACATACATATATAGGTATCCCCACCACATACATATATAGTTATCCCCGCCACACACATATATAGGTATCCCCACCACACACATATATAGGTATCCCCACCACATACATATAGAGGTATCACCATCACACACATATATAGGTATCCCCACCACATACATATATTGGTATCCCACCACATACATCTATAGGTATCCCCACCGAACACATATATTGGTATCCCACCACATACATCTATAGGTATCCCCACCGCACACATATATAGGTATCCCCATCACATACATACATAGGTATCCCCACCACATACATATATAGGTATCCCCACCACATACATCTGTATGTATCCCCACCACATACATATATAGGTATCCCCACCACATACATATATAGGTATCCCCACCACATATATATATAGGTATCCCCACCACATACATCTATATGTATCCCCACCACATACATATTTAGGTATCCCCACCACATACATCTATAGGTATCCCCACCACATACATATATAGGTATCCCCACCACATACATATATAGGTATCACCACCACATACATATATAGGTATCCCCACCACATAAATCTATAGGTATCCCCACCACACACATCTATATGTATCACCACAACATACATATATAGGTATCCCCACCACACACATATATAGGTATCCCACCACATACATATATAGGTATCCCCACCACACACATATAGGTATCCTCACCACCCACATATATAGGTATCCTCACCACACACATATATAGGTATCCCCGCCACATACATCTATAGGTATCACCACCACATACATCTATAGTTATCACCACCACATACATCTATAGGTATCCACACCACATACATCTATATGTATCCCCACCACATACATCTATATGTATCCCCGCCACACACATCTATAGGTATCCTCACCACACACATATATAGGTATCCCACCACATACATCTATAGGTATCCACACCACATACATATATAGGTATCCCCACCACACACATATATAGGTATCCCCACCACACACATATATAGGTATCCCCACCACACACACATAGGTATCCCCGCCACACACATCTATAGGTATCACCTCCACATACATATATAGGTATCCCCACCACATACATCTATAGGTATCCCCACCACATACATATATAGGTATTCCCACCACATACATATATAGGTATCCCCACCACATACATATATAGGTATCCCCACCACATACATATATAGGTATCCCCACCACATACATTTATAGGTACCCCCACCACACACATCTATATGTATCACCACCACACACATCTATAGGTATCCCCACCAAACACATATATAGGTATCCCCACCATACACATCAATATGTATCACCGCCACACACATATATAGGTATCCCCACCACATACATCTATAGGTATCCCCACCATACACATCTATAGGTATCCCCACCATACACATCTATATGTATAACCGCCACACTCATATATCGGTATCCCCACCACATACATCTATAGGTATCACCACCACATACATATATAGGTATCCCCACCACATAAATCTATAGGTATCCCCACCACACACATCTATATGTATCACCACCACATACATATATAGGTATCCCCACACACACATATATAGGTATCCCACCACATACATATATAGGTATCCCCACCACACACATATAGGTATCCTCACCACACACATATATAGGTATCCCACCACATACATCTATAGGTATCCCCACCGCACACATATATAGGTATCCCCATCACATACATACATAGGTATCCCCACCACATACATATATACGTATCCCCATCACATACATCTGTATGTATCCCCACCACACACATCTATAGGTATCCCCACCACAAACATATATAGGTATCCCCACCACATACATATATAGGTATCCCCACCACATACATCTATATGTATCCCCACCACATACATATTTAGTTATCCCAACCACATACATCTATAGGTATCCCCACCACATACATATATATGTATCCCCACCACATACATATATAGGTATCCCCACCACATACATCTATAGGTATCCCCACCACAAACATCTATATGTATCACCACCACACACATCTATATGTATCCCCACCAAACACATATATATGTATCCCCACCATACACATCAATATGTATCACCGCCACACTCATATATAGGTATCCCCACCACATACATCTATAGGTATCCCCACCATACACATCTATAGGTATCCCCACCATACACATCTATATGTATAACCGCCACACTCATATATAGGTATCCCCACCACATACATCTATAGGTATCACCACCACATACATATATAGGTATCCCCACCACATAAATATATAGGTATCCCCACCACACACATCTATATGTATCACCACCACATACATATATAGGTATCCCCACCACATAAATATATAGGTATCACCATCACACACATCTATATGTATCACCACCACATACATATATAGGTATCCCCACCACACACATATATAGGTATCCCACCACATACATATATAGGTATCCCCACCACACACATATAGGTATCCTCACCACACACATATATAGGTATCCTCACTACACAAATATATAGGTATCCCCGCCACATACATCTATAGGTATCACCACCACATACATCTATAGTTATCACCACCACATACATCTATAGGTATCCACAACACATACATCTATAGGTATCCCCACCACACATATATATAGGTATCCCCACCACACACATATATATGTATCCCCACCACATACATCTATAGGTATCCCCACCACACACATATAGGTATCCCCGCCACACACATCCATAGGTATCACCTCCACATACATATATAGGTATCCCCACCACATACATCTATAGGTATCCCCACCACATACATATATAGGTATTCCCACCACATACATATATAGGTATCCCCACCACACTCATCTATAGGTATCACCTCCACATACATATAGAGGTATCCCCAACACATACATATATAGGTATCCCAACCACATACATATATAGGTATCCCCACCACATACATATATAGTTATCCCCGCCACACACATATATAGGTATCCCCACCACACATATATATAGGTATCCCCACCACATAAATATATAGGTATCACCATCACACACATATATAGGTATCCCCACACATACATATATTGGTATCCCACCACATACATCTATAGGTATCCCCACCGCACACATATATTGGTATCCCACCACATACATCTATAGGTATCCCCACCGCACACATATATAGGTATCCCCATCACATACATACATAGGTATCCCCACCACATACATATATAGGTATCCCCACCACATTCATCTATAGGTATCCCCACCACACACATCTATATGTATCACCACCACACACATCTATAGGTATCCCCACCAAACACATATATAGGTATCCCCACCATACACATCATTATGTATCACCGCCACACACATATATAGGTATCCCCATCACATACATCTATAGGTATCACCACCAAATACATATATAGGTATCCCCACCACATAAATCTATAGGTATCCCCACCACACACATCTATATGTATCACCACCACATACATATATAGGTATCCCCACCACACACATATATAGGTATCCCACCACATACATATATAGGTATCCCCACCACACACATATAGGTATCCTCACCACACACATATATAGGTATCCTCACCACACACATATATAGGTATCCCCGCCACATACATCTATAGGTATCACCACCACATACATCTATAGTTATCACCACCACATAAATATATAGGTATCCCCGCCACATACATATATAGGTATCACCACCATACACATCTATTGGTATCCCCGCCACACACATCTATAGGTATCCCCACCACATACATATATAGGTATCCCCACCACATACATATATAGGTATCACCACCACACACATATAAGTATCCCCGCCACATACATATAGGTATCCCCACCACACACATATAGGTATCCCCACCACACACATCTATAGGTATCACCTCCACATACATATAGAGGTATCCCCAACACATACATATATAGGTATCCCCACCACATACATATGTAGGTATCCCCACCACATACATATATAGTTATCCCCGCCACACACATATATAGGTATCCCCAACACACTCATATATAGGTATCCCCACCACATACATATATAGGTATCACCATCACACACATATATAGGTATCCCCACCACATACATATATTGGTATCCCACCACATACATCTGTAGGTATCCCCACCGCACACATATATTGGTATCCCACCACATACATATATAGGTATCCCCACCGCACACATATATAGGTATCCATATCACATACATACATAGGTATCCCCACCACATACATATATAGGTATCCCCACCACATAAATATGTATGTATCCCCACCACACACATATATAGGTATCCCCACCACATACATATATAGGTATCCCCACCACATACATATATAGGTCTCCCCACCACATACATCTATATGTATCCCCACCACATACATATTTAGGTATCCCCACCACATACATCTATAGGTATCCCCACCACATACATATATAGGTATCCCCACCACATACATATATAGGTATCCCCACCACATACATATATAGGTATCCCCACCACATACATATATAGGTATCCCCACCACATACATCTATAGGTATCCCCACCACACACATCTATATGTATCATCACCACACACATCTATAGGTATCCCCACCAAACACATATATAGGTATCCCCACCATACACATCAATATGTATCACCGCCACACACATATATAGGTATCCCCACCACATACATCTATAGGTATCCCCACCATACACATCTATAGGTATCCCCACCATACACATCTATATGTATAACCGCCACACTCATATATAGGTATTGCCACCACATACATCTATAGGTATCACCACCACATACATATATAGGTATCCCCACCACATAAATCTATAGGTATCCCCACCACACACATCTATATGTATCACCACCACATACATATATAGGTATCCCCACCACACACATATATAGGTATCCCACCACATACATATATAGGTATCCCCACCACACACATATAGGTATCCTCACCACACACATATATAGGTATACTCACCACACACATATATAGGTATCCCCGCCACATACATCTATAGGTATCACCACCACATACATCTATAGTTATCACCACCACATACATCTATAGGTATCCACACCACATACATCTATAGGTATCCCCACCACATACATCTATATGTATCCCCGCCACACACATCAATAGGTATCCTCACCACACACATATATAGGTATCCCACCACATACATCTATAGGTATCCCCACCACACATATATATAGGTATCCCCACCACACACACATATATGTATCCCCACCACATACATCTATAGGTATCCCCACCACACACATATAGGTATCCCCGCCACACACATCTATAGGTATCACCTCCACATACATATATAGGTATCCCCACCACATACATCTATAGGTATCCCCACCACATACATAAATAGGTATTCCCACCACATACATATATAGGTATCACCACCACATACATATATAGGTATCCCCACCACATACATATATAGGTATCCCCACCACATACATCTATAGGTATCCCCACCATACACATATATAGGTATCCCCACCATACACATCTATATGTATAACCGCCACACTCATATATAGGTATCCCCACCACATACATCTATAGGTATCACCACCACATACATATATAGGTATCCCCACCACATAAATCTATAGGTATCCCCACCACACACATCTATATGTATCACCACAACATACATATATATGTATCCCCACCACACACATATATAGGTATCCCACCATATACATATATAGGTATCCCCACCACACACATATAGGTATCCTCACCACACACATATATAGGTATCCTCACCACACACATATATAGGTATCCCCGCCACATACATCTATAGGTATCACCACCACATACATCTATAGTTATCACCACCGCATACATCTATAGGTATCCACACCACATACATCTATAGGTATCCCCACCACATACATCTATATGTATCCCCACCACACACATCTATAGGTATCCTCACCACACACATATATAGGTATCCCACCACATACATCTATAGGTATCCCCACCACACACATATATAAATATCCCCACCACACACATATATAGGTATCCCCACCACATACATCTATAGGTATCCCCACCACACACATATAGGTATCCCCGGCACACGCATCTATAGGTATCACCTCCACATACATATATAGGTATCCCCACCACATACATCTATAGGTATCCCCACCACATACATTTATAGGTATTCCCACCACATACATATATAGGTATCCCCACCACATACATATATAGGTATCCCCACCACATACATATATAGGTATCCCCACCACATACATATATAGGTATCACCACCACACACATCTATATGTATCACCACCACACACATCTATAGGTATCCCCACCAAACACATATATAGGTATCCCCACCATACACATCAATATGTATCACCGCCACACACATATATAGGTATCCCCACCACATACATCTATAGGTATCCCCACCATACACATCTATAGGTATCCCCACCATACACATCTATATGTATAACCGCCACACACATCTATAGGTATCCCCACCACATACATATATAGGTAACCCAACCACACACATATATAGGTATACCCACCACATAAATCTATAGGTATCCCCACCACACACATCTATATGTATCACCACCACATACATATATAGGTATCCCCACCACACACATATATAGGTATCCCCGCCACATACATCTATAGGTATCACCACCACATACATCTATAGTTATCACCACCACATAAATATAAAGGTATCCCCGCCACATACATATATAGGTATCACCAGCATACACATCTATAGGTATCCCCACCACATACATATATAGGTATCCCCACCACATACATATATAGGTATCACCACCACACACATATAAGTATCCCCGCCACATACATATAGGTATCCCCACCACACACATATAGGTATCCCCACCACACACATCTATAGGTATCACCTCCACATACATATAGAGGTATCCCCAACACATACATATATAGGTATCCCCACCACATACATATATAGGTATTCCCACCACATACATATATAGTTATCCCCGCCACACACATATATAGGTATCCCCACCACGCACATATATAGGTATCCCCTCCACATACATATATATTTATCACCATCACACACATATATAGGTATCCCCACCACATACATGTATTGGTATCCCACCACATACATCTATAGGTATCCCCACCGCACACATATATTGGTATCCCACCACATACATCTATAGGTATCCCCACCGCACACATATATAGGTATCCCCATCGCATACATGCATAGGTATCCCCACCACATACATATATAGGTATCCCCACCACATACATCTGTATGTATCCCCACCACACACATATATAGGTATCCCCACCACATACATATATAGGTATCCCCACCACATACATATATAGGTCTCCCCACCACATACATCTATATGTATCCCCACCACATACATATTTAGGTATCCCCACCACATACATCTTAAGGTATCCCCACCACATACATATATAGGTATCCCCACCACATACATATATAGGTATCCCCACCACATACATATATAGGTATCCCCACCACATACATATATAGGTATCCCCACCACATTCATCTATAGGTATCCCAACCACACACATCTATATGTATCACCACCACACACATCTATAGGTATCCCCACCAAACACATATATAGGTATCCCCACCATACACATCAATATGTATCACCGCCACACACATATATAGGTATCCCCACCACATACATCTATAGGTATCCCCACCATACACATCTATAGGTATCTCCACCATACACATCTATATGTATAACCGCCACACTCATATATAGGTATCCCCACCACATACATCTATAGGTATCACCACCACATACATATATAGGTATCCCCACCACATAAATCTATAGGTATCCCCACCACACACATCTATATGTATCACCACCACATACATATATAGGTATCCCCACCACACACATATATCGGTATCCCACCACATACATATATAGGTATCCCCACCACACACATATAGGTATCCTCACCACACACATATATAGGTATCCTCACCACACACATATATAGGTATCCCCGCCACATACATCTATAGGTATCACCACCACATACATCTATAGTTATCACCACCACATACATCTATAGGTATCCACACCACATACATCTATAGGTATCCCCACCACATACATCTATATGTATCCCCGCCGCACACATCTATAGGAATCCTCACCACACACATATATAGGTATCCCACCACATACATCTATAGGTATCCCCACCACACATATATATAGGTATCCCCACCACACACATATATATGTATCCCCACCACATACATCTATAGGTATCCCCACCACACACATATAGGTATCCCCGCCACACACATCTATAGGTATCACCTCCACATACATATATAGGTATCCCCACCACATACATCTATAGGTATCCCCACCACATACATATATAGGTATTCCCACCACATACATATATAGGTATCCCCACCACATACATATATAGGTATCCCCACCACATACATATATAGGTATCCCCACCACATATATCTATAGGTATCCCCACCACACACATCTATATGTATCACCACCACACAAATCTATAGGTATCCCCACCAAACACATATATAGGTATCCCCACCATACACATCAATATGTATCACCGCCACACACATATATAGGTATCCCCACCACATACATCTATAGGTATCCCCACCATACACATCTATAGGTATCCCCACCATACACATCTATATGTATAACCGCAACACTCATATATAGGTATCCCCACCACATACATCTATAGGTATCACCACCACATACATATATAGGTATCCCCACCACATAAATCTATAGGTATCCCCACCACACACATCTATATGTATCACCACCACATACATATATAGGTATCCCCACCACACACATATATAGGTATCCCAACACATACATATATAGGTATCCCCACCACACATCTATAGGTATCTCCACCACATACATATATAGGTATCACCACCACACACATATAGGTATCCCCACCACACACATATATAGGTATCCCCACCACACACAAATATAGGTATTCCCACCACATACATATATAGGTATCCCACCACATACATCTATAGGTATCCCCACCACACACATATATAAATATCCCCACCACACACATATATAGGTATCCCCACCACATACATCTATAGGTATCCCCACCACACACATATAGGTATCCCCGGCACACGCATCTATAGGTATCACCTCCACATACATATATAGGTATCCCCACCACATACATCTATAGGTATCCCCACCACATACATTTATAGGTATTCCCACCACATACATATATAGGTATCCCCACCACATACATATATAGGTATCCCCACCACATACATATATAGGTATCCCCACCACATACATCTATAGGTATCACCACCACACACATCTATATGTATCACCACCACACACATCTATAGGTATCCCCACCAAACACATATATAGGTATCCCCACCATACACATCAATATGTATCACCGCCACACACATATATAGGTATCCCCACCACATACATCTATAGGTATCCCCACCATACACATCTATAGGTATCCCCACCATACACATCTATATGTATAACCGCCACACACATCTATAGGTATCCCCACCACATACATATATAGGTATCCCAACCACACACATATATAGGTATACCCACCACATAAATCTATAGGTATCCCCACCACACACATCTATATGTATCACCACCACATACATATATAGGTATCCCCACCACACACATATATAGGTATCCCCGCCACATACATCTATAGGTATCACCACCACATACATCTATATTTATCACCACCACATAAATATAAAGGTATCCCCGCCACATACATATATAGGTATCACCACCATACACATCTATAGGTATCCCCACCACATACATATATAGGTATCCCCACCACATACATATATAGGTATCACCACCACACACATATAAGTATCCCCGCCACATACATATAGGTATCCCCGCCACACACATATAGGTATCCCCACCACACACATCTATAGGTATCACCTCCACATACATATAGAGGTATCCCCAACACATACATATATAGGTATCCCCACCACATACATATATAGGTATTCCCAACACATACATATATAGTTATCCCCGCCACACACATATATAGGTATCCCCACCACGCACATATATAGGTATCCCCTCCACATACATATATATTTATCACCATCACACACATATATAGGTATCCCCACCACATACATGTATTGGTATCCCACCACATACATCTATAGGTATCCCCACCGCACACATATATTGGTATCCCACCACATACATCTATAGGTATCCCCACCGCACACATATATAGGTATCCCCATCGCATACATGCATAGGTATCCCCACCACATACATATATAGGTATCCCCACCACATACATCTGTATGTATCCCCACCACACACATATATAGGTATCCCCACCACATACATATATAGGTATCCCCACCACATACATATATAGGTCTCCCCACCACATACATCTATATGTATCCCCACCACATACATATTTAGGTATCCCCACCACATACATCTTAAGGTATCCCCACCACATACATATATAGGTATCCCCACCACATACATATATAGGTATCCCCACCACATACATATATAGGTATCCCCACCACATACATATATAGGTATCCCCACCACATTCATCTATAGGTATCCCAACCACACACATCTATATGTATCACCACCACACACATCTATAGGTATCCCCACCAAACACATATATAGGTATCCCCACCATACACATCAATATGTATCACCGCCACACACATATATAGGTATCCCCACCACATACATCTATAGGTATCCCCACCATACACATCTATAGGTATCTCCACCATACACATCTATATGTATAACCGCCACACTCATATATAGGTATCCCCACCACATACATCTATAGGTATCACCACCACATACATATATAGGTATCCCCACCACATAAATCTATAGGTATCCCCACCACACACATCTATATGTATCACCACCACATACATATATAGGTATCCCCACCACACACATATATAGGTATCCCACCACATACATATATAGGTATCCCCACCACACACATATAGGTATCCTCACCACACACATATATAGGTATCCTCACCACACACATATATAGGTATCCCCGCCACATACATCTATAGGTATCACCACCACATACATCTATAGTTATCACCACCACATACATCTATAGGTATCCACACCACATACATCTATAGGTATCCCCACCACATACATCTATATGTATCCCCGCCACACACATCTATAGGTATCCTCACCACACACATATATAGGTATCCCACCACATACATCTATAGGTATCCCCACCACACATATATATAGGTATCCCCACCACACACATATATATGTATCCCCACCACATACATCTATAGGTATTCCCACCACACACATATAGGTATCCCCGCCACACACATCTATAGGTATCACCTCCACATACATATATAGGTATCCCCACCACATACATCTATAGGTATCCCCACCACATACATATATAGGTATTCCCACCACATACATATATAGGTATCCCCACCACATACATATATAGGTATCCCCACCACATACATATATAGGTATCCCCACCACATACATCTATAGGTATCCCCACCACACACATCTATATGTATCACCACCACACAAATCTATAGGTATCCCCACCAAACACATATATAGGTATCCCCACCATACACATCAATATGTATCACCGCCACACACATATATAGGTATCCCCACCACATACATCTATAGGTATCCCCACCATACACATCTATAGGTATCCCCACCATACACATCTATATGTATAACCGCAACACTCATATATAGGTATCCCCACCACATACATCTATAGGTATCACCACCACATACATATATAGGTATCCCCACCACATAAATCTATAGGTATCCCCACCACACACATCTATATGTATCACCACCACATACATATATAGGTATCCCCACCACACACATATATAGGTATCCCAACACATACATATATAGGTATCCCCACCACACATCTATAGGTATCTCCACCACATACATATATAGGTATCACCACCACACACATATAGGTATCCCCACCACACACATATATAGGTATCCCCACCACACACAAATATAGGTATTCCCACCACATACATCTATATGTATCCCCACCACACACATCTATAGGTATCCTCACCGCACACATATATAGGTATCCCACCACATACATCTATAGGTATCCCCACCACACACATATATAAATATCCCCACCACACACATATATAGGTATCCCCACCACATACATCTATAGGTATCCCCACCACACACATATAGGTATCCCCGGCACACGCATCTATAGGTATCACCTCCACATACATATATAGGTATCCCCACCACATACATCTATAGGTATCCCCACCACATACATTTATAGGTATTCCCACCACATACATATATAGGTATCCCCACCACATACATATATAGGTATCCCCACCACATACATATATAGGTATCCCCACCACATACATCTATAGGTATCACCACCACACACATCTATATGTATCACCACCACACACATCTATAGGTATCCCCACCAAACACATATATAGGTATCCCCACCATACACATCAATATGTATCACCGCCACACACATATATAGGTATCCCCACCACATACATCTATAGGTATCCCCACCATACACATCTATAGGTATCCCCACCATACACATCTATATGTATAACCGCCACACACATCTATAGGTATCCCCACCACATACATATATAGGTATCCCAACCACACACATATATAGGTATCCCCACCACATAAATCTATAGGTATCCCCACCACACACATCTATATGTATCACCACCACATACATATATAGGTATCCCCACCACACACATATATAGGTATCCCCGCCACATACATCTATAGGTATCACCACCACATACATCTATAGTTATCACCACCACATAAATATAAAGGTATCCCCGCCACATACATATATAGGTATCACCACCATACACATCTATAGGTATCCCCACCACATACATATATAGGTATCCCCACCACATACATATATAGGTATCACCACCACACACATATAAGTATCCCCGCCACATACATATAGGTATCCCCACCACACACATATAGGTATCCCCACCACACACATCTATAGGTATCACCTCCACATACATATAGAGGTATCCCCAACACATACATATATAGGTATCCCCACCACATACATATATAGGTAACCCCACCACATACATATATAGTTATCCCCGCCACACACATATATAGGTATCCCCACCACGCACATATATAGGTATCCCCTCCACATACATATATATTTATCACCATCACACACATATATAGGTATCCCCACCACATACATGTATTGGTATCCCACCACATACATCTATAGGTATCCCCACCGCACACATATATTGGTATCCCACCACATACATCTATAGGTATCCCCACCGCACACATATATAGGTATCCCCATCGCATACATGCATAGGTATCCCCACCACATACATATATAGGTATCCCCACCACATACATCTGTATGTATCCCCACCACACACATATATAGGTATCCCCACCACATACATATATAGGTATCCCCACCACATACATATATAGGTCTCCCCACCACATACATCTATATGTATCCCCACCACATACATATTTAGGTGTCCCCACCACATACATCTTAAGGTATCCCCACCACATACATATATAGGTATCCCCACCACATACATATATAGGTATCCCCACCACATACATATATAGGTATCCCCACCACATACATATATAGGTATCCCCACCACATTCATCTATAGGTATCCCCACCACACACATCTATATGTATCACCACCACACACATCTATATGTATCCCCACCAAACACATATATAGGTATCCCCACCATACACATCAATATGTATCACCGCCACACACATATATAGGTATCCCCACCACATACATCTATAGGTATCCCCACCATACACATCTATAGGTATCTCCACCATACACATCTATATGTATAACCGCCACACTCATATATAGGTATCCCCACCGCATACATCTATAGGTATCACCACCACATACATATATAGGTATCCCCACCACATAAATCTATAGGTATCCCCACCACACACATCTATATGTATCACCACCACATACATATATAGGTATCCCCACCACACACATATATAGGTATCCCACCACATACATATATAGGTATCCCCACCACACACATATAGGTATCCTCACCACACACATATATAGGTATCCTCACCACACACATATATAGGTATCCCCGCCACATACATCTATAGGTATCACCAAGACATACATCTATAGTTATCACCACCACATACATCTATAGGTATCCACACCACATACATCAATAGGTATCCCCACCACATACATCTATATGTATCCCCGCCACACACATCTATAGGTATCCTCACCACACACATATATAGGTATCCCACCACATACATCTATAGGTATCCCCACCACACATATATATAGGTATCCCCACCACACACATATATATGTATCCCCACCACATACATCTATAGGTATCACCACCACATACATATATAGGTATCCCCACCACATAAATCTATAGGTATCCCCACCACACACATCTATATGTATCACCACCACATACATATATAGGTATCCCCACCACACACATATATAGGTATCCCACCACATACATATATAGGTATCCCCACCACACACATATAGGTATCCCCGCCACACACATCTATAGGTATCACCTCCACATACATATATAGGTATCCCCACCACATACATCTATAGGTATCCCCACCACATACATATATAGGTATTCCCACCACATACATATATAGGTATCCCCACCACATACATATATAGGTATCCCCACCACATACATATATAGGTATCCCCACCACATACATCTATAGGTATCCCCACCACACACATCTATATGTATCACCACCACACAAATCTATAGGTATCCCCACCAAACACATATATAGGTATCCCCACCATACACATCAATATGTATCACCGCCACACACATATATAGGTATCCCCACCACATACATCTATAGGTATCCCCACCATACACATCTATAGGTATCCCCACCATACACATCTATATGTATAACCGCAACACTCATATATAGGTATCCCCACCACATACATCTATAGGTATCACCACCACATACATATATAGGTATCCCCACCACATAAATCTATAGGTATCCCCACCACACACATCTATATGTATCACCACCACATACATATATAGGTATCCCCACCACACACATATATAGGTATCCCAACACATACATATATAGGTATCCCCACCACACATCTATAGGTATCTCCACCACATACATATATAGGTATCACCACCACACACATATAGGTATCCCCACCACACACATATATAGGTATCCCCACCACACACAAATATAGGTATTCCCACCACATACATATATAGGTCTCCCCACCACATACATCTAGAGGTATCCCCACCACACACATCTATATGTATCCCCACCACACACATATATAGGTATCCCCACCACATACATCTATAGGTATCCCCACCACTCACATATATAGGTATCCCCACCACACACATATATAGGTATTCCCACCACATACATCTATAGGTATCCCCACCACACACATATAGGTATCCCCGCCACACACATCTATAAGTATCACCTCCACATACATCTATAGGTATCACCACAACATACATCTATAGGTATCCCCACCACATTCATCTATAGGTATCCCCACCACATACATCTATAGGTATCCCCACCACATTCATCTATAGGTATCCCCACCACACACATATATAGGTATCACCGCCACAGACATATATAGGTATTCCCGCCACATACATATAATGGTATCCTCACCACACACATCTATAGTTATCCCCACCACACACATATATAGGTATCCCCACCACACACATCTATAGGTATCCCCACCACATACATCTATAGGTATCCCCACCACACACATCTATAGGTATCCCCACCACACACATATATAGGTATCACCACCACGTACATATATAAGTATCGCCGCCACACACATATATAGGTATCCCCACCACACACATATATATAGGTATCCCCGCCACACACATATATAGGTATCCCCACCACATACATATATAGGTATCACCACCACATACATATATAGGTATCCCCGCCACACACATATATAGGTATCCCCACCACACACATATATAGGTATCCCCACCACACACATCTATAAGTATCCCCACCACATACATATATAGGTATCCCCACCACATACATATATAAGTATCCCCGCCACATACATATATAGGTATCCCCACCACATACATATATAGGTATCCCCGCCACACACATATATAGGTATCCCCACCACACACATATATATGTATCCACACGACACACATATATAGGTATCCCCACCACATACATATATAGGTCTCCCCACCACATACATCTATAGGTATCCCCACCACATACATATATACGTATCCCCGCCACACACATATATAGGTATTCCCGCCACATACATATATAGGTATCCTCACCACATACATCTATAGGTATCCCCACCACATACATATATAGGTATCACCACCACATACATATATAGGTATCCCCACCACACACATATATAGGTATCCCCACCACACACATATATATAGGTATCCCCGCCACACACATATATAGGTATCCCCACCACATACATATATAGGTATCACCACCACATACATATATAGGTATCCTCACCACACACATCTATAGATATCCCCACCACACACATATATAGGTATCCCCACCACACACATCTATAGGTATCCCCACCACATACATATATAGGTATCCCCCACCACATACATATATAAGTATCCCCGCCACATACATATATAGGTATCCCCACCACATACATATATAGGTATCCCCACCACACACATATATAGGTATCCCCACCACACACATGTATTGGTATCCCCACCACACACATATATAGGTATCCCCACCACATACATCTATAGGTATCCCCACCATACACATCAATATGTATCACCGCCACACACATATATAGGTATCCCCACCACATACATCTATAGGTATCCCCACCATACACATCTATAGGTATCCCCACCATACACATCTATATGTATAACCGCCACACTCATATATAGGTATCCCCACCACATACATCTACAGGTATTACCACCACATACATATATAGGTATCCCCACCACATAAATCTATAGGTATCCCCACCACACACATCTATATGTATCACCACCACATACATATATAGGTATCCCCACCACACACATATATAGGTAGCCCACCACATACATATATAGGTATCCCCACCACACATCTATAGGTATCACCACCACACACATATAGGTATCCCCACCACACACATATATAGGTATCCCCACCACACACAAATATAGGTATCCCCACCACATACATATATAGGTCTCCCCACCACATACATCTAGAGGTATTCCCACCACACACATCTATATGTATCCCCACCACACACATATATAGGTATCCCCACCACATACATCTATAGGTATCCCCACCACTCACATATATAGGTATCCCCACCACACACATATATAGGTATTCCCACCACATACATCTATAGGTATCCCCACCACACACATATAGGTATCCCCGCCACACACATCTATAGGTATCACCTCCACATACATCTATAGGTATCACCGCAACATACATCTATACGTATCCCCACCACATTCATCTATAGGTATCCCCACCACACACATATATAGGTATCACCACCACATACATATATAGGTATCCCCGCCACATACATATATAGGTATTCCCGCCACATACATATATAGGTATCCTCACCACACACATCTATAAGTATCCCCACCACACACATATATAGGTATCCCCACCACACACATCTATAGGTATCCCCACAACATACATCTATATGTATCCCCACCACACACATCTATAGGTATCCCCACCACACACATATATAGGCATCACCACCACGTACATATATAGGTATCCCCGCCACACACATAGATAGGTGTCCCCACCACACACATATATATAGGTATCCCCGCCACACACATATATAGGTATCCCCACCACATACATATATAGGTATCACCACCACATCCATATATAGGTATCCTCACCACACACATCTATAGGTATCCCCACCACACACATATATAGGTATCCCCACCACACACATCTATAAGTATCCCCACCACATACATATATAGGTATCCCCACCACATACATATATAAGTATCCCCGCCACATACATATATAGGTATCCCCACCACATACATATATAGGTATCCCCGCCACACACATATATAGGTATCCCCACCACACACATATATAGGTATCCCCACGACACACATATATAGGTATCCCCACCACACACATATATAGGTATCCCCACCACATACATATATAGGTATCCCCACCACATACATATATAGGTATCCCCGCCACACACATATATAGGTATTCCCGCCACATACATATATAGGTATCCTCACCACACACATCTATAGGTATTCCCGCCACATACATATATAGGTATCCTCACCACACACATCTATAGGTATCCCCACCACATACATATATAGGTATCACCACCACATACATATATAGGTATCACCACCACATACATATATAGGTATCCCCACCACACGCATATATAGGTATCCCCACCACACACATATATATAGGTATCCCCGCCACACACATATATAGGTATCCCCACCACATACATATATAGGTATCACCACCACATACATATATAGGTATCCTCACCACACACATCTATAGGTATCCCCACCACACACATATATAGGTATCCCCACCACATACATATATAGGTATCCCCACCACATACATATATAAGTATCCCCGCCACATACATATATAGGTATCCCCACCACATACATATATAGGTATCCCCACCACACACATATATAGGTATCCCCACCACACACATTTATTGGTATCCCCACCACACACATATATAGGTATCCCCACCACATACATATATAGGTCTCCCCACCACATACATCTATAGGTATCCCCACCACACACATCTATATGTATCATCACCACACACATATACAGGTATCATCACCACATACATATATAGGTATCCCCGCCACACACATATATAGGTATTCCCGCCACATACATATATAGGTATCACCTCCACATACATATATAGGTATCCCCACCACATACATCTATAGGTATCCCCACCACATACATATATAGGTATTCCCACCACATACATATATAGGTATCCCCACCACATACATATATAGGTATCCCCATCACATACATATATAGGTATCCCCACCACACACATATATAGGTATCCCACCATATACATATATAGGTATCCCCACCACACACATATAGGTATCCTCACCACACACATAAATAGGTATCCTCACCACACACATATATAGGTATCCCCGCCACATACATCTATAGGTATCACCACCACATACATCTATAGTTATCACCACCACATACATCTATAGGTATACACACCACATACATCTATAGGTATCCCCACCACATACATCTATATGTATCCCCACCACACACATCTATAGGTATCCTCACCACACACATATATAGGTATCCCACCACATACATCTATAGGTATCCCCACCACCCACATATATAGGTATCCCCACCACACACATATACAGGTATCCCCACCACATACATCTATAGGTATCCCCACCACACACATATAGGTATCCCCGCCACACGCATCTATAGGTATCACCTCCACATACATATATAGGTATCCCCACCACATACATCTATAGGTATCCCCACCACATACATATATAGGTATTCCCACCACATACATATATAGGTATCCCCACCACATACATATATAGGTATCCCCACCACATACATATATAGGTATCCCCACCACATACATCTATAGGTATCACCACCACACACATCTATATGTATCACCACCACACACATCTATAGGTATCCCCACCAAACACATATATAGGTATCCCCACCATACACATCAATATGTATCACCGCCACACACATATATAGGTATCCCCACCACATACATCTATAGGTATCCCCACCATACACATCTATAGGTATCCCCACCATACACATCTATATGTATAACCGCCACACACATCTATAGGTATCCCCACCACATACATATATAGGTATCCCAACCACACACATATATAGGTATCCCCACCACATAAATCTATAGGTATCCCCACCACACACATCTATATGTATCACCACCACATACATATATAGGTATCCCCACCACACACATATATAGGTATCCCCGCCACATACATCTATAGGTATCACCACCACATACATCTATAGTTATCACCACCACATAAATATAAAGGTATCCCCGCCACATACATATATAGGTATCACCACCATACACATCTATAGGTATCCCCACCACATACATATATAGGTATCCCCACCACATACATATATAGGTATCACCACCACACACATATAAGTATCCCCGCCACATACATATAGGTATCCCCACCACACACATATAGGTATCCCCACCACACACATCTATAGGTATCACCTCCACATACATATAGAGTTATCCCCAACACATACATATATAGGTATCCCCACCACATACATATATAGGTATCCCCACCACATACATATATAGTTATCCCCGCCACACACATATATAGGTATCCCCACCACGCACATATATAGGTATCCCCTCCACATACATATATATTTATCACCATCACACACATATATAGGTATCCACACCACATACATGTATTGGTATCCCACCACATACATCTATAGGTATCCCCACCGCACACATATATTGGTATCCCACCACATACATCTATAGGTATCCCCACCGCACACATATATAGGTATCCCCATCGCATACATGCATAGGTATCCCCACCACATACATATATAGGTATCCCCACCACATACATCTGTATGTATCCCCACCACACACATATATAGGTATCCCCACCACATACATATATAGGTATCCCCACCACATACATATATATGTCTCCCCACCACATACATCTATATGTATCCCCACCACATACATATTTAGGTATCCCCACCACATACATCTTAATGTATCCCCACCACATACATATATAGGTATCCCCACCACATACATATATAGGTATCCCCACCACATACATATATAGGTATCCCCACCACATACATATATAGGTATCCCCACCACATTCATCTATAGGTATCCCCACCACACACATCTATATGTATCACCACCACACACATCTATAGGTATCCCCACCAAACACATATATAGGTATCCCCACCATACACATCAATATGTATCACCGCCACACACATATATAGGTATCCCCACCACATACATCTATAGGTATCCCCACCATACACATCTATAGGTATCTCCACCATACACATCTATATGTATAACCGCCACACTCATATATAGGTATCCCCACCACATACATCTATAGGTATCACCACCACATACATATATAGGTATCCCCACCACATAAATCTATAGGTATCCCCACCACACACATCTATATGTATCACCACCACATACATATATAGGTATCCCCACCACACACATATATAGGTATCCCCGCCACATACATCTATAGGTATCACCACCACATACATCTATAGTTATCACCACCACATAAATATAAAGGTATCCCCGCCACATACATATATAGGTATCACCACCATACACATCTATAGGTATCCCCACCACATACATATATAGGTATCCCCACCACATACATATATAGGTATCACCACCACACACATATAAGTATCCCCGCCACATACATATAGGTATCCCCACCACACACATATAGGTATCCCCACCACACACATCTATAGGTATCACCTCCACATACATATAGAGGTATCCCCAACACATACATATATAGGTATCCCCACCACATACATATATAGGTATCCCCACCACATACATATATAGTTATCCCCGCCACACACATATATAGGTATCCCCACCACGCACATATATAGGTATCCCCTCCACATACATATATATTTATCACCATCACACACATATATAGGTATCCACACCACATACATGTATTGGTATCCCACCACATACATCTATAGGTATCCCCACCGCACACATATATTGGTATCCCACCACATACATCTATAGGTATCCCCACCGCACACATATATAGGTATCCCCATCGCATACATGCATAGGTATCCCCACCACATACATATATAGGTATCCCCACCACATACATCTGTATGTATCCCCACCACACACATATATAGGTATCCCCACCACATACATATATAGGTATCCCCACCACATACATATATATGTCTCCCCACCACATACATCTATATGTATCCCCACCACATACATATTTAGGTATCCCCACCACATACATCTTAATGTATCCCCACCACATACATATATAGGTATCCCCACCACATACATATATAGGTATCCCCACCACATACATATATAGGTATCCCCACCACATACATATATAGGTATCCCCACCACATTCATCTATAGGTATCCCCACCACACACATCTATATGTATCACCACCACACACATCTATAGGTATCCCCACCAAACACATATATAGGTATCCCCACCATACACATCAATATGTATCACCGCCACACACATATATAGGTATCCCCACCACATACATCTATAGGTATCCCCACCATACACATCTATAGGTATCTCCACCATACACATCTATATGTATAACCGCCACACTCATATATAGGTATCCCCACCACATACATCTATAGGTATCACCACCACATACATATATAGGTATCCCCACCACATAAATCTATAGGTATCCCCACCACACACATCTATATGTATCACCACCACATACATATATAGGTATCCCCACCACACACATATATAGGTATCCCACCACATACATATATAGGTATCCCCACCACACACATATAGGTATCCTCACCACACACATATATAGGTATCCTCACCACATACATCTATAGGTATCCCCGCCACATACATCTATAGGTATCACCACCACATACATCTATAGTTATCACCACCACATACATCTATAGGTATCCACACCACATACATCTATAGGTATCCCCACCACATACATCTATATGTATCCCCGCCACACACATCTATAGGTATCCTCACCACACACATATATAGGTATCCCACCACATACATCTATAGGTATCCCCACCACACATATATATAGGTATCCCCACCACACACATATATATGTATCCCCACCACATACAACTATAGGTATCCCCACCACACACATATAGGTATCCCCGCCACACACATCTATAGGTATCACCTCCACATACATATATAGGTATCCCCACCACATACATCTATAGGTATCCCCACCACATACATATATAGTTATTCCCATCACATACATATACAGGTATCCCCACCACATACATATATAGGTATCCACACCACATACATATATAGGTATCCCCACCACATACATCTATAGGTATCCCCACCACACACTTCTATATGTATCACCACCACACACATCTATAGGTATCCCCACCAAACACATATATAGGTATCCCCACCATACACATCAATATGTATCACCGCCACACACATATATAGGTATCCCCACCACATACATCTATAGGTATCCCCACCATACACATCTATAGGTATCCCCACCATACACATCTATATGTATAACCGCAACACTCATATATAGGTATCCCCACCACATACATCTATAGGTATCACCACCACATACATATATAGGTATCCCCACCACATAAATCTATAGGTATCCCCACCACACACATCTATATGTATCACCACCACATACTTATATAGGTATCCCCACCACACACATATATAGGTATCCCAACACATACATATATAGGTATCCCCACCACACATCTATAGGTATCTCCACCACATACATATATAGGTATCACCACCACACACATATAGGTATCCCCACCACACACATATATAGGTATCCCCACCACACACAAATATAGGTATTCCCACCACATACATATATAGGTCTCCCCACCACATACATCTAGAGGTATCCCCACCACACACATCTATATGTATCCCCACCACACACATATATAGGTATCCCCACCACATACATCTATAGGTATCCCCACCACTCACATATATAGGTATCCCCACCACACACATATATAGGTATTCCCACCACATACATCTATAGGTATCCCCACCACACACATATAGGTATTCCCGCCACACACATCTATAGGTATCACCTCCACATACATCTATAGGTATCACCACAACATACATCTATAGGTATCCCCACCACATTCATCTATAGGTATCCCCACCACACACATATATAGGTATCACCACCACATACATATATAGGTATCCCCGCCACAGACATATATAGGTATTCCCGCCACATACATATATAGGTATCCTCACCACACACATCTATAGTTATCCCCACCACACACATATATAGGTATCCCCACCACACACATCTATAGGTATCCCCACCACATACATCTATAGGTATCCCCACCACACACATCTATAGGTATCCCCACCACACACATATATAGGTATCACCACCACGTACATATATAAGTATCGCCGCCACACACATATATAGGTATCCCCACCACACACATATATATAGGTATCCCCGCCACACACATATATAGGTATCCCCACCACATACATATATAGGTATCACCACCACATACATATATAGGTATCCCCGCCACACACATATATAGGTATCCCCACCACACACATATATAGGTATCCCCACCACACACATCTATAAGTATCCCCACCACATACATATATAGGTATCCCCACCACATACATATATAAGTATCCCCGCCACATACATATATAGGTATCCCCACCACATACATATATAGGTATCCCCGCCACACACATATATAGGTATCCCCACCACACACATATATATGTATCCACACGACACACATATATAGGTATCCCCACCACATACATATATAGGTCTCCCCACCACATACATCTATAGGTATCCCCACCACATACATATATAGGTATCCCCGCCACATACATATATAGGTATCCCCACCACACACATATATAGGTATCCCCACCACACACATATATATAGGTATCCCCGCCACACACATATATAGGTATCCCCACCACATACATATATAGGTATCACCACCACATACATATATAGGTATCCTCACCACACACATCTATAGATATCCCCACCACACACATATATAGGTATCCCCACCACACACATCTATAGGTATCACCTCCACATACATCTATAGGTATCACCGCAACATACATCTATACGTATCCCCACCACATTCATCTATAGGTATCCCCACCACACACATATATAGGTATCACCACCACATACATATATAGGTATCCCCGCCACATACATATATAGGTATTCCCGCCACATACATATATAGGTATCCTCACCACACACATCTATAAGTATCCCCACCACACACATATATAGGTATCCCCACCACACACATCTATAGGTATCCCCACAACATACATCTATATGTATCCCCACCACACACATATATAGGCATCACCACCACGTACATATATAGGTATCCCCGCCACACACATAGATAGGTATCCCCACCACACACATATATATAGGTATCCCCGCCACACACATATATAGGTATCCCCACCACATACATATATAGGTATCACCACCACATCCATATATAGGTATCCTCACCACACACATCTATAGGTATCCCCACCACACACATATATAGGTATCCCCACCACACACATCTATAAGTATCCCCACCACATACATATATAGGTATCCCCACCACATACATATATAAGTATCCCCGCCACATACATATATAGGTATCCCCACCACATACATATATAGGTATCCCCGCCACACACATATATAGGTATCCCCACCACACACATATATAGGTATCCCCACGACACACATATATAGGTATCCCCACCACACACATATATAGGTATCCCCACCACATACATATATAGGTATCCCCACCACATACATATATAGGTATCCCCGCCACACACATATATAGGTATTCCCGCCACATACATATATAGGTATCCTCACCACACACATCTATAGGTATTCCCGCCACATACATATATAGGTATCCTCACCACACACATCTATAGGTATCCCCACCACATACATATATAGGTATCACCACCACATACATATATAGGTATCACCACCACATACATATATAGGTATCCCCACCACACGCATATATAGGTATCCCCACCACACACATATATATAGGTATCCCCGCCACACACATATATAGGTATCCCCACCACATACATATATAGGTATCACCACCACATACATATATAGGTATCCTCACCACACACATCTATAGGTATCCCCACCACACACATATATAGGTATCCCCACCACATACATATATAGGTATCCCCACCACATACATATATAAGTATCCACGCCACATACATATATAGGTATCCCCACCACATACATATATAGGTATCCCCACCACACACATATATAGGTATCCCCACCACACACATTTATTGGTATCCCCACCACACACATATATAGGTATCCCCACCACATACATATATAGGTCTCCCCACCACATACATCTATAGGTATCCCCACCACACACATCTATATGTATCATCACCACACACATATACAGGTATCACCACCACATACATATATAGGTATCCCCGCCACACACATATATAGGTATTCCCGCCACATACATATATAGGTATCGCCTCCACATACATATATAGGTATCCCCACCACATACATCTATAGGTATCCCCACCACATACATATATAGGTATTCCCACCACATACATATATAGGTATCCCCACCACATACATATATAGGTATCCCCATCACATACATATATAGGTATCCCCACCACACACATATATAGGTATCCCACCATATACATATATAGGTATCCCCACCACACACATATAGGTATCCTCACCACACACATATATAGGTATCCTCACCACACACATATATAGGTATCCCCGCCACATACATCTATAGGTATCACCACCACATACATCTATAGTTATCACCACCACATACATCTATAGGTATACACACCACATACATCTATAGGTATCCCCACCACATACATCTATATGTATCCCCACCACACACATCTATAGGTATCCTCACCACACACATATATAGGTATCCCACCACATACATCTATAGGTATCCCCACCACCCACATATATAGGTATCCCCACCACACACATATATAGGTATCCCCACCACATACATCTATAGGTATCCCCACCACACACATATAGGTATCCCCGCCACACGCATCTATAGGTATCACCTCCACATACATATATAGGTATCCCCACCACATACATCTATAGGTATCCCCACCACATACATATATAGGTATTCCCACCACATACATATATAGGTATCCCCACCACATACATATATAGGTGTCCCCACCACATACATATATAGGTATCCCCACCACATACATCTATAGGTATCACCACCACACACATCTATATGTATCACCACCACACACATCTATAGGTATCCCCACCAAACACATATATAGGTATCCCCACCATACACATCAATATGTATCACCGCCACACACATATATAGGTATCCCCACCACATACATCTATAGGTATCCCCACCATACACATCTATAGGTATCCCCACCATACACATCTATATGTATAACCGCCACACACATCTATAGGTATCCCCACCACATACATATATAGGTATCCCAACCACACACATATATAGGTATCCCCACCACATAAATCTATAGGTATCCCCACCACACACATCTATATGTATCACCACCACATACATATATAGGTATCCCCACCACACACATATATAGGTATCCCCGCCACATACATCTATAGGTATCACCACCACATACATCTATAGTTATCACCACCACATAAATATAAAGGTATCCCCGCCACTTACATATATAGGTATCACCACCATACACATCTATAGGTATCCCCACCACATACATATATAGGTATCCCCACCACATACATATATAGGTATCACCACCACACACATATAAGTATCCCCGCCACATACATATAGGTATCCCCACCACACACATATAGGTATCCCCACCACACACATCTATAGGTATCACCTCCACATACATATAGAGGTATCCCCAACACATACAGATATAGGTATCCCCACCACATACATATATAGGTATCCCCACCACATACATATATAGTTATCCCCGCCACACACATATATAGGTATCCCCACCACGCACATATATAGGTATCCCCTCCACATACATATATATTTATCACCATCACACACATATATAAGTATCCACACCACATACATGTATTGGTATCCCACCACATACATCTATAGGTATCCCCACCGCACACATATATTGGTATCCCACCACATACATCTATAGGTATCCCCACCGCACACATATATAGGTATCCCCATCGCATACATGCATAGGTATCCCCACCACATACATATATAGGTATCCCCACCACATACATCTGTATGTATCCCCACCACACACATATATAGGTATCCCCACCACATACATATATAGGTATCCCCACCACATACATATATAGGTCTCCCCACCACATACATCTATATGTATCCCCACCACATACATATTTAGGTATCCCCACCACATACATCTTAATGTATCCCCACCACATACATATATAGGTATCCCCACCACATACATATATAGGTATCCCCACCACATACATATATAGGTATCCCCACCACATACATATATAGGTATCCCCACCACATTCATCTATAGGTATCCCCACCACACACATCTATATGTATCACCACCACACACATCTATAGGTATCCCCACCAAACACATATATAGGTATCCCCATCATACACATCAATATGTATCACCGCCACACACATATATAGGTATCCCCACCACATACATCTATAGGTATCCCCACCATACACATCTATAGGTATCTCCACCATACACATCTATATGTATAACCGCCACACTCATATATAGGTATCCCCACCACATACATCTATAGGTATCACCACCACATACATATATAGGTATCCCCACCACATAAATCTATAGGTATCCCCACCACACACATCTATATGTATCACCACCACATACATATATAGGTATCCCCACCACACACATATATAGGTATCCCACCACATACATATATAGGTATCCCCACCACACACATATAGGTATCCTCACCACACACATATATAGGTATCCTCACCACATACATCTATAGGTATCCCCGCCACATACATCTATAGGTATCACCACCACATACATCTATAGTTATCACCACCACATACATCTATAGGTATCCACACCACATACATCTATAGGTATCACCACCACATACATCTATAGGTATCCCCGCCACACACATCTATAGGTATCCTCACCACACACATATATAGGTATCCCACCACATACATCTATAGGTATCCCCACCACACATATATATAGGTATCCCCACCACACACATATATATGTATCCCCACCACATACAACTATAGGTATCCCCACCACACACATATAGGTATCCCCGCCACACACATCTATAGGTATCACCTCCACATACATATATAGGTATCCCCACCACATACATCTATAGGTATCCCCACCACATACATATATAGGTATTCCCATCACATACATATACAGGTATCCCCACCACATACATATATAGGTATCCCCACCACATACATATATAGGTATCCCCACCACATACATCTATAGGTATCCCCACCACACACATCTATATGTATCACCACCACACACATCTATAGGTATCCCCACCAAACACATATATAGGTATCCCCACCATACACATCAATATGTATCACCGCCACACACATATATAGGTATCCCCACCACATACATCTATAGGTATCCCCACCATACACATCTATAGGTATCCCCACCATACACATCTATATGTATTACCGCAACACTCATATATAGGTATCCCCACCACATACATCTATAGGTATCACCACCACATACATATATAGGTATCCCCACCACATAAATCTATAGGTATCCCCACCACACACATCTATATGTATCACCACCACATACTTATATAGGTATCCCCACCACACACATATATAGGTATCCCAACACATACATATATAGGTATCCCCACCACACATCTATAGGTATCTCCACCACATACATATATAGGTATCACCACCACACACATATAGGTATCCCCACCACACACATATATAGGTATCCCCACCACACACAAATATAGGTATTCCCACCACATACATATATAGGTCTCCCCACCACATACATCTAGAGGTATCCCCACCACACACATCTATATGTATCCCCACCACACACATATATAGGTATCCCCACCACATACATCTATAGGTATCCCCACCACTCACATATATAGGTATCCCCACCACACACATATATAGGTATTCCCACCACATACATCTATAGGTATCCCCACCACACACATATAGGTATTCCCGCCACACACATCTATAGGTATCACCTCCACATACATCTATAGGTATCACCACAACATACATCTATAGGTATCCCCACCACATTCATCTATAGGTATCCCCACCACACACATATATAGGTATCACCACCACATACATATATAGGTATCCCCGCCACAGACATATATAGGTATTCCCGCCACATACATATATAGGTATCCTCACCACACACATCTATAGTTATCCCCACCACACACATATATAGGTATCCCCACCACACACATCTATAGGTATCCCCACCACATACATCTATAGGTATCCCCACCACACACATCTATAGGTATCCCCACCACACACATATATAGGTATCACCACCACGTACATATATAAGTATCGCCGCCACACACATATATAGGTATCCCCACCACACACATATATATAGGTATCCCCGCCACACACATATATAGGTATCCCCACCACATACATATATAGGTATCACCACCACATACATATATAGGTATCCCCGCCACACACATATATAGGTATCCCCACCACACACATATATAGGTATCCCCACCACACACATCTATAAGTATCCCCACCACATACATATATAGGTATCCCCACCACATACATATATAAGTATCCCCGCCACATACATATATAGGTATCCCCACCACATACATATATAGGTATCCCCGCCACACACATATATAGGTATCCCCACCACACACATATATATGTATCCACACGACACACATATATAGGTCTCCCCACCACATACATCTATAGGTATCCCCACCACATACATATATAGGTATCCCCGCCACATACATATATAGGTATCCCCACCACACACATATATAGGTATCCCCACCACACACATATATATAGGTATCCCCGCCACATACATATATAGGTATCCCCACCACATACATATATAGGTATCACCACCACATACATATATAGGTATCCTCACCACACACATCTATAGATATCCCCACCACACACATATATAGGTATCCCCACCACACACATCTATAGGTATCCCCACCACATACATATATAGGTATCCCCCACCACATACATATATAAGTATCCCCGCCACATACATATATAGGTATCCCCACCACATACATATATAGGTATCCCCACCACACACATATATAGGTATCCCCACCACACACATGTATTGGTATCCCCACCACACACATATATAGGTATCCCCACCACATACATCTATAGGTATCCCCACCATACACATCAATATGTATCACCGCCACACACATATATAGGTATCCCCACCACATACATCTATAGATATCCCCACCATACACATCTATAGGTATCCCCACCATACACATCTATATGTATAACCGCCACACTCATATATAGGTATCCCCACCACATACATCTATAGATATCACCACCACATACATATATAGGTATCCCCACCACATAAATCTATAGGTATCCCCACCACACACATCTATATGTATCACCACCACATACATATATAGGTATCCCCACCACACACATATATAGGTAGCCCACCACATACATATATAGGTATCCCCACCACACATCTATAGGTATCACCACCACATACATATATAGGTATCACCACCACACACATATAGGTATCCACCACACACATATATAGGTATCCCCACCACACACAAATATAGGTATCCCCACCACATACATATATAGGTCTCCCCACCATATACATCTAGAGGTATCCCCGCCACACACATATATAGGTATCCCCACCACACACATATATAGGTATCCCCACCACACACATCTATAAGTATCCCCACCACATACATATATAGGTATCCCCACCACATACATATATAAGTATCCCCGCCACATACATATATAGGTATCCCCACCACATACATATATAGGTATCCCCGCCACACGCATATATAGGTATCCCCACCACACACATATATATGTATCCACACGACACACATATATAGGTATCCCCACCACATACATATATAGGTCTCCCCACCACATACATCTATAGGTATCCCCACCACATACATATATAGGTATCCCCGCCACATACATATATAGGTATCCCCACCACACACATATATAGGTATCCCCACCACACACATATATATAGGTATCCCCGCCACACACATATATAGGTATCCCCACCACATACATATATAGGTATCACCACCACATACATATATAGGTATCCTCACCACACACATCTATAGATATCCCCACCACACACATATATAGGTATCCCCACCACACACATCTATAGGTATCCGCACCACATACATATATAGGTATCCCCCACCACATACATATATAAGTATCACCGCCACATACATATATAGGTATCCCCACCACATACATATATAGGTATCCCCACCACACACATATATAGGTATCCCCACCACACACATGTATTGGTATCCCCACCACACACATATATAGGTATCCCCACCACATACATCTATAGGTATCCCCACCATACACATCAATATGTATCACCGCCACACACATATATAGGTATCCCCACCACATACATCTATAGATATCCCCACCATACACATCTATAGGTATCCCCACCATACACATCTATATGTATAACCGCCACACTCATATATAGGTATCCCCACCACATACATCTATAGGTATCACCACCACATACATATATAGGTATCCCCACCACATAAATCTATAGGTATCCCCACCACACACATCTATATGTATCACCACCACATACATATATAGGTATCCCCACCACACACATATATAGGTAGCCCACCACATACATATATAGGTATCCCCACCACACATCTATAGGTATCACCACCACATACATATATAGGTATCACCACCACACACATATAGGTATCCACCACACACATATATAGGTATCCCCACCACACACAAATATAGGTATCCCCACCACATACATATATAGGTCTCCCCACCACATATATCTAGAGGTATCCCCACCACACACATCTATATGTATCCCCACCACACACATATATAGGTATCCCCACCACATACATCTATAGGTATCCCCACCACTCACATATATAGGTATCCCCACCACACACATATATAGGTATTCCCACCACATACATCTATAGGTATTCCCACCACATACATCTATAGGTATTCCCACCACACACATCTATAGGTATCACCTCCACATACATCTATAGGTATCACCACAACATACATATATACGTATCCCCACCACATTCATCTATAGGTATCCCCACCACACACATATATAGGTATCACCACCACATACATATATAGGTATCCCCGCCACATACATATATAGGTATTCCCGCCACATACATATATAGGTATCCTCACCACACACATCTATAAGTATCCCCACCACACACATATATAGGTATCCCCACCACACACATCTATAGGTATCCCCACAACATACATCTATATGTATCCCCACCACACACATCTATAGGTATCCCCACCACACACATATATAGGCATCACCACCACGTACATATATAGGTATCCCCGCCACACACATATATAGGTATCCCCACCACACACATATATAGGTATCCCCACGACACACATATATAGGTATCCCCACGACACACATATATAGGTATCCCCACCACACACATATATAGGTAAACCCACCACACACATATATATAGGTATCCCCGCCACACACATATATAGGTATCCCCACCACATACATATATAGGTATCACCACCACATCCATATATAGGTATCCTCACCACACACATCTATAGGTATCCCCACCACACACATATATAGGTATCCCCACCACACACATCTATAAGTATCCCCACCACATACATATATAGGTATCCCCACCACATACATATATAAGTATCCCCGCCACATACATATATAGGTATCCCCACCACATACATATATAGGTATCCCCGCCACACACATATATAGGTATCCCCACCACACACATATATAGGTATCCCCACGACACACATATATAGGTATCCCCACCACACACATATATAGGTAAACCCACCACATACATATATAGGTATCCCCACCACATACATATATAGGTATCCCCGCCACACACATATATAGGTATTCCCGCCACATACATATATAGGTATCCTCACCACACACATCTATAGGTATTCCCGCCACATACATATATAGGTATCCTCACCACACACATCTATAGGTATCCCCACCACATACATATATAGGTATCACCACCACATACATATATAGGTATCACCACCACATACATATATAGGTATCCCCACCACACGCATTTATAGGTATCCCCACCACACACATATATATAGGTATCCCCGCCACACACATATATAGGTATCCCCACCACATACATATATCGGTATCACCACCACATACATATATAGGTATCCTCACCACACACATCTATAGGTATCCCCACCACACACATATATAGGTATCCCCACCACATACATATATAGGTATCCCCACCACATACATATATAAGTATCCCCGCCACATACATATATAGGTATCCCCACCACATACATATATAGGTATCCCCACCACACACATATATAGGTATCCCCACCACACACATTTATTGGTATCCCCACCACACACATATATAGGTATCCCCACCACATTCATATATAGGTCTCCCCACCACATACATCTATAGGTATCCCCACCACACACATCTATATGTATCCCCACCACACACATATACAGGTATCACCACCACATACATATATAGGTATCCCCGCCACACACATATATAGGTATTCCCGCCACATACATATATATGTATCCTCACCACACAAATATATAGGTATCACCACCACATACATATATAGGTATCACCACCACATACATATATATGTATCCCCACCACACATATATATAGGTATCCCCGCCACATACATATATAGGTATCACAACCATACACATCTATAGGTATCCCCGCCACACACATCTATAGGTATCCCCACCACATACATATATAGGTATCCCCACCACACACATATATAGGTATCCCCACCACATACATATAGGTATCCCCACCACACACATATAGGTATCCCCACCACACACATCTATAGGTATCACCTCCACATACATATAGAGGTATCCCCAACACATACATATATAGGTATCCCCACCACATACATATATAGGTATCCCCACCACATACATATATTGGTATCCCCACCACACACATATATAGGTATCCCCACCACATACATATATAGGTCTCCCCACCACATACATCTATATGTATCCCCGCCACACACATATATAGGTATCCCCTCCACACACATATATAGGTATCCCCACCACATACATATATAGGTATCACCATCACACACATATATAGGTATGGCCACCACATACATATATTGGTATCCCACCACATACATCTATAGGTATCCCCACCGCACACATATATAGGTATCGCCATCACATACATATATAGGTATCCCCACCACATACATATATAGGTATCCCACCACATATATCTATATGTATCCCCACCACACACATATATAGGTATCCCCACCACATACATATATAGGTATCCCCACCACATACATATATAGGTATTCCCACCACATACATCTATATGTATCCCCACCACATACATATATAGGTATCCCCACCACATACATCTATAGGTATCCGCACCACATACATATATAGGTATCCACACCAAATACATACATAGGTATCCCCGCCACATACATATATAGTATCCCCACCACATACATATATAGGTATCCCCACCACATACATCTATAGGTATCCCCACCACACACATATATAGGTATCCCCACCACACACATCTATAGGTATCCCCACAACATACATCTATATGTATCCCCACCACACACATCTATAGGTATCCCCACCACACACATATATAGGCATCACCACCACGTACATATATAGGTATCCCCGCCACACACATATATAGGTATCCCCACCACACACATATATAGGTATCCCCACGACACACATATATAGGTATCCCCACGACACACATATATAGGTATCCCCACCACACACATATATAGGTAAACCCACCACACACATATATATAGGTATCCCCGCCACACACATATATAGGTATCCCCACCACATACATATATAGGTATCACCACCACATCCATATATAGGTATCCTCACCACACACATCTATAGGTATCCCCACCACACACATATATAGGTATCCCCACCACACACATCTATAAGTATCCCCACCACATACATATATAGGTATCCCCACCACATACATATATAAGTATCCCCGCCACATACATATATAGGTATCCCCACCACATACATATATAGGTATCCCCGCCACACACATATATAGGTATCCCCACCACACACATATATAGGTATCCCCACGACACACATATATAGGTATCCCCACCACACACATATATAGGTAAACCCACCACATACATATATAGGTATCCCCACCACATACATATATAGGTATCCCCGCCACACACATATATAGGTATTCCCGCCACATACATATATAGGTATACTCACCACACACATCTATAGGTATTCCCGCCACATACATATATAGGTATCCTCACCACACACATCTATAGGTATCCCCACCACATACATATATAGGTATCACCACCACATACATATATAGGTATCACCACCACATACATATATAGGTATCCCCAACACACGCATTTATAGGTATCCCCACCACACACATATATATAGGTATCCCCGCCACACACATATATAGGTATCCCCACCACATACATATATCGGTATCACCACCACATACATATATAGGTATCCTCACCACACACATCTATAGGTATCCCCACCACACACATATATAGGTATCCCCACCACATACATATATAGGTATCCCCACCACATACATATATAAGTATCCCCGCCACATACATATATAGGTATCCCCACCACATACATATATAGGTATCCCCACCACACACATATATAGGTATCCCCACCACACACATTTATTGGTATCCCCACCACACACATATATAGGTATCCCCACCACATTCATATATAGGTCTCCCCACCACATACATCTATAGGTATCCCCACCACACACATCTATATGTATCCCCACCACACACATATACAGGTATCACCACCACATACATATATAGGTATCCCCGCCACACACATATATAGGTATTCCCGCCACATACATATATAGGTATCCTCACCACACAAATATATAGGTATCACCACCACATACATATATAGGTATCACCACCACATACATATATATGTATCCCCACCACACATATATATAGGTATCCCCGCCACATACATATATAGGTATCACCACCATACACATCTATAGGTATCCCCGCCACACACATCTATAGGTATCCCCACCACATACATATATAGGTATCCCCACCACACACATATATAGGTATCCCCACCACATACATATATAGGTATCACCACCACACACATATAAGTATCCCCGCCACATACATATAGGTATCCCCACCACACACATATAGGTATCCCCACCACACACATCTATAGGTATCACCTCCACATACATATAGAGGTATCCCCAACACATACATATATAGGTATCCCCACCACATACATATATAGGTATCCCCACCACATACATATATTGGTATCCCCACCACACACATATATAGGTATCCCCACCACATACATATATAGGTCTCCCCACCACATACATCTATAGGTATCCCCGCCACACACATATATAGGTATCCCCTCCACACACATATATAGGTATCCCCACCACATACATATATAGGTATCACCATCACACACATATATAGGTATGGCCACCACATACATATATTGGTATCCCACCACATACATCTATAGGTATCCCCACCGCACACATATATAGGTATCGCCATCACATACATATATAGGTATCCCCACCACATACATATATAGGTATCCCACCACATATATCTATATGTATCCCCACCACACACATATATAGGTATCCCCACCAAATACATATATAGGTATCCCCACCACATACATATATAGGTATTCCCACCACATACATCTATATGTATCCCCACCACATACATATATAGGTATCCCCACCACATACATCTATAGGTATCCCCACCACATACATATATAGGTATCCACACCAAATACATACATAGGTATCCCCGCCACATACATATATAGTATCCCCACCACATACATATATAGGTATCCCCACCACATACATCTATAGGTATCCCCACCACACACATCTATATGTATCACCACCACACACATCTATAGGTATCCCCCCAAACACATATATAGGTATCCCCACCATACATCAATATGTATCACCGCCACACACATATATAGGTATCCCCACCACATACATCTATAGATATCCCCACCATACACATCTATAGGTATCCCCACCATACACATCTATATGTATAACCGCCACACTCATATATAGGTATCCCCACCACATAGATCTATAGGTATTCCCGCCACATACATATATAGGTATCCTCACCACACACATCTATAGGTATTCCCGCCACATACATATATAGGTATCCTCACCACACACATCTATAGGTATCCCCACCACATACATATATAGGTATCACCACCACATACATATATAGGTATCACCAACACATACATATATAGGTATCCCCACCACACGCATATATAGGTATCCCCACCACACACATATATATAGGTATCCCCGCCACACACATATATAGGTATCCCCACCACATACATATATCGGTATCACCACCACATACATATATAGGTATCCTCACCACACACATCTATGGGTATCCCCACCACACACATATATAGGTATCCCCACCACATACATATATAGGTATCCCCACCACATACATATATAAGTATCCCCGCCACATACATATATAGGTATCCCCACCACATACATATATAGGTATCCCCACCACACACATATATAGGTATCCCCACCACACACATTTATTGGTATCCCCACCACACACATATATAGGTATCCCCACCACATACATATATAGGTCTCCCCACCACATACATCTATAGGTATCCCCACCACACACATCTATATGTGTCCCCACCACACACATATACAGGTATCACCACCACATACATATATAGGTATCCGCGCCACACACATATATAGGTATTCCCGCCACATACATATATAGGTATCCTCACCACACAAATATATAGGTATCACCACCACATACATATATAGGTATCACCACCACATACATATATATGTATCCCCACCACACATATATATAGGTATCCCCGCCACATACATATATAGGTATCACCACCATACACATCTATAGGTATCCCCGCCACACACATCTATAGGTATCCCCACCACATACATATATAGGTATCCCCACCACACACATATATAGGTATCCCCACCACATACATATATAGGTATCACCACCACACACATATAAGTATCCCCGCCACATACATATAGGTATCCCCACCACACACATATAGGTATCCCCACCACACACATCTATAGGTATCACCTCCACATACATATAGAGGTATCCCCAACACATACATATATAGGTATCCCCACCACACACATATATAGGTATCCCCACCACATTCATATATAGGTCTCCCCACCACATACATCTATAGGTATCCCCACCACACACATCTATATGTATCCCCACCACACACATATACAGGTATCACCACCACATACATATATAGGTATCCCCGCCACACACATATATAGGTATTCCCGCCACATACATATATAGGTATCCTCACCACACAAATATATAGGTATCACCACCACATACATATATAGGTATCACCACCACATACATATATATGTATCCCCACCACACATATATATAGGTATCCCCGCCACATACATATATAGGTATCACCACCATACACATCTATAGGTATCCCCGCCACACACATCTATAGGTATCCCCACCACATACATATATAGGTATCCCCACCACACACATATATAGGTATCCCCACCACATACATATATAGGTATCACCACCACACACATATAAGTATCCCCGCCACATACATATAGGTATCCCCACCACACACATATAGGTATCCCCACCACACACATCTATAGGTATCACCTCCACATACATATAGAGGTATCCCCAACACATACATATATAGGTATCCCCACCACATACATATATAGGTATCCCCACCACATACATATATTGGTATCCCCACCACACACATATATAGGTATCCCCACCACATACATATATAGGTCTCCCCACCACATACATCTATAGGTATCCCCGCCACACACATATATAGGTATCCCCTCCACACACATATATAGGTATCCCCACCACATACATATATAGGTATCACCATCACACACATATATAGGTATGGCCACCACATACATATATTGGTATCCCACCACATACATCTATAGGTATCCCCACCGCACACATATATAGGTATCGCCATCACATACATATATAGGTATCCCCACCACATACATATATAGGTATCCCACCACATATATCTATATGTATCCCCACCACACACATATATAGGTATCCCCACCACATACATATATAGGTATCCCCACCACATACATATATAGGTATCCCCACCACATACATCTATATGTATCCCCACCACATACATATATAGGTATCCCCACCACATACATCTATAGGTATCCCCACCACATACATATATAGGTATCCACACCACATACATACATAGGTATCCCCGCCACATACATATATAGTATCCCCACCACATACATATATAGGTATCCCCACCACATACATCTATAGGTATCCCCACCACACGCATCTATATGTATCACCACCACACACATCTATAGGTATCCCCCCAAACACATATATAGGTATCCCCACCATACACATCAATATGTATCACCGCCACACACATATATAGGTATCCCCACCACATACATCTATAGATATCCCCACCATACACATCTATAGGTATCCCCACCATACACATCTATATGTATAACCGCCACACTCATATATAGGTATCCCCACCACATAGATCTATAGGTATCACCACCACATACATATATAGGTATCCCCACCACATAAATCTATAGGTATCCCCGCCACACACATCTATATGTATCACCACCACATACATATATAGGTATCCCCACCACACACATATATAGGTATCCCACCACATACATATATAGGTATCCCCACCACACAGATATAGGTATACTCACCACACACATATATAGGTATCCCCACCACACAGATATAGGTATACTCACCACATACATCTATAGGTATCCACACCACATACATCTATAGGTATCCCCACCACAAACATCTATATGTATCCCCGCCACACACATCTATAGGTATCCTCACCACACACATATATAGGTATCCCCACCACATACATCTATAGGTATCCCCACCACACACATATATAGGTATCCCCACCACACACATATATAGGTATCCCCACCACATACATCTATAGGTATCCCCACCACACACATATAGGTATCCCCACCACACAAATCTATAGGTATCACCTCCACATACATCTATAGGTATCACCACAACATACATCTATAGGTATCCCCACCACATACATCTATAGGTATCCCCACCACACACATATATATGTATCACCACCACATACATATATAGGTATCCCCGCCACACAAATATATAGGTATTCCCGCCACATAAATATATAGGTATCCTCACCACACACATCTATAGGTATCCCCACCACACACATATATAGGTATCCCCACCACACACATCTATAGGTATCCCCACCACATACATCTATAGGTATCCCCACCACACACATCTATAGGTATCCCCACCACACACATATATAGGAATCACCACCACGTACATATATAGGTATCCCCGCCACACACATATATAGGTATCCCCACCACACACATATATATAGGTATCCCCGCCACACACATATATAGGTATCCCCACCACATACATATATAGGTATCACCACCACATACATATATAGGTATCCTCACCACACACATCTATAGGTATCCCCACCACACACACATATAGGTTTCCCCACCACACACATCTATAGGTATCCCCACAACATACATATATAGGTATCCCCACCACATACATATATAAGTATCCCCGCCACATACATATATAGGTATCCCCACCACATACATATATAGGTATCCCCACCACACACATATATAGGTATCCCCACCACACACATATATAGGTATCCCCACCACACACATATATTGGTATCCCCACCACATACATATATAGGTCTCCCCACCACATACATCTATAGGTATCCCCACCACACACATATATATGTATCCCCACCACACACATATATAGGTATCTCCACCACATACATATATAGGTATCCCCGCCACACACATATATAGGTATTCCCGCCACATACATATATAGGTATCCTCACCACACACATCTATAGGTATCCCCACCGCATACATATATAGGTATCACCACCACATACATATATAGGTATCCCCACCACACTCATATATAGGTATCACCACCATACACATATATAGGTCTCCCCACCACATACATCTATAGTTATCCCCACCACATACATATATAGGTATCCCCACCACACACATATATAGGTATCCCCACCACACACATATATAGGTATCCCCACCACACACATATATAGGTATCCCCACCACATACATATATAGGTCTCCCCACCACATACATCTATAGGTATCCCCACCACACACATATATATGTATCCCCACCACACACATATATAGGTATCACCACCACATACATATATAGGTATCCCCGCCACACAAATATATAGGTATTCCCGCCACATACATATATAGGTATCCTCACCACACACATCTATAGGTATCCCCACCACACACATATATAGGTATCCCCACCACACACATCTATAGGTATCCCCACCACATACATCTATAGGTATCCCCACCACACACATCTATAGGTATCCCCACCACACACATATATAGGAATCACCACCACGTACATATATAGGTATCCCCGCCACACACATATATAGGTATCCCCACCACACTCATATATATAGGTATCCCCGCCACACACATATATAGGTATCCCCACCACATACATATATAGGTATTCCCGCCACATACATATATAGGTATCCTCACCACACACATCTATAGGTATCCCCACCACATACATATATAGGTATCACCACCACATACATATATAGGTATCCCCACCACACACATATATAGGTATCACCACCATACACATATATAGGTCTCCCCACCACATACATCTATAGGTATCCCAACCACACACATCTATATGTATCCCAACCACACGCATCTATAGGAATCCCCACCACACACATATATAGGTATCCCCACCATACACATCTATAGGTATCCCGGCCACACACATCTATAGGTATCCCCACCACATACATATATAGGTATCCCCACCACACACATATATAGGTATCCCCACCACATACATATATAGGTATCACCACCACACACATATAAATATCCCCGCCACATACATATAGGTATCCCCACCACACACATATAGGTATCCCCACCACACACATCTATAGGTATCACCACCACATACATATAGAGGTATCCCCAACACATACATATATAGGTATCCCCACCACATACATATATAGGTATCCCCACCACATACATATATAGGTATCCCCACCACATACATATATAGGTATCCCCACCACATACATATATAGTTATCCCCGCCACACACATATATAGGTATCCCCAGCACACATATATATAGGTATCCCCATCACATACATCTATATGTATCCCCACCACGTACATATATAGGTATCCACACCACATACATCTACAGTTATCCCCACCACATACATATATAGGTATCCCCACCACATACATATATAGGTATCCCCACTACATACATATATAGGTATCCCCACCACATACATCTATAGGTATCCCCACCACATACATCTATAGGTATCCCCACCATACACATCTATATGTATAACCGCCACACTCATATATAGGTATCCCCACCACATACATCTATAGGTATCACCACCACATACATATATAGCTATCCCCACCACATAAATCTATAGGTATCCCCACCACACACATCTATATGTATCACCACCACATACATATATAGGTATCCCCACCACACACATATATAGGTATCCCACCACATACATATATAGGTATCCCCACCACACATATATAGGAATCACCACCACATACATATATAGGTATCACCACCACACACATATAGGTATCCCCACCACACACATATATAGGTATCCCCACCACACACAAATATATGTATCCCCACCACACACATCTATATGTCTCCCCACCACATACATCTAGAGGTATCCCCACCACACACATCTATATGTATCCCCACCACACACATATATAGGTATCCCCACCACATACATCTATAGGTATCCCCACCACTCACATATATAGGTATCCCCACCACACACATATATAGGTATTCCCACCACATACATCTATAGGTATCCCCACCACACACATATAGGTATCCCCGCCACACACATCTATAGGTATCACCTCCACATACATCTATAGGTATCACCACAACATACATCTATAGGTATCCCCACCACATTCATCTATAGGTATCCCCACCACACACATATATAGGTATCACCACCACATACATATATAGATATGCCCGCCACAGACATATATAGGTATTCCCGCCACATACATATATAGGTATCCTCACTACACACATCTATAGGTATCCCCACCACACACATATATAGGTATCCCCACCACACACATCTATAGGTATCCCCACCACACACATATATAGGTATCCCCACCACACACATCTATAGGTATCCCCACCACACACATATATAGGTATCACCACCACGTACATATATAGGTATCCCCACCACACACATATATAGGTATCACCACCACGTACATATATAGGTATCCCCGCCACACACATATATAGGTATCCCCACCACACACATATATATAGGTATCCCCGCCACACACATATATAGGTATCCCCACCACATACATATATAGGTATCACCACCACATACATATATAGGTATCCTCACCACACACATCTATAGGTATCCCCACCACACACATATATAGGTATCCCCACCACACACATCTATAAGTATCCCCACCACATACACATATAGGTATCCCCACCACATACATATATAAGTATCCCCGCCACATACATATATAGGTATCCCCACCACATACATATATAGGTATCCCCACCACACACATATATAGGTATCCACACGACACACATATATAGGTATCCCCACCACATACATATATAGGTCTCCCCACCACATACATCTATAGGTATCCCCACCACATACATATATAGGTATCCCCGCCACACACATATATAGGTATTCCCGCCACATACATATATAGGTATCCTCACCACACACATCTATAGGTATTCCCGCCACATACATATATAGGTATCCTCACCACACACATTTATAGGTATCCCCACCACATACATATATAGGTATCACCACCACATACATATATAGGTATCCCCACCACACACATATATAGGTATCCCCACCACACACATATATATAGGTATCCCCGCCACACACATATATAGGTATCCCCACCACATACATATATAGGTATCACCACCACATACATATATAGGTATCCTCACCACACACATATATAGGTATCCCCACCACACACATATATAGGTATCCCCACCACACACATCTATAGGTATCCCCACCACATACATATATAGGTATCCCCACCACATACATATATAAGTATCCCCGCCACATACATATATAGGTATCCCCACCACATACATATATAGGTATCCCCACCACACACATATATAGGTATCCCCACCACACACATTTATTGGTATCCCCACCACACACATATATAGGTATCCCCACCACATTCATCTATAGGTATCCCCACCATACACATCAATATGTATCACCGCCACACACATATATAGGTATCCCCACCACATACATCTATAGGTATCCCCACCATACACATCTATAGGTATCCCCACCATACACATCTATATGTATAACCGCCACACTCATATATAGGTATCCCCACCACATACATCTATAGGTATCACAACCACATACATATATAGGTATCCCCACCACATAAATCTATAGGTATCCCCACCACACACATCTATATGTATCACCACCACATAAATATATAGGTATTCCCACCACACACATCTATAGGTATCCCACCACATACATATATAGGTATCCCCACCACACATATATAGGTATCACCACCACATACATATATAGGTATCACCACCACACAAATATAGGTATCCCCATCACACACATATATAGGTATCCCCACCACACACAAATATAGGTATCCCCACCACATACATATATAGGTCTCCCCACCACATACATATATAGGTCTCCCCACCACATACATCTAGAGGTATCCCCACCACTCACATATATAGGTATCCCCGCCACATACATATATAGGTATCACCACCATACACATATATAGGTCTCCCCACCACATACATCTATAGGTATCCCAACCACACACATCTATATGTATCCCAACCACACGCATCTATAGGTATCCCCACCACACACATATATAGGTATCCCCACCATACACATCTATAGGTATCCCCGCCACACACATCTATAGGTATCCCCACCACATACATATATAGGTATCCCCACCACACACATATATAGGTAACCCCACCACATACATATATAGGTATCCCCACCACATACATATATAGGTATCCCCACCACATACATCTATAGGTATCCCCTCCACACATCTATATGTATCACCACCACACACATATATAGGTATCCCCACCAAACACATATATAGGTATCCCCACCATACACATCAATATGTATTACCGCCACACACATATATAGGTATCCCCACCACATACATCTATAGGTATCACCACCACATACATATATAGGTATCCCCACCACATACATCTATAGGTATCACCACCACGTACATATATAGGTATCCCCACCACATACATCTATAGGTATCACCACCACACATATATAGGTATCCCCACCATACACATCAATATGTATTACCACCACACACATATATAGGTATCCCCACAACATACATCTATAGGTATCACCACCACACACATATATAGGTATCCCCACCACATACATCTATAGGTATCACCACCACACATATATAGGTATCCCCACCACACACATCTATATGTATCACCACCACACACATCTATATGTATCACCACCACATACATATATAGGTATCCCCAACACACACATATATAGGTATCCCACCACATACATATATAGGTATCCCCACCACACAGATATAGGTATACTCACCACACACACATATAGGTATCCTCACCTCACACATATATAGGTATCCCCGCCACATACATCTATAGGTATCACCACCACATACATCTATAGTTATCACCACCACATACATCTATAGGTATCCACACCACATACATCTATAGGTATCCCCACCACATACATCTATATGTATCCCCGCCACACACATCTATAGGTATCCTCACCACACACATATATAGGTATCCCCACCACATACATCTATAGTTATCCCCACCACACACATATATAGGTATCCTCACCACACACATTTATAGGAATCACCACCACGTACATATATAGGTATCCCCGCCACACACATATATAGATATCCCCACCACACACATATATATAGGTATCCCCGCCACACACATATATAGGTATCCCCACCACATACATATATAGGTATCCTCACCACACACATCTATAGGTATCCCCACCACACACACATATAGGTTTCCCCACCACACACATCTATATGTATCCCCACCACATACATATATAGGTATCCCCACCACATATATATATAGGTATCCCCACCACACACATATATAGGTATCCCCACCACACACATATATAGGTATCCCCACCACACACATATATAGGTATCCCCACCACATACATATATAGGTCTCCCCACCACATACATCTATAGGTATCCCCACCACACACATATATATGTATCCCCACCACACACATATATAGGTATCACCACCACATACATATATAGGTATCCCCGCCACACACATATATAGGTATTCCCGCCACATACATATATAGGTATCCTCACCACACACATCTATAGGTATCCCCACCACATACATATATAGGTATCACCACCACATACATATATAGGTATCCCCACCACACACATATATAGGTATCACCACCATACACATATATAGGTCTCCCCACCACATACATCTATAGGTATCCCAACCACACACATCTATATGTATCCCAACCACACGCATCTATAGGAATCCCCACCACACACATATATAGGTATCCCCACCATACACATTTATAGGTATCCCGGCCACACACATCTATAGGTATCCCCACCACATACATATATAGGTATCCCCACCACACACATATATAGGTATCCCCACCACATACATATATAGGTATCCCCGCCACACACATATATAGGTATCCCCACCACACACATATATAGGTATCCACACGACACACATATATAGGTATCCCCACCACATACATATATAGGTCTCCCCACCACATACATCTATAGGTATCCCCACCACATACATATATAGGTATCCCCGCCACACACATATATAGGTAATCCCGCCACATACATATATAGGTATCCTCACCACACACATCTATAGGTATTCCCGCCACATACATATATAGGTATCCTCACCACACACATTTATAGGTATCCCCACCACATACATATATAGGTATCACCACCACATACATATATAGGTATCCCCACCACACACATATATAGGTATCCCCACCACACACATATATATAGGTATCCCCGCCACACACATATATAGGTATCCCCACCACATACATATATAGGTATCACCACCACATACATATATAGGTATCCTCACCACACACATCTATAGGTATCCCCACCACACACATATATAGGTATCCCCACCACACACATCTATAGGTATCCCCACCACATTCATATATAGGTATCCCCACCACATACATATATAAGTATCCCCGCCACATACATATATAGGTATCCCCACCACATACATATATAGGTATCCCCACCACACACATATATAGGTATCCCCACCACACACATTTATTGGTATCCCCACCACACACATATATAGGTTTTCCCGCCACATTCATCTATAGGTATCCCCACCATACCCATCAATATGTATCACCGCCACACACATATATAGGTATCCCCACCACATACATCTATAGGTATCCCCACCATACACATCTATAGGTATCCCCACCATACACATCTATATGTATAACCGCCACACTCATATATAGGTATCCCCACCACATACATCTATAGGTATCACAACCACATACATATATAGGTATCCCCACCACATAAATCTATAGGTATCCCCACCACACACATCTATATGTATCACCACCACATAAATATATAGGTATCCCCACCACACACATCTATAGGTATCCCACCACATACATATATAGGTATCCCCACCACACATATATAGGTATCACCACCACATACATATATAGGTATCACCACCACACAAATATAGGTATCCCCATCACACACAAATATAGGTATCCCCACCACACACAAATATAGGTATCCCCACCACATACATATATAGGTCTCCCCACCACATACATTTAGAGGTATCCCCACCACTCACATATATAGGTATCCCCGCCACATACATATATAGGTATCACCACCATACACATATATAGGTCTCCCCACCACATACATCTATAGGTATCCCAACCACACACATCTATATGTATCCCAACCACACGCATCTATAGGTATCCCCACCACACACATATATAGGTATCCCCACCATACACATCTATAGGTATCCCCGCCACACACATCTATAGGTATCCCCACCACATACATATATAGGTATCCCCACCACACACATATATAGGTATCCCCACCACATACATATATAGGTATCCCCACCATATACATATATAGGTATCCCCACCACATACATCTATAGGTATCCCCACCACACATCTATATGTATCACCACCACACACATCTATAGGTATCCCCACCAAACACATATATAGGTATCCCCACCATACACATCAATATGTATTACCGCCACACAAATATATAGGTATCCCCATCACATACATCTATAGGTATCACCACCACATACATATATAGGTATCCCCACCACATACATCTATAGGTATCACCACCACACATATATAGGTATCCCCACCATACACATCAATATGTATTACCGCCACACACATATATAGGTATCCCCACCACATACATCTATAGGTATCACCACCACACACATATATAGGTATCCCCACCACATACATCTATAGGTATCACCACCACACATATATAGGTATCCCCACCACATAAATCTATAGGTATCCCCACCACACACATCTATATGTATGACCACCACATACATATATAGGTATCCCCACCACACACATATATAGGTATCCCACCACATACATATATAGGTATCCCCACCACACAGATATAGGTATACTCACCACACACACATATAGGTATCCTCACCTCACACATATATAGGTATCCCCGCCACATACATCTATAGGTATCACCACCACATACATCTATAGTTATCACCACCACGTACATCTATAGGTATCCACACCACATACATCTATAGGTATCCCCACCACATACATCTATATGTATCCCCGCCACACACATCTATAGGTATCCTCACCACACACATATATAGGTATCCCCACCACATACATCTATAGGTATCACCACCACACATATATAGGTATCCCCACCACATAAATCTATAGGTATCCCCACCACACACATCTATATGTATCACCACCACATACATATATAGGTATCCCCACCACACACATATTTAGGTATCCCACCACATACATATATAGGTATCCCCACCACACAGATATAGGTATACTCACCACACACACATATAGGTATCCTCACCTCACACATATATAGGTATCCCCGCCACATACATCTATAGGTATCACCACCACATACATCTATAGTTATCACCACCACATACATCTATAGGTATCCACACCACATACATCTATAGGTATCCCCACCACATACATCTATATGTATTCCCGCCACACACATCTATAGGTATCCTCACCACACACATATATAGGTATCCCCACCACATACATCTATAGTTATCCCCACCACACACATATATAGGTATCCTCACCACACACATTTATAGGAATCACCACCACGTACATATATAGGTATCCCCGCCACACACATATATAGGTATCCCCACCACACACATATATATAGGTATCCCCGCCACACACATATATAGGTATCCCCACCACATACATATATAGGTATCACCACCACATACATATATAGGTATCCTCACCACACACATCTATAGGTATCCCCACCACACACACATATAGGTTTCCCCACCACACACATCTATAGGTATCCCCACCACATACATATATAGGTATCCCCACCACATACATATATAAGTATCCCCGCCACATACATATATAGGTATCCCCACCACATACATATATAGGTATCCCCACCACACACATATATAGGTATCCCCACCACACACATATATAGTTATCCCCACCACACACATATATAGGTATCCCCACCACATACATATATAGGTCTCACCACCACATACATCTATAGGTATCCCCACCACACACATATATATGTATCCCCACCACACACATATATAGGTATCACCACCACATACATATATAGGTATCCCCGCCACACACATATATAGGTATTCCCGCCACATACATATATAGGTATCCTCACCACACACATCTATAGGTATCCCCACCACATACATATATAGGTATCACCACCACATACATATATAGGTATCCCCACCACACACATATATAGGTCTCCCCACCACATACATCTATAGGTATCCCAACCACACACATCTATATGTATCCCAACCACACGCATCTATAGGAATCCCCACCACACACATATATAGGTATCACCACCACATACATATATAGGTATCCCCACCATACACATCTATAGGTATCCCCACCATACACATCTATATGTATAACCGCCACACTCATATATAGGTATCCCCACCACATACATCTATAGGTATCACAACCACATACATATATAGGTATCCCCACCACATAAATCTATAGCTATCCCCACCACACACATCTATATGTATCACCACCACATAAATATATAGGTATCCCCACCACACACATCTATAGGTATCCCACCACATACATATATAGGTATCCCCACCACACATATATAGGTATCACCACCACATACATATATAGGTATCACCACCACACAAATATAGGTATCCCCATCACACACATATATAGGTATCCCCACCACACACAAATATAGGTATCCCCACCACATACATATATAGGTCTCCCCACCACATACATCTAGAGGTATCCCCACCACTCACATATATAGGTATCCCCGCCACATACATATATAGGTATCACCACCATACACATATATAGGTCTCCCCACCACATACATCTATAGGTATCCCAACCACACACATCTATATGTATCCCAACCACACGCATCTATAGGTATCCCCACCACACACATATATAGGTATCCCCACCATACACATCTATAGGTATCACCGCCACACACATCTATAGGTATCCCCACCACATACATATATAGGTATTCCCACCACACACATATATAGGTATCCCCACCACATACATATATAGGTATCCCCACCACATACATATATAGGTATCCCCACCACATACATCTATAGGTATCCCCACCACACATCTATATGTATCACCACCACACACATCTATAGGTATCCCCACCAAACACATATATAGGTATCCCCACCATACACATCAATGTGTATTACCGCCACACACATATATAGGTATCCCCACCACATACATCTATAGGTATCACCACCACATACATATATAGGTATCCCCACCACATACATCTATAGGTATCACCACCACACATATATAGGTATCCCCACCATACACATCAATATGTATTACCGCCACACACATATATAGGTATCCCCACCACATACATCTATAGGTATCACCACCACACACATATATGGGTATCCCCACCACATACATCTATAGGTATCACCACCACACATATATAGGTATCCCCACCACATAAATCTATAGGTATCCCCACCACACAGATATAGGTATACTCACCACACACACATATAGGTATCCTCACCTCACACATATATAGGTATCCCCGCCACATACATCTATAGGTATCACCACCACATACATCTATAGTTATCACCACCACATACATCTATATGTATCCACACCACATACATCTATATGTATCCCCACCACATACATCTATATGTATCCCCGCCACACACATCTATAGGTATCCTCACCACACACATATATAGGTATCCCCACCACATACATCTATAGGTATCCCCACCACACACATATATAGGTATCCCCACCACACACATATATAGGTATCCCCACCACATACATCTATAGGTATCCCCACCACACACATATATAGGTATCCCCACCACATACATCTATAGGTATCCCCACCACACACATATAGGTATCCCCGCCACACACATCTATAGGTATCACCTCCACATACATCTATAGGTATCACCACAACATACATCTATAGGTATCCCCACCACATACATCTATAGGTATCCCCACCACACACATATATAGGTATCACCACCACATACATATATAGGTATCCCCGCCACACAAATATATAGGTATTCCCGCCACATACATATATAGGTATCCTCACCACACACATCTATACGTCTCCCCTCCACACACATATATAGGTATCCCCACCACACACATCTATAGGTATCCCCACCACATACATCTATAGGTATCCCCACCACACACATCTATAGGTATCCCCACCACACACATATATAGGAATCACCACCACGTACATATATAGGTATCCCCGCCACACACATATATATAGGTATCCCCGCCACACACATATATAGGTATCCCCACCACATACATATATAGGTATCACCACCACATACATATATATGTATCCTCACCACACACATCTATAGGTATCCCCACCACACATATATAGGTTTCCACACCACACACATCTATAGGTATCCCCACCACATACATATATAGGTATCCCCACCACATACATATATAAGTATCCCCGCCACATACATATATAGGTATCCCCACCACATACATATATAGGTATCCCCACCACACACATATATAGGTATCCCCACCACACACATATATAGGTATCCCCACCACACACATATATGTATCCCCACCACATACATATATAGGTCTCCCCACCACATACATCTTAAGGTATCCCCACCACACACATATATATGTATCCCCACCACAAACATATATAGGTATCACCACCACATACATATATAGGTATCCCCGCCACACACATATATAGGTATTCCCGCCACATACATATATAGGTATCCTCACCACATACATCTATAGGTATCCCAACCACACACATCTGTATGTATCCCAACCACACGCATCTATAGGTATCCCCACCACACACATATATAGGTATCCCCACCATACACATCTATAGGTATCCCCGCCACACACATCTATAGGTATCCCCACCACATACATATATAGGTATCCCCACCACACACATATATAGGTATCCCCACCACATACATATATAGGTATCACCACCACACACATATAAATATCCCCGCCACATACATATAGGTATCCCCACCACACACATATAGGTATCCCCACCACACACATCTATAGGTATCACCACCACATACACATAGAGGTATCCCCAACACATACATATATAGGTGTCCCCACCACATACATATATAGTTATCCCCACCACATATATATATAGGTATCCCCACCACATACATATATAGGTATCCCCACCACATACATATATAGTTATCCCCGCCCCACACATATATAGGTATCCCCAGCACACACATATATAGGTATCCCCACCACATACATCTATATGTATCCCCACCACATACATATATAGGTATCCCCACCACATACATCTATAGTTATCCCCACCCAATACATATATAGTTATCCCCACCACTTACATATATAGGTATCCCCACCACATACATATATAGGTATCCCCACCACATACATATATAGGTATCCCAACCACATACATCTATAGGTATCCCCACCACACACATCTATATGTATCGCCGCCACACACATCTATAGGTATCCCCACCAAACACATATATAGGTATCCCCACCATACACATCAATATGTATCACCGCCACACACATATATAGGTATCCCCACCACATACATCTATATGTATCCCCACCATACACATCTATAGGTATCCCCACCATACACATCTATATGTATAACCGCCAAACTCATATATAGGTATCCCCACCACATACATCTATAGGTATCACCACCACATACATATATAGGTATCCCCACCACATAAATCTATAGGTATCCCCACCACACACATCTATATGCATCACCACCACATACATATATAGGTATCCCCACCACACACATATATAGGTATCCCACCACATACATATATAGGTATCCACACCACACACATATAGGTATCCTCACCACACACATATATAGGTATCCTCAAAACACACATATATAGGTATCCCCGCCACATACATCTATAGGTATCACCACCACATACATCAATATGTATCACCGCCACACACATATATAGGTATCCCCACCACATACATCTATATGTATCCCCACCATACACATATATAGGTATCCCCACCATACACATCTATATGTATAACCGCCACACTCATATATAGGTATCCCCACCACATACATCAATAGGTATCACCACCACATACATATATAGGTATCCCACCACATAAATCTATAGGTATCCCCACCATACACATCAATATGTATCACCGCCACACACATATATAGGTATCCCCACCATATACATCTATATGTATCCCCACCATACACATCTATAGGTATCCCCACCATACACATCTATATGTATAACCGCCACACTCATATATAGGTATCCCCACCACATACATCTATATGTATCACCACCACATACATATATAGGTATCCCCACCACATAAATCTATAGGTATCCCCACCACACACATCTATATGCATCACCACCACATACATATATAGGTATCCCCACCACACACATATATAGGTATCCCACCACATACATATATAGGTATCCCCACCACACACATATAGGTATCCTCACCACACACATATATAGGTATCCTCACCACACACATATATAGGTATCCCCGCCACATACATCTATAGGTATCACCACCACATACATCTATAGTTATCACCACCACATACATCTATAGGTATCCACACCACATACATCTATAGGTATCCCCACCACATACATCTATATGTATCCCCGCCACACACATCTATAGGTATCCTCACCACACACATATATAGGTATCCCCACCACATACATTTATAGGTATCCCCACCACACACATATATAGGTATCCCCACCACACACATATATAGGTATCCCCACCACATACATCTATAGGTATCCCCACCACACACATATAGTTATCCCCGCCACACACATCCATAGGTATCACCTCCACATACATATATAGGTATCCCCACCACATACATCTATAGGTATCCCCACCACATACATATATAGGTATTCCCACCACATACATATATAGGTATCCCCACCACATACATATATAGGTATCCCCACCACATACATATATAGGTATCCCCACCACATACATCTATAGGTATCCCCACCACACACATCTATATGTATCACAACCACACACATCTATAGGTATCCCCACCAAACACATATATAGGTATCCCCACCATACACATCAATATGTATCACCGCCACACACATATATAGGTATCCCCACCACATACATCTATAGGTATCCCCACCATACACATCTATAGGTATCCCCACCATACACATATATATGTATAACCGCCACACTCATATATAGGTATCCCCACCACATACATCTATAGGTATTACCACCACATACATATATAGGTATCCCCACCACATAAATCTATAGGTATCCCCACCTCACACATCTATATGTATCACCACCACATACATATATAGGTATCCCCACCACACACATATATAGGTATCCCGCCACATACATATATAGGTATCCCCACCACACATCTATAGGTATCACCACCACATACATATATAGGTATCACCACCACACACATATAGGTATCCCCACCACACACATATATAGGTATCCCCACCACACACAAATATAGGTATCCCCACCACATACATATATAGGTCTCCCCACCACATACATCTAGAGGTATCCCCACCACACACATCTATATGTTGGCCCACCACACACATATATAGGTATCCCCACCACATACATCTATAGGTATCCCCACCACTCACATATATAGGTAACCCCACCACACACATATATAGGTATTCCCACCACATACATCTATAGGTATCCCCACCACACACATATAGGTATCCCCGCCACACACATCTATAGGTATCACCTCCACATACATCTATAGGTATCACCACAACATACATCTATAGGTATCCCCACCACATTCATCTATAGGTATCCCCACCACACACATATATAGGTATCACCACCACATACATATATAGGTATCCCCGCCACAGACATATATATAGGTATTCCCGCCACATACATATATAGGTATCCTCACCACACACATCTATAGGTATCCCCACCACACACATATATAGGTATCCCCACCACACACATCTATAGGTATCCCCACCACATACATCTATAGGTATCCCCACCACACACATCTATAGGTATCCCCACCACACACATATATAGGTATCACCACCACTTACATATATAGGTATCCGCGCCACACACATATGTAGGTATCCCCACCACACACATATATATAGGTATCCCCGCCACACACATATATAGGTATCCCCACCACATACATATATAGGTATCACCACCACATACATATATAGTTATCCTCACCACACACATCTATAGGTATCCCCACCACACACATATATAGGTATCCCCACCACACACATCTATAAGTATCCCCACCACATACATATATAGTTATCCCCACCACATACATATATAAGTATCCCCGCCACATACATATATAGGTATCCCTACCACATACATATATAGGTATCCCCGCCATACACATATATAGGTATCCCCACCACATACATATATAGGTATCCCCACCACACACATATATAGGTATCCCCACCACATACATATATAGGTATCCCCACCACATACATATATAGGTATCCCCACCACATACATCTATAGGTATCCCCACCACACATATATATGTATCACCACCACACACATCTATAGGTATCCCCACCAAACACATATATAGGTATCCCCACCATACACATCAATATGTATTACCGCCACACACATATATAGGTATCCACACCACATTCATCTATAGGTATCCCCACCACACACATATATAGGTATCACCACCACATACATATATAGGTATCCCCGCCACAGACATATATATAGGTATTCCCGCCACATACATATATAGGTATCCTCACCACACACATCTATAGGTATCCCCACCACACACATATATAGGTATCCCCACTACACACATCTATAGGTATCCCCACCACATACATCTATAGGTATCCCCACCACACACATCTATAGGTATCCCCACCACACACATATATAGGTATCACCACCACGTACATATATAGGTATCCCCGCCACACACATATGTAGGTATCCCCACCACACACATATATATAGGTATCCCCGCCACACACATATATAGGTATCCCCACCACATACATATATAGGTATCACCACCACATACATATATAGGTATCCTCACCACACACATCTATAGGTATCCCCACCACACACATATATAGGTATCCCCACCACACACATCTATAAGTATCCCCACCACATACATATATAGTTATCACCACCACATACATATATAAGTATCCCCGCCACATACATATATAGGTATCCCTACCACATACATATATAGGTATCCCCGCCATACACATATATAGGTATCTCCACCACATACATATATAGGTATCCCCACCACACACATATATAGGTATCCCCACCACATACATATATAGGTATCCCCACCACATACATATATAGGTATCCCCACCACATACATCTATAGGTATCCCCACCAAACATATATATGTATCACCACCACACACATCTATAGGTATCCCCACCAAACACATATATAGGTATCCCCACCATACACATCAATATGTATTACCGCCACACACATATATAGGTATCCACACCACATACATCTATAGGTATCCCCACCATACACATATATAGGTATCCCCACCACATACTTCTATAGGTATCCCCACCACTCACATATATAGGTAACCCCACCACACACATATATAGGTATTCCCACCACATACATCTATAGGTATCCCCACCACACACATATATAGGAATCACCACCACGTACATATATAGGTATCCCCGCCACACACATGTATAGGTATCCCCACCACACACATATATATAGGTATCCCCGCCACACACATATATAGGTATCCCCACCACATACATATATAGGTATCACCACCACATACATATATAGGTATCCTCACCACACACATCTATAGGTATCCCCACCACACACATATATAGGTTTCCACACCACACACATCTATAGGTATCCCCACCACATACATATATAGGTATCCCCACCACATACATATATAAGTATCCCCGCCACATACATATATAGGTATCCCCACCACATACATATATAGGTATCCCCACCACACACATATATAGGTATCCCCACCACACACATATATAGGTATCCCCACCACACACATATATGTATCCCCACCACATACATATATAGGTCTCCCCACCACATACATCTAAAAGTATCCCCACCACACACATATATATGTATCCCCACCACACACATATATAGGTATCACCACCACATACATATATAGGTATCCCCGCCACACACATATATAGGTATTCCCGCCACATACATATATAGGTATCCTCACCACACACATCTATAGGTATCCACACCACATACATATATAGGTATCACCACCACATACATATATAGGTATCCCCACCACACACATATATAGGTATCACCACCATACACATATATAGGTCTCCCCACCACATACATCTATAGGTATCCCAACCACACACATCTGTATGTATCCCAACCACACGCATCTATAGGTATCCCCACCACACACATATATAGGTATCCCCACCATACACATCTATAGGTATCCCCGCCACACACATCTATAGGTATCCCCACCACATACATATATAGGTATCCCCACCACACACATATATAGGTATCCCCACCACATACATATATAGGTATCACCACCACACACATATAAATATCCCCGCCACATACATATAGGTATCCCCACCACACACATATAGGTATCCCCACCACACACATCTATAGGTATCACCACCACATACACATAGAGGTATCCCCAACACATACATATATAGGTATCCCCACCACATACATATATAGGTATCCCCACCACATATATATATATAGGTATCCCCACCACATACATATATAGGTATCCCCACCACATACATATATAGTTATCCCCGCCCCACACATATATAGGTATCCCCAGCACACACATATATAGGTATCCCCACCACATACATCTATATGTATCCCCAACACATACATATATAGGTATCCCCACCACATACATCTATAGTTATCCCCACCCAATACATATATAGGTATCCCCACCACTTACATATATAGGTATCCCCACCACATACATATATAGGTATCCCCACCACATACATATATAGGTATCCCCACCACATACATCTATAGGTATCCCCACCACACACATCTATATGTATCACCGCCACACACATCTATAGGTATCCGCACCAAACACATATATATGTATCCCCACCATACACATCAATATGTATCACCGCCACACACATATATAGGTATCCCCACCACATACATCTATATGTATCCCCACCATACACATCTATAGGTATCCCCACCATACAAATCTATATGTATAACCGCCACACTCATATATAGGTATCCCCACCACATACATCTATAGGTATCACCACCACATACATATATAGGTATCCCCACCACATAAATCTATAGGTATCCCCACCACACACATCTATATGCATCACCACCACATACATATATAGGTATCCCCACCACACACATATATAGGTATCCCACCACATACATATATAGGTATCCACACCACACACATATAGGTATCCTCACCACACACATATATAGGTATCCTCAAAACACACATATATAGGTATCCCCGCCACATACATCTATAGGTATCACCACCACATACATCAATATGTATCACCGCCACACACATATATAGGTATCCCCACCACATACATCTATATGTATCCCCACCATACACATATATAGGTATCCCCACCATACACATCTATATGTATAACCGCCACACTCATATATAGGTATCCCCACCACATACATCTATAGGTATCACCACCACATACATATATAGGTATCCCACCACATAAATCTATAGGTATCCCCACCATACACATCAATATGTATCACCGCCACACACATATATAGGTATCCCCACCACATACATCTATATGTATCCCCACCATACACATCTATAGGTATCCCCACCATACACATCTATATGTATAACCGCCACACTCATATATAGGTATCCCCACCACATACATCTATATGTATCACCACCACATACATATATAGGTATCCCCACCACATAAATCTATAGGTATCCCCACCACACACATCTATATGCATCACCACCACATACATATATAGGTATCCCCACCACACACATATATAGGTATCCCACCACATACATATATAGGTATCCCCACCACACACATATAGGTATCCTCACCACACACATATATAGGTATCCTCACCACACACATATATAGGTATCCCCGCCACATACATCTATAGGTATCACCACCACATACATCTATAGTTATCACCACCACATACATCTATAGGTATCCACACCACATACATCTATAGGTATCCCCACCACATACATCTATATGTATCCCCGCCACACACATCTATAGGTATCCTCACCACACACATATATAGGTATCCCCACCACATACATTTATAGGTATCCCCACCACACACATATATAGGTATCCCCACCACACACATATATAGGTATCCCCACCACATACATCTATAGGTATCCCCACCACACACATATAGGTATCCCCGCCACACACATCCATAGGTATCACCTCCACATACATATATAGGTATCCCCACCACATACATCTATAGGTATCCCCACCACATACATATATAGGTATTCCCACCACATACATATATAGGTATCCCCACCACATACATATATAGGTATCCCCACCACATACATATATAGGTATCCCCACCACATACATCTATAGGTATCCCCACCACACACATCTATATGTATCACCACCACACACATCTATAGGTATCCCCACCAAACACATATATAGGTATCCCCACCATACACATCAATATGTATCACCGCCACACACATATATAGGTATCCCCACCACATACATCTATATGTATCACCACCACATACATATATAGGTATCCCCACCACACACATATATAGGTATCCCGCCACATACATATATAGGTATCCCCACCACGCATCTATAGGTGTCACCACCACATACATATATAGGTATCACCACCACACACATATAGGTATCCCCACCACACACATATATAGGTATCCCCACCACACACAAATATAGGTATCCCCACCACATACATATATAGGTCTCCCCACCACATACATCTAGAGGTATCCCCACCACACACATATATATGTTTCCCCACCACACACATATATAGGTATCCCCACCACATACATCTATAGGTATCCCCACCACTCACATATATAGGTAACCCCACCACACACATATATAGGTATTCCCACCACATACATCTATAGGTATCCCCACCACACACATATAGGTATCCCCGCCACACACATCTATAGGTATCACCTCCACATACATCTATAGGTATCACCACAACATACATCTATAGGTATCCCCACCACATTCATCTATAGGTATCCCCACCACACACATATATAGGTATCACCACCACATACATATATAGGTATCCCCGCCACAGACATATATATAGGTATTCCCGCCACATACATATATAGGTATCCTCACCACACACATCTATAGGTATCCCCACCACACACATATATAGGTATCCCCACCACACACATCTATAGGTATCCCCACCACATACATCTATAGGTATCCCCACCACACACATCTATAGGTATCCCCACCACACACATATATATAGGTATCCCCGCCACACACATATATAGGTATCCCCACCACATACATATATAGGTATCACCACCACATACAAATATAGTTATCCTCACCACACACATCTATAGGTATCCCCACCACACACATATATAGGTATCCCCACCACACACATCTATAAGTATCCCCACCACATACATATATAGTTATCCCCACCACATACATATATAAGTATCCCCGCCACATACATATATAGGTATCCCTACCACATACATATATAGGTATCCCCGCCATACACATATATAGGTATCCCCACCACATACATATATAGGTATCCCCACCACACACATATATAGGTATCCCCACCACATACATATATAGGTATCCCCACCACATACATATATAGGTATCCCCACCACATACATCTATAGGTATCCCCACCATACATATATATGTAACACCACCACACACATCTATAGGTATCCCCACCAAACACATATATAGGTATCCCCACCATACACATCAATATGTATTACCGCCACACACATATATAGGTATCCACACCACATTCATCTATAGGTATCCCCACCACACACATATATAGGTATCACCACCACGTACATATATAGGTATCCCCGCCACACACATATGTAGGTATCCCCACCACACACATATATATAGGTATCCCCACCACACACATATATAGGTATCACCACCACATACATATATAGGTATCCCCGCCATAGACATATATATAGGTATTCCCGCCACATACATATATAGGTATCCTCACCACACACATCTATAGGTATCCCCACCACACACATATATAGGTATCCCCACCACACACATCTATAGGTATCCCCACCACATACATCTATAGGTATCCCCACCACACACATCTATAGGTATCCCCACCACACACATATATAGGTATCACCACCACGTACATATATAGGTATCCCCGCCACACACATATGTAGGTATCCCCACCACACACATATATATAGGTATCCCCGCCACACACATATATAGGTATCCCCACCACATACATATATAGGTATCACCACCACATACATATATAGGTATCCTCACCACACACATCTATAGGTATCCCCACCACACACATATATAGGTATCCCCACCACACACATCTATAAGTATCCCCACCACATACATATATAGTTATCCCCACCACATACATATATAAGTATCCCCGCCACATACATATATAGGTATCCCTACCACATACATATATAGGTATCCCCACCACATACATATATAGGTATCCCCACCACACACATATATAGGTATCCCCACCACATACATATATAGGTATCCCCACCACACATATATATGTATCACCACCACACACATCTATAGGTATCCCCACCAAACACATATATAGGTATCCCCACCATACACATCAATATGTATTACCGCCACACACATATATAGGTATCCACACCACATACATCTATAGGTATCCCCACCATACACATATATAGGTATCCCCACCACATACATCTATAGGTATCCCCACCACTCACATATATAGGTAACCCCACCACACACATATATAGGTATTCCCACCACATACATCTATAGGTATCCCCACCACACACATATAGGTATCCCCGCCACACACATCTATAGGTATCACCTCCACATACATCTATAGGTATCACCACAACATACATCTATAGGTATCCCCACCACATTCATCTATAGGTATCCCCACCACACACATATATAGGTATCACCACCACATACATATATAGGTATCCCCGCCACAGACATATATATAGGTATTCCCGCCACATACATATATAGGTATCCTCACCACACACATCTATAGGTATCCCCACCACACACATATATAGGTATCCCCACCACACACATCTATAGGTATCCCCACCACATACATCTATAGGTATCCCCACCACACACATCTATAGGTATCCCCACCACACACATATATAGGTATCACCACCACGTACATATATAGGTATCCCCGCCACACACATATGTAGGTATCCCCACCACACACATATATATAGGTATCCCCGCCACACACATATATAGGTATCCCCACCACATACATATATAGGTATCACCACCACATACATATATAGGTATCCTCACCACACACATCTATAGGTATCCCCACCACACACATATATAGGTATCCCCACCACACACATCTATAAGTATCCCCACCACATACATATATAGTTATCCCCACCACATACATATATAAGTATCCCCGCCACATACATATATAGGTATCCCTACCACATACATATATAGGTATCCCCGCCATACACATATATAGGTATCCCCACCACATACATATATAGGTATCCCCACCACACACATATATAGGTATCCCCACCACATACATATATAGGTATCCCCACCACATACATATATAGGTATCCCCACCACATACATCAATAGGTATCCCCACCACACATATATATGTATCACCACCACACACATCTATAGGTATCCCCACCAAACACATATATAGGTATCCCCACCATACACATCAATATGTATTACCGCCACACACATATATAGGTATCCACACCACATACATCTATAGGTATCCCCACCATACACATATATAGGTATCCCCACCATACACATCTATATGTATAACCGCCACACTCATATATAGGTATCCCCACCACATACATCTATAGGTATCACCACCATACATATATAGGTATCCCCACCACATAAATCTATAGGTATCCCCACCACACACATATATATGTATCACCACCACATACATATATAGGTATCTCCACCACACACATATATAGGTATCCCACCACATACATATATAGGTATCCCCACCACACAGATATAGGTATACTCACCACACACATATATAGGTATCCTCACCTCACACATATATAGGTATCCCCGCCACATACATCTATAGTTATCACCACCACATACATCTATAGTTATCACCACCACATACATCTATAGGTATCCACACCACATACATCTATAGGTATCCCCACCACATACATCTATATGTATCCCCGCCACACACATCTATAGGTATCCTCACCACACACATATATAGGTATCCCCACCACATACATCTATAGGTATCCCCACCACACACATATATAGGTATCCCCACCACACACATATATAGGTATCCCCACCACATACATCTATAGGTATCCCCACCACACACATATAGGTATCCCCGCCACACACATCTATAGGTATCACCTCCACATACATCTATAGGTATCACCACAACATACATCTATAGGTATCCCCACCACGTACATCTATAGGTATCCCCACCACACACATATATAGGTATCACCACCCCATACATATATAGGTATCCCCGCCACACAAATATATAGGTATTCCCGCCACATACATATATAGGTATTCTCACCACACACATCTATACGTATCCCCACCTAACACATATATAGGTATCCCCACCACACACATCTGTAGGTATCCCCACCACATACATCTAGAGGTATCCCCACCACACACATCTATAGGTATCCCCACCACACACATATATAGGAATCACCACCACGTACATATATAGGTATCCCCGCCACACACATATATAGGTATCCCCACCACACACATATATATAGGTATCCCCGCCACACACATATATAGGTATCCCCACCACATACATATATAGGTATCACCACCACATACATATATAGGTATCCCCACCACACACATGTATAGGTATCCCCACCACATACATATATAGGTATCCCCACCACACACATATATAGGTATCCCCACACACACATATATAGGTATCCCCACCACACACATATATAGGTATTCCCACCACATACATATATAGGTCTCCCCACCACATACATCTATAGGTATCCCCACCACACACATATATATGTATCCCCACCACACACATATATAGGTATCACCACCACATACATATATAGGTATCGCCGCCACACACATATATAGGTATTCCCGCCACATACATATATAGGTATCCTCACCACACACATCTATAGGTATCCCCACCACATACATATATAGGTATCACCACCACATACATATATAGGTATCCCCGCCACACACATATATAGGTATCACCACCATACACATATATAGGTATCCCCACCACATACATATATAGGTATCCCCACCACATACATCTATAGGTATCCCCACCACACACATCTATATGTATCACTACCACACACATCTATAGGTATCCCCACCAAACACATATATAGTATCCCCACCATACACATCAATATGTATCACCGCCACACACATATATAGGTATCCCCACCACATACATCTATAGGTATCCCCACCATACACATCTATAGGTATCCCCACCACACACATCTATATGTATAACCGCCACACTCATATATAGGTATCCCCACCACATACATCTATAGGTATCACCACCACATACATATATAGGTATCCCCACCACATAAATCTATAGGTATCCCCACCACACACATCTATATGTATCACCACCACATACATATATAGGTATCCCCACCACACACATATATAGGTATCCCGCCACATACATATATAGGTATCCCCACCACACATCTATAGGTATCCCCACCACACACATATATAGGTATCCCCACCACACACATATATAGGTATCCCCACCACATACATCTATAGGTATCCCCACCACACACATATATGTATCCCCGCCACACACATCTATAGGTATCACCTCCACATACATCTATAGGTATCACCACAACATACATCTATAGGTATCCCCACCACGTACATCTATAGGTATCCCCACCACACACATATATAGGTATCACCACCCCATACATATATAGGTATCCCCGCCACACAAATATATAGGTATTCCCGCCACATACATATATAGGTATACTCACCACACACATCTATACGTATCCCCACCACACACATATATAGGTATCCCCACCACACACATCTGTATGTATCCCCACCACATACATCTAGAGGTATCCCCACCACACACATCTATAGGTATCCCCACCACACACATATATAGGAATCACCACCACGTACATATATAGGTATCCCCGCCACACACATATATAGGTATCCCCACCACACACATATATATAGGTATCCCCGCCACACACATATATATGTATCCCCACCACATACATATATAGGTATCACCACCACATACATATATAGGTATCCCCACCACACACATGTATAGGTATCCCCACCACATACATATATAGGTATCCCCACCACACACATATATAGGTATCCCCACACACATATATATAGGTATCCCCACCACACACATATATAGGTATCCCCACCACATACATATATAGGTCTCCCCACCACATACATCTATAGGTATCCCCACCACACACATATATATGTATCCCCACCACACACATATATAGGTATCACCACCACATAAATATATAGGTATCCCCGCCACACACATATATAGGTATTCCCGCCACATACATATATAGGTATCCTCACCACACACATCTATAGGTATCCCCACCACATACATATATAGGTATCACCACCACATACATATATAGGTATCCCCACCACACACATATATAGGTATCACCACCATACACATATATAGGTATCCCCACCACATACATATATAGGTATCCCCACCACATACATCTATAGGTATCCCCACCACACACATCTATATGTATCACTACCACACACATCTATAGGTATCCCCACCAAACACATATATAGGTATCCCCACCATACACATCAATATGTATCACCGCCACACACATATATAGGTATCCCCACCACATACATCTATAGGTATCCCCACCATACACATCTATAGGTATCCCCACCACACACATCTATATGTATAACCGCCACACTCATATATAGGTATCCCCACCACATACATATATAGGTATCCCCACCACACACATATATAGGTATCCCCACACACACATATATAGGTATCCCCACCACACACATATATAGGTATTCCCACCACATACATATATAGGTCTCCCCACCACATACATCTATAGGTATCCCCACCACACACATATATATGTATCCCCACCACACACATATATAGGTATCACCACCACATACATATATAGGTATCGCCGCCACACACATATATAGGTATTCCCGCCACATACATATATAGGTATCCTCACCACACACATCTATAGGTATCCCCACCACATACATATATAGGTATCACCACCACATACATATATAGGTATCCCCGCCACACACATATATAGGTATCACCACCATACACATATATAGGTATCCCCACCACATACATATATAGGTATCCCCACCACATACATCTATAGGTATCCCCACCACACACATCTATATGTATCACTACCACACACATCTATAGGTATCCCCACCAAACACATATATAGGTATCCCCACCATACACATCAATATGTATCACCGCCACACACATATATAGGTATCCCCACCACATACATCTATAGGTATCCCCACCATACACATCTATAGGTATCCCCACCACACACATCTATATGTATAACCGCCACACTCATATATAGGTATCCCCACCACATACATCTATAGGTATCACCACCACATACATATATAGGTATCCCCACCACATAAATCTATAGGTATCCCCACCACACACATCTATATGTATCACCACCACATACATATATAGGTATCCCCACCACACACATATATAGGTATCCCGCCACATACATATATAGGTATCCCCACCACACATCTATAGGTATCCCCACCACACACATATATAGGTATCCCCACCACACACATATATAGGTATCCCCACCACATACATCTATAGGTATCCCCACCACACACATATATGTATCCCCGCCACACACATCTATAGGTATCACCTCCACATACATCTATAGGTATCACCACAACATACATCTATAGGTATCCCCACCACGTACATCTATAGGTATCCCCACCACACACATATATAGGTATCACCACCCCATACATATATAGGTATCCCCGCCACACAAATATATAGGTATTCCCGCCACATACATATATAGGTATACTCACCACACACATCTATACGTATCCCCACCACACACATATATAGGTATCCCCACCACACACATCTGTATGTATCCCCACCACATACATCTAGAGGTATCCCCACCACACACATCTATAGGTATCCCCACCACACACATATATAGGAATCACCACCACGTACATATATAGGTATCCCCGCCACACACATATATAGGTATCCCCACCACACACATATATATAGGTATCCCCGCCACACACATATATATGTATCCCCACCACATACATATATAGGTATCACCACCACATACATATATAGGTATCCCCACCACACACATGTATAGGTATCCCCACCACATACATATATAGGTATCCCCACCACACACATATATAGGTATCCCCACACACACATATATAGGTATCCCCACCACACACATATATAGGTATCCCCACCACATACATATATAGGTCTCCCCACCACATACATCTATAGGTATCCCCACCACACACATATATATGTATCCCCACCACACACATATATAGGTATCACCACCACATAAATATATAGGTATCCCCGCCACACACATATATAGGTATTCCCGCCACATACATATATAGGTATCCTCACCACACACATCTATAGGTATCCCCACCACATACATATATAGGTATCACCACCACATACATATATAGGTATCCCCACCACACACATATATAGGTATCACCACCATACACATATATAGGTATCCCCACCACATACATATATAGGTATCCCCACCACATACATCTATAGGTATCCCCACCACACACATCTATATGTATCACTACCACACACATCTATAGGTATCCCCACCAAACACATATATAGGTATCCCCACCATACACATCAATATGTATCACCGCCACACACATATATAGGTATCCCCACCACATACATCTATAGGTATCCCCACCATACACATCTATAGGTATCCCCACCACACACATCTATATGTATAACCGCCACACTCATATATAGGTATCCCCACCACATACATCTATAGGTATCACCACCACATACATATATAGGTATCCCACCACATAAATCTATAGGTATCCCCACCACACACATCTATATGTATCACCACCACATACATATATAGGTATCCCCACCACACACATATATAGGTATCCCGCCACATACATATATAGGTATCCCCACCACACATCTATAGGTATCACCACCACATACATATATAGGTATCACCACCACACACATATAGGTATCCCCACCACACACATATATAGGTATCCCCACCACACACAAATATAGGTATCCCCACCACATACATATATAGGTCTCCCCACCACATACATCTAGAGGTATCCCCACCGCACACATCTATATGTTTCCCCACCCCACACATATATAGGTATCCCCACCACATACATATATAGGTATCCACACCACATACATCTATAGGTATCCCCACCACACACATCTATATGTATCACCACCACACACATCTATAGGTATCCCCACCAAACACATATATAGGTATCCCCACCATACACATCAATATGTATCACCGCCACACACATATATAGGTATCCCCACCACATACATCTATATGTATCCCCACCATACACATATATAGGTATCCCCACCATACACATCTATATGTATAACCGCCACACTCATATATAGGTATCCCCACCACATACATCTATAGGTATCAACACCACATACATATATAGGTATCCCCACCACATAAATCTATAGGTATCCCCACCACACACATCTATATGCATCACCACCACATAAATCTATAGGTATCCCCACCACACACATATATAGGTATCCCACCACATACATATATAGGTATCCCCACCACACACATATAGGTATCCTCACCACACACATATATAGGTATCCTCACCACACACATATATAGGTATCCCCGCCACATACATCTATAGGTATCACCACCACATACATCAATATGTATCACCGCCACACACATATATAGGTATCCCCACCACATACATCTATATGTATCCCCACCATACACATCTATAGGTATCCCCACCACATAAATCTATAGGTATCCCCGCCACACTCATATATAGGTATCCCCACCACATACATCTATAGGTATCACCACCACATACATATATAGGTATCCCCACCACATAAATCTATAGGTATCCCCACCATACACATCAATATGTATCACCGCCACACACATATATAGGTATCCCCACCTCATACATCTATATGTATCCCCACCATACACATCTATAGGTATCCCCACCATACACATCTATATGTATAACCGCCACACTCATATATAGGTATCCCCACCACATACATCTATAGGTATCACCACCACATACATATATAGGTATCCCCACCACATAAATCTATAGGTATCCCCACCACACATTCTATATGCATCACCACCAAATACATATATAGGTATCCCCACCACACACATATATAGGTATCACCACCATACACATATATAGGTATCCCCATCACATACATATATAGGTATCCCCACCACATACATCTATAGGTATCCCCACCACACACATCTATATGTATCACTACCACACACATCTATAGGTATCCCCACCAAACACATATATAGGTATCCCCACCATACACATCAATATGTATCACCGCCACACACATATATAGGTATCCCCACCACATACATCTATAGGTATCCCCACCATACACATCTATAGGTATCCCCACCACACACATCTATATGTATAACCGCCACACTCATATATAGGTATCCCCACCACATATATCTATAGGTATCACCACCACATACATATATAGGTATCCCCACCACATAAATCTATAGGTATCCCCACCACACACATCTATATGTATCACCACCACATACATATATAGGTATCCCCACCACACACATATATAGGTATCCCCACCACACACATATATAGGTATCCCCACCACATACATCTATAGGTATCCCCACCACACACATATAGGTATCCCCGCCACACACATCTATAGGTATCACCTCCACATACATCTATAGGTATCACCACAACATACATCTATAGGTATCCCCACCACGTACATCTATAGGTATCCCCACCACACACATATATAGGTATCACCACCCCATACATATATAGGTATCCCCGCCACACAAATATATAGGTATTCCCGCCACATACATATATAGGTATACTCACCACACACATCTATACGTATCCCCACCACACACATATATAGGTATCCCCACCACACACATCTGTAGGTATCCCCACCACATACATCTAGAGGTATCCCCACCACACACATCTATAGGTATCCCCACCACACACATATATAGGAATCACCACCACGTACATTTATAGGTATCCCCGCCACACACATATATAGGTATCCCCGCCACACACATATATATAGGTATCCCCGCCACACACATATATAGGTATCCCCACCACATACATATATAGGTATCACCACCACATACATATATAGGAATCCCCACCACACACATGTATAGGTATCCCCACCACATACATATATAGGTATCCCCACCACACACATATATAGGTATCCCCACACACACATATATAGGTATCCCCACCACACACATATATAGGTATCCCCACCACATACATATATAGGTCTCCCCACCACATACATCTATAGGTATCCCCACCACACACATATATATGTATCCCCACCACACACATATATAGGTATCACCACCACATAAATATATAGGTATCCCCGCCACACACATATATAGGTATTCCCGCCACATACATATATAGGTATCCTCACCACACACATCTATAGGTATCCCCACCACATACATATATAGGTATCACCACAACATACATATATAGGTATCCCCACCACACACATATATAGGTATCCCCACCACATATATCTATAGGTATCACCACCACATACATATATAGGTATCCCCACCACATAAATCTATAGGTATCCCCACCACACACATCTATATGTATCACCACCACATACATATATAGGTATCCCCACCACACACATATATAGGTATCCCCACCACACACATATATAGGTATCCCCACCACATACATCTATAGGTATCCCCACCACACACATATAGGTATCCCCGCCACACACATCTATAGGTATCACCTCCACATACATCTATAGGTATCACCACAACATACATCTATAGGTATCCCCACCACGTACATCTATAGGTATCCCCACCACACACATATATAGGTATCACCACCCCATACATATATAGGTATCCCCGCCACACAAATATATAGGTATTCCCGCCACATACATATATAGGTATACTCACCACACACATCTATACGTATCCCCACCACACACATATATAGGTATCCCCACCACACACATCTGTAGGTATCCCCACCACATACATCTAGAGGTATCCCCACCACACACATCTATAGGTATCCCCACCACACACATATATAGGAATCACCACCACGTACATTTATAGGTATCCCCGCCACACACATATATAGGTATCCCCGCCACACACATATATATAGGTATCCCCGCCACACACATATATAGGTATCCCCACCACATACATATATAGGTATCACCACCACATACATATATAGGAATCCCCACCACACACATGTATAGGTATCCCCACCACATACATATATAGGTATCCCCACCACACACATATATAGGTATCCCCACACACACATATATAGGTATCCCCACCACACACATATATAGGTATCCCCACCACATACATATATAGGTCTCCCCACCACATACATCTATAGGTATCCCCACCACACACATATATATGTATCCCCACCACACACATATATAGGTATCACCACCACATAAATATATAGGTATCCCCGCCACACACATATATAGGTATTCCCGCCACATACATATATAGGTATCCTCACCACACACATCTATAGGTATCCCCACCACATACATATATAGGTATCACCACAACATACATATATAGGTATCCCCACCACACACATATATAGGTATCACCACCATACACATATATAGGTATCCCCACCACATACATATATAGGTATCCCCACCACATACATCTATAGGTATCCCCACCACACACATCTATATGTATCACTACCACACACATCTATAGGTATCCCCACCAAACACATATATAGGTATCCCCACCATACACATCAATATGTATCACCGCCACACACATATATAGGTATCCCCACCACATACATCTATAGGTATCCCCACCATACACATCTATAGGTATCCCCACCACACACATCTATATGTATAACCGCCACACTCATATATAGGTATCCCCACCACATACATCTATAGGTATCACCACCACATACATATATAGGTATCCCCACCACATAAATCTATAGGTATCCCCACCACACACATCTATATGTATCCCCACCACACACATATATAGGTATCCCGCCACATACATATATAGGTATCCCCACCACACATCTATAGGTATCACCACCACATACATATATAGGTATCACCACCACACACATATAGGTATCCCCACCACACACATATATAGGTATCCCCACCACACACAAATATAGGTATCCCCACCACATACATATATAGGTCTCCCCACCACATACATCTAGAGGTATCCCCACCGCACACATCTATATGTTTCCCAACCACACACATATATAGGTATCCCCACCACATACATATATAGGTATCCCCACCACATATGTCTATAGGTATCCCCACCACACACATCTATATGTATCACCACCACACACATCTATAGGTATCTCCACCAAACACATATATAGGTATCCCCACCATAAACATCAATATGTATCACCGCCACACACATATATAGGTATCCCCACCACATACATCTATATGTATCCCCACCATACACATATATAGGTATCCCCACCATACACATCTATATGTATAACCGCCACACTCATATATAGGTATCCCCACCACATACATCTATAGGTATCACCACCACATACATATATAGGTATCCCCACCACATAAATCTATAGGTATCCCCACCACACACATCTATATGCATCACCACCACATAAATCTATAGGTATCCCCACCACACACATATATAGGTATCCCACCACATACATATATAGGTATCCCCACCACACACATATAGGTATCCTCACCACACACATATATAGGTATCCTCACCACACACATATATAGGTATCCCCGCCACATACATCTATAGGTATCACCACCACATACATCAATATGTATCACCGCCACACACATATATAGGTATCCCCACCACATACATCTATATGTATCCCCACCATACACATCTATAGGTATCCCCACCACATAAATCTATAGGTATCCCCGCCACACTCATATATAGGTATCCCCACCACATACATCTATAGGAATCACCACCACATACATATATAGGTATCCCCACCACATAAATCTATAGGTATCCCCACCATACACATCAATATGTATCACCGCCACACACATATATAGGTATCCCCATCACATACATCTATATGTATCCCCACCATACACATCTATAGGTATCCCCACCATACAAATCTATATGTATAACCGCCACACTCATATATAGGTATCCCCACCACATACATCTATAGGTATCACCACCACATACATATATAGGTATCCCCACCACATAAATCTATAGGTATCCCCACCACACACATCTATATGCATCACCACCAAATACATATATAGGTATCCCCACCACACACATATATAGGTATCCCACCACATACATATATAGGTATCCCCACCACACACATATAGGTATCCTCACCACACACATATATAGGTATCCTCACCACACACATATATAGGTATCCCCGCCACATACATCTATAGGTATCACCACCACATACATCTATAGTTATCACCACCACATACATCTATACGTATCCACACCACATACATCTATAGGTATCCCCACCACATACATCTATATGTATCCCCGCCACACACATCTATAGGTATCCTCACCACACACATATATAGGTATCCCCCACCACATACATCTATAGGTATCCCCACCACACACATATATAGGTATCCCCACCACACACATATATAGGTATCCCCACCACATACATCTATAGGTATCCCCACCACACACATATAGGTATCCCCGCCACACACATCTATAGGTATCACCTCCACATACATATATAGGTATCCCCACCACATACATCTATAGGTATCCCCACCACATACATATATAGGTATTCCCACCACATACATATATAGGTATCCCCACCACATACATATGTAGGTATCCCCACCACATACATATATAGGTATCCCCACCACATACATCTATAGGTATCCCCACCACACACATCTATATGTATCACCACCACACACATCTATAGGTATCCCCACCAAACACATATATAGGTATCCCCACCATACACATCAATATGTATCACCGCCACACACATATATAGGTATCCCCACCACATACATCTATAGGTATCCCCACCATACACATATATAGGTATCCCCACCATACACATCTATATGTATAACCGCCACACTCATATATAGGTATCCCCACCACATACATCTATAGGTATCACCACCACATACATATATAGGTATCCCCACCACATAAATCTATAGGTATCCCCACCACACACATCTATATGTATCACCACCACATACATATATAGGTATCCCCACCACACACATATGTAGGTATCCCACCACATACATATATAGGTATCACCACCACACACATATAGGTATCCCCACCACACACATATAAAGGTATCCCCACCACACACAAATATAGGTATCCCCACCACATACATATATAGGTCTCCCCACCACATACATCTAGAGGTATCCCCACCACACACATCTATATGTTTCCCCACCACACACATATATAGGTATCCCCACCACATACATCTATAGGTATCCCCACCACTCACATATATAGGTATCCCCACCACACACATATATAGGTATTCCCACCACATACATCTATAGGTATCCCCACCACACACATATAGGTATCCCCGCCACACACATCTATAGGTATCACCTCCACATACATCTATAGGTATCACCACAACATACATCTATAGGTATCCCCACCACATTCATCTATAGGTATCCCCACCACACACATATATAGGTATCACCACCACATACATATATAGGTATCCCCGCCAGAGACATATATAGGTATTCCCGCCACATACATATATAGGTATCCTCACCACACACATCTATAGGTATCCCCACCACACACATATATAGGTATCCCCACCACACACATCTATAGGTATCCCCACCACATACATCTATAGGTATCCCCACCACACACATCTATAGGTATCCCCACCACACACATATATAGGTATCACCACCACGTACATATATAGGTATCCCCGCCACACACATATATAGGTATCCCCACCACACACATATATATAGGTATCCCCGCCACACACATATATAGGTATCACCACCACGTACATATATAGGTATCCCCGCCACACACATATATAGGTATCCCCACCACACACATATATATAGGTATCCCCGCCACACACATATATAGGTATCCCCACCACATACATATATAGGTATCACCACCACATACATATATAGGTATCCTCACCACACACATCAATAGGTATCCCCACCACACACATATATAGGTATCCCCACTACACACATCTATAAGTATCCCCGCCACATACATATATAGGTATCCCCACCACATACATATATAAGTATCCCCGCCACATACATATATAGGTATCCCCACCACATACATATATAGGTATCCCCGCCACACACATATATAGGTATCCCCACCACACACATATATAGGTATCCACACGACACACATATATAGGTATCCCCACCACATACATATATAGGTATCCCCACCACATACATCTATAGGTATCCCCACCACATACATATATAGGTATCACCGCCACACACATATATAGGTATTCCCGCCACATACATATATAGGTATCCTCACCACACACATCTATAGGTATCCCCACCACATACATATATAGGTATCACCACCACATACATATATAAGTATCCCCACCACACACATATATAGGTATCCCCACCACACACATATATATAGGTATCCCCGCCACACACATATATAGGTATCCCCACCACATACATATATAGGTATCACCACCACCACCACCACAAACATCTATAGGTATCCACACCACACACATCTATAGGTATCCTCACCACATACATATATAGGTATCCCCGCCACACACATATATAGGTATCCTCACCTCACACATCTATAGGTATCCCCACCACACACATATATAGGTATAGCCACCACACACATATATAGGTATCCCCACCACACACATCCATAGGTATCCCCACCACACACATATATAGGTATCCCCACCACACACATATATAGGTATCCCCACCACACACATCTATAGGTATCCCCACCAAACACATATATAGGTATCCCCACCACATACATATATAGGTATCCCCACCACATACATATATAGGTATCACCACCACATACATATATAGGTATCCTCACCACACACATCTATAGGTATCCCACCACACACATATATAGGTATCCCCACCACACACATCTATAGGAATCCCCACCACACACATCTATAGGTATCCCCACTACATACATATATATGTATCCCCACCACATACATATATAGGTATCCCCGCCACATACATATATAGGTATCCCCACCACATACATATATAGGTATCCCCACCACACACATATATAGGTATCCCCACACACACATATATAGGTATCCCCACCACACACATATATATAGGTATCCCCGCCACACACATATATAGGTATCCCCACCACATACATATATAGGTCTCCCCACCACATACATCTATACGTTTTCCCACCACACACATCTATAGGTATCCCCACCACACACATATATTGGTATCACCACACATACATATATAGGTATCCCCGCCACACACATATATAGGTATCCCCGCCACATACATATATAGGTATCCCCACCACACACATCTATAGGTATTCCCACCATATACATATATAGGTATCACCACCACACACATATATAGGTATCCCCACCACACACATATATAGGTATCCCCGCCACATACATATATAGGTATCACCACCACACACATATATAGGTCTCCCAACCACATACATCTATAGGTATCCCCACCACACACATATATATGTATCCCCACCACACACAGATCTATAGGTATCCCCACCACACACATATATATGTATCCCCACCACACACAGATCTATAGGTATTCCCACCACACACATATATAGGTATTCCCACAATACACATCTATAGTTATCCCCGCCACACACATATATAGGTATCCCCACCACATACATATATAGGTATCCCCACCACACACATATATAGGTATCCCACCACATACATATATAGGTATCCCCACCACGCACATATAGGTATCCCCGCCACATACATATAGGTATCCCCACCACACACATATAGGTATCCCCACCACACACATATATAGGTATCACCACCACATACATATATAGGTATCCCCAACACATACATATATAGGTATCCCCACCATATACTTATATAGGTATCCCCACCACATACATATATAGGTAACCCCACCACATACATCTATAGGTATCCCCACCACAAACATATATAGGTATCCCCACCACATACATATATAGGTATCCCCACCACATACATATATAGCTATCCCCACCACATACATCTATAGGTATCACCGCCACATACATCTATAAGTATCCCCACCACATACGTATATAGGTATCCCCGCCACACACATATATAGGTATCCCCACCACACACATATATAGGTATCACCATCACACACATATATAGGTATCCCCGCCACATACATATGTAGGTATCCCCACCACATACATATATAGGTATCACCACCACACACATATATAGGTATCCCCACCATATACATATGTAGGTATCCCCACCACATACGTATATAGGTATCCCCGCCACACACATATATAGGTATCCCCACCACACACATCTATATGTATCACCACCTAATACATATATAGGTATCCCCACCACACACATATATAGGTATCCCGCCACATACATATAAAGGTATCCCCACCACACATCTATAGGTATCACCACCACATACATATATAGGTATCACCACCACACACATATAGGTATCCCCACCACACACATATATAGGTATCCCCACCACACACAAATATAGGTATCCCCACCACATACATATATAGGTCTCCCCACCACATACATCTAGAGGTATCCCCACCACACACATCTATATGTTTCCCCACCACACACATATATAGGTATCCCCACCACATACATCTATAGGTATCCCCACCACTCACATATATAGGTATCCCCACCACACACATATATAGGTATTCCCACCACATACATCTATATGTATCCCACCACACACATATAGGTATCCCCGCCACACACATCTATAGGTATCACCTCCACATACATCTATAGGTATCACCACAACATACATCTATAGGTATCCCCACCACATTCATCTATAGGTATCCCCACCACACACATATATAGGTATCACCACCACATACATATATAGGTATCCCCGCCACAGACATATATAGGTATTCCCGCCACATACATATATAGGTATCCTCACCACACACATCTATAGGTATCCCCACCACACACATATATAGGTATCCCCACCACACACATCTATAGGTATCCCCACCACATACATCTATAGGTATCCCCACCACACACATCTATAGGTATCCCCACCACACACATATATAGGTATCACCACCACGTACATATATAGGTATCCCCGCCACACACATATGTAGGTATCCCCACCACACACATATATATAGGTATCCCCGCCACACACATATATAGGTATCCCCACCACATACATATATAGGTATCACCACCACATACATATATAGGTATCCTCACCACACACATCTATAGGTATCCCCACCACACACATATATAGGTATCCCCACCACACACATCTATAAGTATCCCCACCACATACATATATAGTTATCCCCACCACATACATATATAAGTATCCCCGCCACATGCATATATAGGTATCTCTACCACATACATATATAGGTATCCCCGCCACACACATATATAGGTATCCCCACCACATACATATATAGGTATCCCCACCACACACATATATAGGTATCCCCACCACATACATATATAGGTATCCCCACCACATACATATATAGGTATCCCCACCACATACATCTATAGGTATCCCCACCACACATATATATGTATCACAACCACACACATCTATAGGTATCCCCACCAAACACATATATAGGTATCCCCACCATACACATCAATATGTATTACCGCCACACACATATATAGGTATCCACACCACATACATCTATAGGTATCCCCACCATACACATATATAGGTATCCCCACCATACACATCTATATGTATAACCGCCACACTCACATATAGGTATCCCCACCACATACATCTATAGGTATCACCACCACACATATATAGGTATCCCCACCACATAAATCTATAGGTATCCCCACCACACACATATATATGTATCACCACCACATACATATATAGGTATCTCCACCACACACATATATAGGTATCCCACCACATACATATATAGGTATCCCCACCACACAGATATAGGTATACTCACCACACACATATATAGGTATCCTCACCTCACACATATATAGGTATCCCCGCCACATACATCTATAGGTATCACCACCACATACATCTATAGTTATCACCACCACATTCATCTATAGGTATCCACACCACATACATCTATAGGTATCCCCACCACATACATCTATATGTATCCCCGCCACACACATCTTTAGGTATCCTCACCACACACATATATAGGTATCCCCACCACATACATCTATAGGTATCCCCACCACACACATATATAGGTATCCCCACCACACACATATATAGGTATCCCCACCACATACATCTATAGGTATCCCCACCACACACATATAGGTATCCCCGCCACACACATCTATAGGTATCCCCACCACGTACATCTATAGGTATCACCACAACATACATCTATAGGTATCCCCACCACGTACATCTATAGGTATCCCCACCACACACATATATAGGTATCACCACCCCATACATATATAGGTATCCCCGCCACACAAATATATAGGTATTCCCGCCACATACATATATAGGTATACTCACCACACACATCTATACGTATCCCCACCACACACGTATATAGGTACCCCCACCATACACATCTATAGGTATCCCCACCACATACATCTATAGGTATCCCCACCACACACATCTATAGGTATCCCCACCACACACATATATAGGAATCACCACCACGTACATATATAGGTATCCCCGCCACACACATATATAGGTATCCCCACCACACACATATATATAGGTATCCCCGCCACACACATATATAGGTATCCCCACCACATACATATATAGGTATCACCACCACATACATATATAGGTATCCTCACCACACACATCTATAGGTATCCCCACCACACACATATATAGGTTTCCACACCACACACATCTATAGGTATCCCCACCACATACATATATAGGTATCCCCACCACATACATATATAAGTATCCCCGCCACATACATATATAGGTATCCCCACCACATACATATATAGGTATCCCCACCACACACATATATAGGTATCCCAACACACACATATATAGGTATCCCCACCACACACATATATAGGTATCCCCACCACATACATATATAGGTCTCCCCACCACATACATCTATAGGTATCCCCACCACACACATATATATGTAGCCCACCACACACATATATAGGTATCACCACCACACACATCTATAGGTATCCCCACCAAACACATATATAGGTATCCCCACCATACACATCAATATGTATCACCGCCACACACATATATAGGTATCCCCACCACATACATCTATAGGTATCCCCACCATACACATCTATAGGTATCCCCACCATACACATCTATATGTATAACCGCCACACTCATATATAGGTATCCCCACCACATACATCTATAGGTATCACCACCACATACATATATAGGTATCCCCAACACATAAATCTATAGGTATCCCCACCACACACATCTATATGTATCACCACCACATACATATATAGGTATCCCACCACACACATATATAGGTATCCCGCCACATACATATATAGGTATCCCCACCACACATCTATAGGTATCACCACCACATACATATATAGGTATCACCACCACTCAAATATAGGTATTCCCACCACACACATCTATATGTATCACCACCACACACATCTATAGGTATCCCCACCAAACACATATATAGGTATCCCCACCATACACATCAATATGTATCACCGCCACACACATATATAGGTATCCCCACCACATACATCTATATGTATCCCCACCATACACATCTATAGGTATCCCCACCATACACATCTATATGTATAACCGCCACACTCATATATAGGTATCCCCACCACATACATCTATAGGTAGCACCACCACATACATATATAGGTATCCCCACCACATAAATCTATAGGTATCCCCACCACACACATCTATATGCATCACCACCACATAAATCTATAGGTATCCCCACCACACACATATATAGGTATCCCACCACATACATATATAGGTATCCCCACCACACACATATAGGTATCCTCACCACACACATATACAGGTATCCTCACCACACACATATATAGGTATCCCCGCCACATGCATCTATAGGTATCACCACCACATACATCAATATGTATCACCGCCACACACATATATAGGTATCCCCACCACATACATCTATATGTATCCCCACCATACACATCTATAGGTATCCCCACCATACACATCTATATGTATAACCGCCACACTCATATATAGGTATCCCCACCACATACATCTATAGGTATCACCACCACATACATATATAGGTATCCCCACCACATAAATCTATAGGTATCCCCACCATACACATCAATATGTATCACCGCCACACACATATATAGGTATCCCCACCACATACATCTATATGTATCCCCACCATACACATCTATAGGTATCCCCACCATACACATCTATATGTATAACCGCCACACGCATATATAGGTATCCCCACCACATACATCTATAGGTATCACCACCACATACATATATAGGTATCCCCACCACATAAATCTATAGGTATCCCCACCACACACATCTATATGCATCACCACCAAATACATATATAGGTATCCCCACCACACACATATATAAGTGTCCCACCACATACATATATAGGTATCCCCACCACACACATATAGGTATCCTCACCACACACATATATAGGTATCCTCACCACACACATATATAGGTATCCCCGCCACATACATCTATAGGTATCACCACCACATACATCTATAGTTATCACCACCACATACATCTATAGGTATCCACACCACATACATCTATAGGTATCCCCACCACATACATCTATATGTATCCCCGCCACACACATCTATAGGTATCCTCACCACACACATATATAGGTATCCCCACCACATACATCTATAGGTATCCCCACCACACATATATAGGTATCCCCACCACACACATATATAGGTATCCCCACCACATACATCTATAGGTATCCCCACCACACACATATAGGTATCCCCGCCACACACATCTATAGGTATCACCTCCACATACATATATAGGTATCCCCACCACATACATCTATAGGTATCTCCACCACATACATATATAGGTATTCCCACCACATACATATATAGGTATCCCCACCACATACATATATAGGTATCCCCACCACATACATATATAGGTATCCCCACCACATACATCTATAGGTATCCCCACCACACACATCTATATGTGTCACCACCACACACATCTATAGGTATCCCCACCAAACACATATATAGGTATCCCCACCATACACATCAATATGTATCACCGCCACACACATATATAGGTATCCCCACCACATACATCTATAGGTATCCCCACCACATAAATCTATAGGTATCCCCACCACACACATCTATATGTATCACCACCACATACATATATAGGTATCCCCACCACACACATATATAGGTATCCCACCACATACATATATAGGTATCACCACCACACACATATAGGTATCCCCACCACACACATATAAAGGTATCCCCACACACACAAATATAGGTATCCCCACCACATACATATATAGGTCTCCCCACCACATACATCTAGAGGTATCCCCACCACACACATCTATATGTTTCCCCACCACACACATATATAGGTATCCCCACCACATACATCTATAGGTATCCCCACCACTCACATATATAGGTATCCCCACCACACACATATATAGGTATTCCCACCACATACATCTATAGGTATCCCCACCACACACATATAGGTATTCCCGCCACACACATCTATTGGTATCACCTCCACATACATCTATAGGTATCACCACAACATACATCTATAGGTATCCCCACCACATAAATCTATAGGTATCCCCACCGCACACATCTATATGCATCACCACCAAATACATATATAGGTATCCCCACCACACACATATATAGGTATCCCACCACATACATATATAGGTATCCCCACCACACACATATAGGTATCCTCACCACACACATATATAGGTATCCTCACCACACACATATATAGGTATCACCGCCACATACATCTATAGGTATCACCACCACATACATCTATAGTTATCACCACCACATACATCTATAGGTATCCACACCACATACATCTATAGGTATCCCCACCACATACATCTATATGTATCCCCGCCACACACATCTATAGGTATCCTCACCACACACATATATAGGTATCCCCACCACATACATCTATAGGTATCCCCACCACACACATATATAGGTATCCCCACCACACACATATATAGGTATCCCCACCACATACATCTATAGGTATCCCCACCACACACATATAGGTATCCCCGCCACACACATCTATAGGTATCACCTCCACATACATATATAGGTATCCCCACCACATACATCTATAGGTATCCCCACCACATACATATATAGGTATTCCCACCACATACATATATAGGTATCCCCACCACATACATATATAGGTATCCCCACCACATACATATATAGGTATCCCCACCACATACATCTATAGGTATCCCCACCACACACATCTATATGTATCACCACCACACACATCTATAGGTATCCCCACCAAACACATATATAGGTATCCCCACCATACACATCAATATGTATCACCGCCACACACATATATAGGTATCCCCACCACATACATCTATAGGTATCCCCACCAAACACATATATAGGTATCCCCACCATACACATCTATATGTATCACCGCCACACACATATATAGGTATCCCCACCACATACATCTATAGGTATCACCACCATACACATATATAGGTATCCCCACCACATAAATCTATAGGTATCCCCACCACACACATATATATGTATCACCACCACATACATATATAGGTATCCCCACCACACACATATATAGGTATCCCACCACATACATATATAGGTATCACCACCACACACATATAGGTATCCCCACCACACACATATAAAGGTATCCCCACACACACAAATATAGGTATCCCCACCACATACATATATAGGTCTCCCCACCACATACATCTAGAGGTATCCCCACCACACACATCTATATGTTTCCCCACCACACACATATATAGGTATCCCCACCACATACATCTATAGGTATCCCCACCACTCACATATATAGGTATCCCCACCACACACATATATAGGTATTCCCACCACATACATCTATTGGTATCCCCACCACACACATATAGGTATCCCCGCCACAAACATCTATTGGTATCACCTCCACATACATCTATAGGTATCACCACAACATACATCTATAGGTATCCCCACCAAATTCATCTATAGGTATCCCCACCACACACATATATAGGTATCACCACCACATACATATATAGGTATCCCCGCCAGAGACATATATAGGTATTCCCGCCACATACATATATAGGTATCCTCACCACACACATCTATAGGTATCCCCACAACACACATATATAGGAATCCCCACCACACACATCTATAGGTATCCCCACCACATACATCTATAGGTATCCCCACCACACACATATATAGGTATCACCACCACGTACATATATAGGTATCCCCGCCACACACATATATAGGTATCCCCACCACACACATATATATAGGTATCCCCGCCACACACATATATAGGTATCCCCACCACATACATATATAGGTATCACCACCACATACATATATAGGTATCCTCACCACACACATCAATATGTATCCCCACCACACACATATATAGGTATCCCCACCACACACATCTATAAGTATCCCCACCACATACATATATAGGTATCCCCACCACATACATATATAAGTATCCCCGCCACATACATATATAGGTATCCCCACCACATACATATATAGGTATCCCCGCCACACACATATATAGGTATCCCCACCACACACATATATAGGTATCCACACGACACACATATATAAGTATCCCCACCACATACATATATAGGTATCCCCACCACATACATCTATAGATATCCCCACCACATACATATATAGGTATCACCGCCACACACATATATAGGTATTCCCGCCACATACATATATAGGTATCCTCACCACACACATCTATAGGTATTCCCGCCACATACATATATAGGTATCCTCACCACACACATCTATAGGTATCCCCACCACATACATATATAGGTATCACCACCACATACATATATAGGTATCCCCACCACACACATATATAGGTATCCCCACCACACACATATATATAGGTATCCCCGCCACACACATATATAGGTATCCCCACCACATACATATATAGGTATCACCACCACCACCACAAACATCTATAGGTATCCACACCACACACATCTATAGGTATCCTCACCACATACATATATAGGTATCCCCGCCACACACATATATAGGTATCCTCACCTCACACATCTATAGGTATCCCCACCACACACATATATAGGTATCGCCACCACACACATATATAGGTATCCCCACCACACACATCTATAGGTATCCCCATCACACACATATATAGGTATCCCCACCACACACATATATAGGTATCCCCACCACCCACATCTATAGGTATCCCCACCAAACACATATATAGGTATCCCCACCACATACATATATAGGTATCCCCACCACATACATATATAGGTATTACCACCACATACATATATAGGTATCCTCACCACACACATCTATAGGTATCCCACCACACACATATATAGGTATCCCCACCACACACATCTATAGGAATCCCCACCGCACACATCTATAGGTATCCCCACTACATACATATATATGTATCCCCACCACATACATATATAGGTATCCCCGCCACATACATATATAGGTATCCCCACCACATACATATATAGGTATCCCCACCACACACATATATAGGTATCCCCACACACACATATATAGGTATCCCCACCACACACATATATATAGGTATCCCCGCCACACACATATATAGGTATCCCCACCACATACATATATAGGTCTCCCCACCACATACATCTATAGGTATCCCCACCACACACATCTATAGGTATCCCCACCACACACATATATCGGTATCACCACACATACATATATAGGTATCCCCGCCACACACATATATAGGTATCCCCGCCACATACATATATAGGTATCCCCACCACTCACATCTATAGGTATTCCTACCATATACATATATAGGTATCACCACCACACACATATATAGGTATCCCCACCACACACATATATAGGTATCCCCGCCACATACATATATAGGTATCACCACCACACACATATATAGGTCTCCCAACCACATACATCTATAGGTATCCCCACCACACACATCTATATGTATCCCCACCACACACAGATCTATAGGTATCCCCGCCACACACATATATAGGTATCCCCACCACATACATATATAGGTATCCCCACCACACACATATATAGGTATCACCACCACATACATATATAGGTATCCCCACCACGCACATATAGGTATCCCCGCCACATACATATAGGTATCCCCACCACACACATATAGGTATCCCCACCACACACATATATAGGTATCACCACCACATACATATATAGGTATCCCCAACACATACATATATAGGTATCCCCACCATATACTTATATAGGTATCCCCACCACATACATATATAGGTATCCCCACCACATACATCTATAGGTATCCCCACCACAAACATATATAGGTATCCCCACCACATACATATATAGGTATCCCCACCACATACATATATAGCTATCCCCACCACATACATCTATAAGTATCACCGCCACATACATCTATAGGTATCCCCACCACATACGTATATAGGTATCCCCGCCACACACATATATAGGTATCCCCACCACACACATATATAGGTATCACCATCACACACATATATAGGTATCCCCACCACATACATATGTAGGTATCCCCACCACATACATATATAGGTATCACCACCACACACATATATAGGTATCCCCACCATATACATATATAGGTATCCCCATCACAAACATTTATAGGTATCCCCACCACACACATATACAGGTATCCCCACCACATACATATATAGGTATCCCCACCACATACATATATAGGTATCCCCACCACATACATCTATAAGTGTCCCCGCCAGACACATATATAGGTATCGCCACCACACACATATATAGGTATCCCCACCACACACATCTATAGGTATCCCCACCACACACATCTATATGTATCACCACCACATACATATATAGGTATCCCCACCACACACATATATAGGTATCCCCACGACATACATATATAGGTATCCCCACCACACACATATAGGTATCCTCATCACACACATATATAGGTATCCTCACCACACACATATATAGGTATCCCCGTCACATACATCTATAGGTATCACCACCACATACATCTATAAATATCACCACCACATACATCTATAGGTATCCCCACCACATACATCTATAGGTATCCCCGCCACACACATCTATAGGTATCCTCACCACACACATATATAGGTGTTCCCACCACATACATCTATATGTATCCCCACCACACACATATATAGGTATCCCCACCACACACATATATAGGTATCCCCACCACATACATCTATAGGTATCCCCACCACACACATATAGGTATACCCGCCACACACATCTATAGGTATCACCACCACATACATATATAGGTATCACCACCACAACATATATAGGTATCCCCACCACATACATATATAGGTATCCCCACCACATACATCTATAGGTATCCCCGCCACACAAATCTATAGGTATCATCACCACACACATAGATAGGTATCCCCACCACATACATCTATAGGTATCACCACCACACACATCTATAGGTATCACCACCACATACATCTATAGGTATACATACCACATACATATATAGGTATCCCCACCACATACATATATAGGTATCCCGGCCACACACATCTGTAGGTATCCTCACCACACACATATATAGGTTTCCCCACCACATACATATATAGGTATCCCCACCACACACATATATAGGTATCACCACCACAAACGTCTATATGTATCCCTACCACATACATCTATAGGTAACCCCACCACATACATATATAGGTATTCCCACCACATACATATATAGGTATCTCCGCCACATACATATATAGGTATCCCCACCACATACATATATAGGTATCACCACCACACACATATTGGTATTCCCGCCACATACATATAGGTATCCCCACCACACACATATATGTATCCCCACCACACACATCTATAGGTATCACCACCACATACATATATAGGTATCACCACCACCTACATATATAGGTATCCCCACCACATACATCTATAGGTATCCCCACCACACACATCTATAGGTATCCTCACCACATACATATATAGGTATCCCCGCCACACACATATATAGGTATCCTCACCACACACATATATAGGTATCCCCACCACACACATATATAGGTATCCCCACCACATACATATAAAGGTATCCCCGCCACATTCTTATATAGGTATCACCTCCACATACATATATAGGTATCCTAACCACACACATCTATAGGTATCCCACCACACACATATATAGGTATCCCCACCACACACATCTATAGGTATCCCCACCACACACATCTTTAGGTATCCCCACTACATACATATATATGTATCCCCACCACATACATATATAGGTATCCCCGCCACATACATATATAGGTATCCCCACCACATACATATATAGGTATCCCCACCACACACATATATAGGTATCCCCACCACACACATATATAGGTATCCCCACCACACACATATATATAGGTATCCCCGCCACTCACATATATAGGTATCCCCACAACATACATATATAGGTCTCCCCACCATATACATATATAGGTATCCCCACCACACACATCTATAGGTATCCCCACCACACACATATATTGGTATCACCACCACATATATATATATGTATCCCCGCCACTCACATATATAGGTATCCCCACCACACACATCTATAGGTATCCCCACCATATACATATATAGGTATCACCACCACACACATATATAGGTATCCCCACCACACACATCTATATGTATTCCCACCACACACAGATCTATAGGTATCCCCACCACACACATATATAGGTATTCCCACAATACACATCTATAGTTATCCCCGCCACACACATATATAGGTATCACCACCACATACATATATAGGTATCCCCACCACACACATATATAGGTATCCCCACCACATACATATATAGGTATCACCACCACACACATACAGGTATCCCCGCCACATACTTATAGGTATCCCCACCACACACATATAGGTATCCCCACCACACACATATATAGGTATCACCACCACATACATATATAGGTATCCCCAACACATACATAAATAGGTATCCCCACCATATACTTATATAGGTATCCCCACCACATACATATATAGGTATCCCCACCACATACATCTATAGGTATCCCCATCACAAACATATATAGGTATCCCCACCACATACATATATAGGTATCCCCACCACATACATATACAGCTATCCCCACCACATACATCTATAGGTATCACCGTCACATACATATATAGGTATCCCCACCACATACATATATAGGTATCCCCGCAACACACACATCACCACCACACACATATATAGGTATCCCCGCCACATACATATGTAGGTATCCCCACCACATACATATATAGGTATCACCACCACACACATATATAGGTATCCCCACCATATACATATATAGGTATCCCCATCACATACATGTATAGGTATCCCCACCACACACATATATAGGTATCCCCACCACATACCTCTATAGGTATCACCACCACATACATCTATAGGTATACATACCACATACATATATAGGTATCCCCACCACATACATATATAGGTATCCCCGCCACACACATCTGTAGGTATCCTCACCACACACATATATAGGTTTCCCCACCACATACATATATAGGTATCCCCACCACACACATATATAGGTATCACCACCACAAACGTCTATATGTATCCCTACCACATACATCTATAGGTAACCCCACCACATACATATATAGGTATTCCCACCACATACATCTATAGGTATCCCCACCACACACATATATAGGTATCAACACCACACACATATATAGGTATCACCACCACATACATCTATATGTTTCCCCACCACATACATATATAGGTATCTCCGCCACATACATATATAGGTATCCCCACCACATACATATATAGGTATCGCCACCACACACATATAGGTATTCCCGCCACATACATATAGGTATCCCCACCACACACATATATGTATCCCCACCACACACATCTATAGGTATCACCACCACATACATATATAGGTATCACCACCACATACATATATAGGTATCCCCACCACATACATCTATAGGTATCCCCACCACACACATCTATAGGTATCCTCACCACATACATATATAGGTATCCCCGCCACACACATATATAGGTATCCTCACCACACACATCTATAGGTATCCCCACCACACACATATATAGGTATCGCCACCACACACATATATAGGTATCCCCACCACACACATCTATAGGTATCCCCACCACACACATATATAGGTATCCCCACCACACACATATATAGGTATCCCCACCACACACATCTATAGGTATCCCCACCAAACACATATATAGGTATCCCCACCACATACATATAAAGGTATCCCCGCCACATTCATATATAGGTATCACCTCCACATACATATATAGGTATCCTATCCACACACATCTATAGGTATCCCACCACACACATATATAGGTATCCCCACCACACACATATATAGGTATCCCCGCAACACACACATCACCACCACACACATATATAGGTATCCCCGCCACATACATATGTAGGTATCCCCACCAAATACATATATAGGTATCACCACCACACACATATATAGGTATCCCCACCATATACATATATAGGTATCCCCACCACATACATCTATAGGTATCACCACCACACACATATATAGGTATCCCCACCACATACATCTATAGGTATCACCACCACATACATCTATAGGTATACATACCACATACATATATAGGTATCCCCACCACATACATATATAGGTATCCCCGCCACACACATCTGTAGGTATCCTCACCACACACATATATAGGTCTCCCCACCACATACATATATAGGTATCCCCACCACACACATATATAGGTATCACCACCACAAACGTCTATATGTATCCCTACCACATACATCTATAGGTAACCCCACCACATACATATATAGGTATTCCCACCACATACATCTATAGGTATCCCCACCACACACATATATAGGTATCAACACCACACACATATATAGGTATCACCACCACATACATCTATATGTTTCCCCACCACATACATATATAGGTATCTCCGCCACATACATATATAGGTATCCCCACCACATACATATATAGGTATCACCACCACACACATATAGGTATTCCCGCCACATACATATAGGTATCCCCACCACACACATATATGTATCCCCACCACACACATCTATAGGTATCACCACCACATACATATATAGGTATCACCACCACATACATATATAGGTATCCCCACCACATACATCTATAGGTATCCCCACCACACACATCTATAGGTATCCTCACCACATACATATATAGGTATCCCCGCCACACACATATATAGGTATCCTCACCACACACATCTATAGGTATCCCCACCACACACATATATAGGTATCGCCACCACACACATATATAGGTATCCCCACCACACACATCTATAGGTATCCCCACCACACACATATATAGGTATCCCCACCACACACATATATAGGTATCCCCACCACACACATCTATAGGTATCCCCACCAAACACATATATAGGTATCCCCACCACATACATATAAAGGTATCCCCGCCACATTCATATATAGGTATCACCTTCACATACATATATAGGTATCCTAACCACACACAACTATTAGTATCCCACCACACACATATATAGGTATCCCCACCACACACATCTATAGGTATCCCCACCACACACATCTTTAGGTATCCCCACTACATACATATATATGTATCCCCACCACATACATATATAGGTATCCCCGCCACATACATATATAGGTATCCCCACCACATACATATATAGGTATCCCCACCACACACATATATAGGTATTCCCACAATACACATCTATAGTTATCTCCGCCACACACATATATAGGTATCACCACCACATACATATATAGGTATCACCACCACACACATCTATAGGTATCACCACCACATACATCTATAGGTATACATACCACATACATATATAGGTATCCCCACCACATACATATATAGGTATCCCGGCCACACACATCTGTAGGTATCCTCACCACACACATATATAGGTTTCCCCACCACATACATATATAGGTATCCCCACCACACACATATATAGGTATCACCACCACAAACGTCTATATGTATCCCTACCACATACATCTATAGGTAACCCCACCACATACATATATAGGTATTCCCACCACATACATATATAGGTATCTCCGCCACATACATATATAGGTATCCCCACCACATACATATATAGGTATCACCACCACACACATATTGGTATTCCCGCCACATACATATAGGTATCCCCACCACACACATATATGTATCCCCACCACACACATCTATAGGTATCACCACCACATACATATATAGGTATCACCACCACCTACATATATAGGTATCCCCACCACATACATCTATAGGTATCCCCACCACACACATCTATAGGTATCCTCACCACATACATATATAGGTATCCCCGCCACACACATATATAGGTATCCTCACCACACACATATATAGGTATCCCCACCACACACATATATAGGTATCCCCACCACATACATATAAAGGTATCCCCGCCACATTCTTATATAGGTATCACCTCCACATACATATATAGGTATCCTAACCACACACATCTATAGGTATCCCACCACACACATATATAGGTATCCCCACCACACACATCTATAGGTATCCCCACCACACACATCTTTAGGTATCCCCACTACATACATATATATGTATCCCCACCACATACATATATAGGTATCCCCGCCACATACATATATAGGTATCCCCACCACATACATATATAGGTATCCCCACCACACACATATATAGGTATCCCCACCACACACATATATAGGTATCCCCACCACACACATATATATAGGTATCCCCGCCACTCACATATATAGGTATCCCCACAACATACATATATAGGTCTCCCCACCATATACATATATAGGTATCCCCACCACACACATCTATAGGTATCCCCACCACACACATATATTGGTATCACCACCACATATATATATATGTATCCCCGCCACTCACATATATAGGTATCCCCACCACACACATCTATAGGTATCCCCACCATATACATATATAGGTATCACCACCACACACATATATAGGTATCCCCACCACACACATCTATATGTATTCCCACCACACACAGATCTATAGGTATCCCCACCACACACATATATAGGTATTCCCACAATACACATCTATAGTTATCCCCGCCACACACATATATAGGTATCACCACCACATACATATATAGGTATCCCCACCACACACATATATAGGTATCCCCACCACATACATATATAGGTATCACCACCACACACATACAGGTATCCCCGCCACATACTTATAGGTATCCCCACCACACACATATAGGTATCCCCACCACACACATATATAGGTATCACCACCACATACATATATAGGTATCCCCAACACATACATATATAGGTATCCCCACCATATACTTATATAGGTATCCCCACCACATACATATATAGGTATCCCCACCACATACATCTATAGGTATCCCCATCACAAACATATATAGGTATCCCCACCACATACATATATAGGTATCCCCACCACATACATATACAGCTATCCCCACCACATACATCTATAGGTATCACCGTCACATACATATATAGGTATCCCCACCACATACATATATAGGTATCCCCGCAACACACACATCACCACCACACACATATATAGGTATCCCCGCCACATACATATGTAGGTATCCCCACCACATACATATATAGGTATCACCACCACACACATATATAGGTATCCCCACCATATACATATATAGGTATCCCCATCACATACATGTATAGGTATCCCCACCACACACATATATAGGTATCACCACCACATACCTCTATAGGTATCACCACCACATACATCTATAGGTATACATACCACATACATATATAGGTATCCCCACCACATACATATATAGGTATCCCCGCCACACACATCTGTAGGTATCCTCACCACACACATATATAGGTTTCCCCACCACATACATATATAGGTATCCCCACCACACACATATATAGGTATCACCACCACAAACGTCTATATGTATCCCTACCACATACATCTATAGGTAACCCCACCACATACATATATAGGTATTCCCACCACATACATCTATAGGTATCCCCACCACACACATATATAGGTATCAACACCACACACATATATAGGTATCACCACCACATACATCTAAATGTTTCCCCACCACATACATATATAGGTATCTCCGCCACATACATATATAGGTATCCCCACCACATACATATATAGGTATCGCCACCACACACATATAGGTATTCCCGCCACATACATATAGGTATCCCCACCACACACATATATGTATCCCCACCACACACATCTATAGGTATCACCACCACATACATATATAGGTATCACCACCACATACATATATAGGTATCCCCACCACATACATCTATAGGTATCCCCACCACACACATCTATAGGTATCCTCACCACATACATATATAGGTATCCCCGCCACACACATATATAGGTATCCTCACCACACACATCTATAGGTATCCCCACCACACACATATATAGGTATCGCCACCACACACATATATAGGTATCCCCACCACACACATCTATAGGTATCCCCACCACACACATATATAGGTATCCCCACCACACACATATATAGGTATCCCCACCACACACATCTATAGGTATCCCCACCAAACACATATATAGGTATCCCCACCACATACATATAAAGGTATCCCCGCCACATTCATATATAGGTATCACCTCCACATACATATATAGGTATCCTATCCACACACATCTATAGGTATCCCACCACACACATATATAGGTATCCCCACCACACACATATATAGGTATCCCCGCAACACACACATCACCACCACACACATATATAGGTATCCCCGCCACATACATATGTAGGTATCCCCACCAAATACATATATAGGTATCACCACCACACACATATATAGGTATCCCCACCATATACATATATAGGTATCCCCACCACATACATCTATAGGTATCACCACCACACACATATATAGGTATCCCCACCACATACATCTATAGGTATCACCACCACATACATCTATAGGTATACATACCACATACATATATAGGTATCCCCACCACATACATATATAGGTATCCCCGCCACACACATCTGTAGGTATCCTCACCACACACATATATAGGTCTCCCCACCACATACATATATAGGTATCCCCACCACACACATATATAGGTATCACCACCACAAACGTCTATATGTATCCCTACCACATACATCTATAGGTAACCCCACCACATACATATATAGGTATTCCCACCACATACATCTATAGGTATCCCCACCACACACATATATAGGTATCAACACCACACACATATATAGGTATCACCACCACATACATCTATATGTTTCCCCACCACATACATATATAGGTATCTCCGCCACATACATATATAGGTATCCCCACCACATACATATATAGGTATCACCACCACACACATATAGGTATTCCCGCCACATACATATAGGTATCCCCACCACACACATATATGTATCCCCACCACACACATCTATAGGTATCACCACCACATACATATATAGGTATCACCACCACATACATATATAGGTATCCCCACCACATACATCTATAGGTATCCCCACCACACACATCTATAGGTATCCTCACCACATACATATATAGGTATCCCCGCCACACACATATATAGGTATCCTCACCACACACATCTATAGGTATCCCCACCACACACATATATAGGTATCGCCACCACACACATATATAGGTATCCCCACCACACACATCTATAGGTATCCCCACCACACACATATATAGGTATCCCCACCACACACATATATAGGTATCCCCACCACACACATCTATAGGTATCCCCACCAAACACATATATAGGTATCCCCACCACATACATATAAAGGTATCCCCGCCACATTCATATATAGGTATCACCTCCACATACATATATAGGTATCCTAACCACACACAACTATTGGTATCCCACCACACACATATATAGGTATCCCCACCACACACATCTATAGGTATCCCCACCACACACATCTTTAGGTATCCCCACTACATACATATATATGTATCCCCACCACATACATATATAGGTATCCCCGCCACATACATATATAGGTATCCCCACCACATACATATATAGGTATCCCCACCACACACATATATAGGTATTCCCACAATACACATCTATAGTTATCTCCGCCACACACATATATAGGTATCACCACCACATACATATATAGGTATCCCCACCACACACATATATAGGTATCCCCACCACATACATTTATAGGTATCACCACCACACACATACAGCTATCCCCGCCACATACTTATAGGTATCCCCACCACACACATATAGCTATCCCCACCACACACATATATAGGTATCACCACCACATACATATATATGTATCCCCAACACATACATATATAGGTATCCCCACCATATACTTATATAGGTATCTTCACCACATACATATATAGGTATCCCCACCACATACATCTATAGGTATCCCCATCACAAACATATATAGGTATCCCCACCACATACATATATAGGTATCCCCACCACATACATATATAGCTATCCCCACCACATACATCTATAGGTATCACCGTCACATACATGTATAGGTATCCCCACCACACACATATATAGGTATCCCCACAACATACATATACAGGTATCCCCACCACATACATCTATAGGTATCCCCACCACGCACATATATAGGTATCCCCACCACATAGATATATAGGTATCCCCACCACATACATATATAGGTATCCCCACCACATACATATATAGGTATCCCCACCACACGCATATATAGGTATCCCCACCACATACGTATATAGGTATCACCACCACACACATATAGGTATTCCCGCCACATACATATAGGTATCCCCACCACACACATATAGGTATCCCCACCACACACATCTATAGGTATCACCACCACATACATATATAGGTATCCCCAACACATACATATATAGGTATCCCCACCACATACATATATAGGTATCCCCACCATATACATATATAGGTATCCCCATCACATACATATGTAGGTATCACCACCACATACATATATAGGTATCACCACCACACACATATATAGGTATCCCCACCATATACATATATAGGTATCCCCATCACATACATGTGTAGGTATCCCCACCACACACATATATAGGTATCCCCACCACATACATCTATAGGTATCCCCGCCACACAAATCTATAGGTATCCTCACCACACACACAGATAGGTATCCCCACCACATACATCTATAGGTATCACCACCACACACATCTATAGGTATTACCACCACATACATCTATAGGTATCACCACCACATACATCTATATGTATACATACCACATACATATATAGGTATCCCCACCACATACATATATAGGTATCCCCGCCACACACATCTGTAGGTATCCTCACCACACACATATATAGGTTTCCCCACCACATACATATATAGTTATCCCCACCACACACATATATAGGTATCACCACCACAAACGTCTATATGTATCCCTATCACATACATCTATAGGTAACCCCACCACATACATATATAGGTATTCCCACCACATACATATATAGGTATCCCCACCACACACATATATAGGTATCAACACCACACACATATATAGGTATCACCACCACATACATCTATATGTTTCCCCACCACTTACATATATAGGTATCTCCGCCACATACATATATAGGTATCCCCACCACATACATATATAGGTATCACCACCACACACATATAGGTATTCCCGCCACATACATATAGGTATCCCCACCACACACATATATGTATCCCCACCACACACATCTATAGGTATCACCACCACATACATATATAGGTATCACCACCACATACATATATAGGTATCCCCACCACATAGATCTATAGGTATCCCCACCACACACATCTATAGGTATCCTCACCACATACATATATAGGTATCCCCGCCACACACATATATAGGTATCCTCACCACACACATCTATAGGTATCCCCACCACACACATATATAGGTATCGCCACCACACACATATATAGGTATCCCCACCACACACATCTATAGGTATCCCCACCACACACATATATAGGTATCCCCACCACACACATATATAGGTATCCCCACCACACACATCTATAGGTATCCCCACCAAACACATATATAGGTATCCCCACCACATACATATAAAGGTATCCCCGCCACATTCATATATAGGTATCACCTCCACATACATATATAGGTATCCTAACCACACACATCTATAGGTATCCCACCACACACATATATAGGTATCCCCACCACACACATCTATAGGTATCCCCACCACACACATCTTTAGGTATCCCCACTACATACATATATATGTATCCCCACCACATACATATATAGGTATCCCCGCCACATACATATATAGGTATCCCCACCACATACATATATAGGTATCCCCACCACACACATATATAGGTATCCCCACCACACACATATATAGGTATCCCCACCACACACATATATATATAGGTATCCCCGCCACTCACATATATAGGTATCCCCACCACATACATATATAGGTCTCCCCACCACATACATATATAGGTATCCCCACCACACACATCTATAGGTATCCCCACCACACACATATATTGGTATCACCACCACATATATATATAGGTATCCCCGCCACACACATATATATGTATCCCCGCCACTCACATATATAGGTATCCCCACCACACACATCTATAGGTATCCCCACCATATACATATATAGGTATCACCACCACACACATATATAGGTATCCCCACCACGCACATCTATATGTATCCCCACCACACACAGATCTATAGGTATCCCCACCACACACATATATAGGTATTCCCACAATACACATCTATAGTTATCCCCGCCACACACATATATAGGTATCACCACCACATACATATATAGGTATCCCCACCACACACATATATAGGTATCCCCACCACATACATATATAGGTATCACCACCACACACATACAGGTATCCCCGCCACATACTTATAGGTATCCCCACCACACACATATAGGTATCCCCACCACACACATATATAGGTATCACCACCACATACATATATAGGTATCCCCAACACATACATATATAGGTATCCCCACCATATACTTATATAGGTATCCCCACCACATACATATATAGGTATCCCCACCACATACATCTATAGGTATCCCCATCACAAACATATATAGGTATCCCCACCACATACATATATAGGTATCCCCACCACATACATATATAGCTATCCCCACCACATACATCTATAGGTATCACCGTCACATACATATATAGGTATCCCCACCACATACATATATAGGTATCCCCGCAACACACACATCACCACCACACACATATATAGGTATCCCCGCCACACACATATGTAGGTATCCCCACCACATACATATATAGGTATCACCACCACACACATATATAGGTATCCCCACCATATACATATATAGGTATCCCCATCACATACATGTATAGGTATCCCCACCACACACATATATAGGTATCCCCACAACATACATATACAGGTATCCCCACCACATACATATATAGGTATCCCCACCACATACATCTATAAGTGGCCCCACCACACACATATATAGGTATCCCCACCACATACATCTATAGGTATCCCCACCACGCACATATATAGGTATCCCCACCACATACATATATAGGTATCCCCACCACATACATATATAGGTATCCCCACCACATACATATATAGGTATCCCCACCACACACATATATAGGTATCCCCACCACATACGTATATAGGTATCACCACCACACACATATAGGTATTCCCGCCACATACATATAGGTATCCCCACCACACACATATAGGTATCCCCACCACACACATCTATAGGTATCACCACCACATACATATATAGGTATCCCCAACACATACATATATAGGTATCCCCACCACATACATATATAGGTATCCCCACCACATACATCTATAGGTATCACAACCACAAACATATATAGGTATCCACACCACATACATATATAGGTATCCCCACCACATACATATATAGCTATCCCCACCACATACATATATAGGTATCACCGCCATATACATCTATAGGTATCCCCACCACATATATATATAGGTATCTCCGCCACACACATATATAGGTATTCCCACCACACACATATATAGGTATCACCACCACACACATATATAGGTATCCCCGCCACATACATATGTAGGTATCGCCACCACATACATATATAGGTATCACCACCACACACATATATAGGTATCCCCACCACATACATATATAGGTATCCCATCACATACATATATAGGTATCCCCACCACATACATATATAGGTATCCCCACCACATACATATATAGGTATCCCCATCACATACATCTATATGTATCCCACCACACACATATATAGGTATCCCCACCACATACATCTATAGGTATCCCCACCACGCACATATATAGGTATCCCCACCACATACATATGTAGGTATCCCCACCACATACATCTATAGGCATCCCCACCACATACATATATAGGTATCCCCACCACATACATATATAGGTATCCCCACCACATACATATATAGGTATCCCCACCACATACATATATAAGTATCCCCACCACTTACATCTATAGGTAACCCCACCACATACATATATAGGTATCCCCAACACATACATCTATAGGTATCCCCACCACACACTTCTATAGGTATCCCCACCATACACATCTATAGGGATCCCCACCACACATATATATATAGGTATCCCCACCATACACATCTATATGTATCACCGCCACACACATATATAGGTAACCCCACCACATACATCTATTGGTATCCCCACCATACACATCTATAGGTATCCCCACCATACACATCTATATGTATCACCGCCACACTCATATATAGGTATCCGCACCACATACATCTATAGGTATCACCACCACATACATATATAGGTAACCCCACCATATACATCTATAGGTATCCCCACCACACACATATATATGTATCACCACCACATACATATATAGGTATCACCATCACACACATATATAGGCATCCCCACGACATACATATATAGGTATCCCCACCACACACATATAGGTATCCTCACCACACACATATATAGGTATCCTCACCACACACATATATAGGTATCCCCGTCACATACATCTATAGGTATCACCACCACATACATCTATAGGTATCACCACCACACACATCTATAGGTATCCCCACCACACACATCTATAGGTATCCTCACCACATACATATATAGGTATCCCCGCCACACACATATATAGGTATCCTCACCTCACACATCTATAGGTATCCCCACCACACACATATATAGGTATCGCCACCACACACATATATAGGTATCCCCACCACACACATCTATAGGTATTCCCACCACACACATATATAGGTATCCCCACCACACACATATATAGGTATCTCCACCACACACATCTATAGGTATCCCCACCAAACACATATATAGGTATCCCCACCACATACATATATAGGTATCCCCACCACATACATATATAGGTATCACCACCACATACATATATAGGTATCCTCACCACACACATATATAGGTATCCCACCACACACATATATAGGTATCCCCACCACACACATCTATAGGTATCCCCACCACACACATCTATAGGTATCCCCACTACATACATATATATGTATCCCCACCACATACATATATAGGTATCCCCGCCACATACATATATAGGTATCCCCACCACATACATATATAGGTATCCCCACCACACACATATATAGGTATCCCCACCACACACATATATAGGTATCCCCATCACACACATATATATAGGTATCCCCGCCACACACATATATAGGTATCCCCAACACATACATATATAGGTATCCCCGCCACACACATATATAGGTATCCCCAACACATACATATATAGGTATCCCCACCACAAACATATATAGGTATCCACACCACATACATCTATAGGTATCACAACCACAAACATATATAGGTATCCACACCACATACATATATAGGTATCCCCACCACATACATATATAGCTATCCCCACCACATACATATATAGGTATCACCGGCACATACATCTATAGGTATCTCCACCACATACATATATAGGTATCTCCGCCACACACATATATAGGTATTCCCACCACGCACATATATAGGTATCACCACCACACACATATATAGGTATCCCCGCCACATACATATGTAGGTATCGCCACCACATACATATATAGGTATCACCAGCACACACATATATAGGTATCCCCACCACATACATATATAGGTATCCCATCACATACATATATAGGTATCCCCACCACATACATATATAGGTATCCCCACCACATACATATATAGGTATCCCCATCACATACATCTATAGGTATCCCCATCACATACATCTATATGTATCCCACCACATACATATATAGGTATCCCCACCACGCACATATATAGGTATCCCCACCACATACATATATAGGTATCCCCACCACATACATCTATAGGCATCCCCACCACATACATATATAGGTATCCCCACCACATACATATATAGGTATCCCCACCACATACATATATAGGTATCCCCACCACATACATATATAAGTATCCCCACCACGTACATCTATAGGTATCCCCACCACATACATATATAGGTATCCCCAACACATACATCTATAGGTATCCCCACCACACACTTCTATAGGTATCCCCACCATACACATCTATAGGGATCCCCACCACACATATATATATAGGTATCCCCACCATACACATCTATATGTATCACCGCCACACACATATAAAGGTAACCCCGCCACATACATCTATTGGTATCCCCACCATACACATCTATATGTATCCCCACCATACACATCTATATGTATCACCGCCACACTCATATATAGGTATCCGCACCACATACATCTATAGGTATCACCACCACATACATATATAGGTAACCCCGCCACATACATCTATAGGTATCCCCACCACACACATCTATATGTATCACCACCACATACATATATAGGTATCACCACCACACAAATATATAGGTATCC